>VWZZ01005791.1:270342-313689 GCA_013399095.1 Psophia crepitans | reverse complement strand
TCCTGCTGGCTACACTATTCCTGATACAGGCCAGGATGCCGTTGGCCTTCTTGGCCACCTGGGCACACTGCTGGCTCATGTCCAGGCGAGTGTCAATGAACACCCCCAGGTCCTTTTCCTCCACACAGCTTCCCAGCCACCCTACCCCCAGCCTGTAGCGCTGCCTGGGGTTGTTGTGGCCAAAGTGCAGGACCCGGCACTTTGCCACATTAAACCTCATCCCGTTGGCCTCTGCCCAGCGATCCAACCTGTCCAGGTCCCTCTGCAGAGCCATCCTACCCTCCGGCAGATCGACATTTCCTCCCACCTTGGTGTCATCTGCAGACTTAATGATGGTGCACTCAATTCCCTCATCCAAATCATCAACAAAGATGTTGAAGAGGATGGGCCCCAGCACCGACCCCTGGGGAACACCACTCACGACCGGTCGCCAGTTGGATTTCTCTCCATTCATATGATTACATAGATCGCCTAAATAAAACTTACTTTCAGAAATAGAGAGCAACTCTGCCTTCTGTTGGTTTTCCAGATGAGCTACAGAGCTCAGTATTTTTAATAATCAGCCCTGCTAGCAGGTGAATAAAAAATATGGCTTTGGTTATCAGTGCTTAGAGAGCTAGGTTTTAATATGTTTGGGTTTATTCTCAGAGTAGATTCAAAATAATTCAGACTACAGTATTGTTACCCCTGCGAAGTGTTTTACAGAAAGTTGCACACTTTTATGTATAACGAGATTTGTCTTTAGTTAATTGACATTAATCAGATCAACCCATCTCTTGTCTAACATTGCAGTACAGTGTCTGTGTATAAGGGTATGGGTTTTGTTTTCAGTCTATCTTCTACACACTACAAATTTGGTAAATAATTTAGTACAGATACTGGGTCTTCTAAGCTAGCTATAATCAATCATTTAAAGGACATCCCCCTTTTTCTGTTTAATTCACAATCTTGATCTTAATGATAACTTCAAAACAGTAATTACATGATTTGCAAACAGATTCTTCGTCTTTTGACTTGGCCCGAAATTGTTTATCATGTTCCATTTTCCTAAGCAGTCTTCTCTGTCATGGGAAAAAATTACTGTCTTGCGATAACAAAAGACATTACAGCTAATTGAGTCCCCCTCATCTCTTTTCCTCTAGAGATGGCTTCTCCAAAGCAATTATGAATCCACTTTGGTTTGATAACATTGCATTACAAAAGATTATCTTTGGTAGGATTATTCTCAATTTCCAGCAGCAGAACTGAGTTCAGCAACCAAACCCCGTGGAGTATTTGCCACTAGTAAATCTGGCTGAGGACTTTCTGTCGGTCCTGGGTTTGGCCCTGCCAGCGCTGCAGACTGTGCCCTTCTGAAGGGTAGTGGTGTGCACTGTCCAGAACATGGCTCATCTTTAAAGCACAAACCATTTCATGGCGTGTTATGAACAAGAGCAAATGAGAGGCAATCTTTGGGAGGCTCAATGGTGGTGACTGCACATCAAAACAATTCTATTATAAAAAATGCAATATGCTTATATAGTAAAAGTAGAAAAATAATTATTTCCACTCACTTCAGTAAGCCCCTGAGCATAGCATTTTGTCTGATAACTACTGATGTTTTATATTCTGTCTTGAAAAATGTCCTCTCCTACTATTAATCATCACATGGACTATTTTCTTCGTATTTAAGCTGAGAAATGAATTACTACTCTAGCTGTACTTTTATGAGCTGCACTAGTAATTATTAGCATTCCTGTAGATGGTTTCCTTCTTGCAGAGTTCTACAACACTGAACAGTATTTCAATTATTTGCATTGGAATTTGGTTAGCTATTCCATTTTTTTTCAGTTTCAAGTGGGCTCACTGGGAAATTTCTTTGTAGGGTCTCATTTCTCGTGCCACAGGTGAGCTGCTATCTCTGGTATGGGTGAAAGAATCGGTCGCTTAGAGCCGCTGCTGCACTGACACACTGGCCTGAATTCTCTGATGGCAGAATTACAGCTGTGTGGAGTTTGACCTAGTTAACATCCAATTTACCTCTAGATAATATAATACCTCCAGACAGATTCGCTTTCCATCCTGCACCTCCAGCAAAGCTCTTTCACGTAAGGGACACAGAATAATCCTTAAACTCTCTCCATCACTTTGCCTTTTCAAATTCTCTCAAACTTCCCTTTACATGAATTTACAGAGCCTGAAAGTAGGATATTTTTGTCCTGAGTGAAGTCTACAGCATTTGCTGTAAAAAAAGACCGACTGAGTCCACGTGCCTGGGAAAGTATATATCCATATATATTCACATTGTACTGTTCTCTCTATCAATTCCTTTACTTTGCAGTAAGAAGGAACCAAAGTTTTCCTAGATTGACAGTAAAAATAACTAGTCTGTTTCTGAAGTAGAACAAGACTGTGGTTGATGACGTTTTCTTTTTTTTATATAGCTTCTCAATATTCTATAAGCATCTATCTCCAAGTGGAGGCAGAGTACATAAAGAAAAAAAGTTCTTTCTAGGCCTCAGGGCAAACCCAAAGCATTCAGGTTGGATTTGGCTTCATCTTCATCCTCTAAAGCTCAGTGCATACTAAAATCTCCCAAAGACACCAAGATTTTGAGGGTTTTTTTCTGCTCTATTTTCCTTGGCAACTAAAACACATTTTACATAACCACATTATGTGCTTCACAGTAATATATGAGATTTCATAAATGATACAAATGGCCTCATACAAATTCAAAACAGCACAAGAGTCAATAAACTTATATTGCAAGAACTCCAGACCGCAGCAGGGAAATATCTGAGCCTTTCAAAATCGGTTCATTTTTTCCTTTAAAAAAAAGTCCTTTCCTCTAACTCCCCTAAAACACTGAAATTTGGTTGTATTCAATTTCTTCACTGAATGAGTTTCCTACTTTTTTTTTTTTGATCTCTTAATCAAATTATTTTTTCCCCTCGTTTAACATTATTACTTATACGCATACATATCCAAATATGTCTGAAATTGGTTTTATAGGGCAAGAGATATGCTATAAAACATATTATTTAGGAAGGTACAAGCTTTGGCTCTACTGGTCTGCAAATAATTTATGGGGAAATATTCAAACCTAATTAATGTAACTCAAGTGGTGCTGAAAGAAAATCTTTGTACCATGATCATATTTATTATAAGTATGCATTACTGAATTATCTTCCTGTTTATCTTTGATGACCTGGTTGCCAGTAAGGTGTTGGGTGGTCTGTTTGTTACAACTTCTGTTTAAAAAAATATAAATTCGATTGTAATTTGTAATATATTTGAACTATGGTTCAAAAAATTTTACTGCTTTGTTTTTCTGAATGTTTTTTTGTAACTCTCATCCACAAGCTGGTTCATTTGACATTTATCCTCTTCTGTGTTCATCTTGGCTCTCCTGCTATTCATTGTGTTCCAAGTCACTATGTTCTTAGAAAAGGCCTTCTGAATATGAGGAAACAAGATTTTTTTTCTTTAGAAATGTACATAAGAAACATGTGACATTTTGTGGGCTGATCCTGTGCCCAAAGTGGTAATGAAAAGGCTCTTATTAGCCTCAACAAGCGTTGGATCATGGTCTTCAGTTCCTTGTTTTTAGACTTCATAAAGCAGCCTGAAGTCAAGCTGTAATTTTATGTAATTGAACCTTTTAAAAACTGATAAGCACCACAGTCTTCCTTTTCTTCCAGATCTCACATGCATGTAATTCAATAATTTGTTTCTTTCCTAACAAATAATTGAGTAATAATAATATTTTCAACAAAACCATACTGACATGTTATCTATCATTTTTCAATTGAGAGAAAATGGAAGTAAACATTGGTGAGCAGTGCTGTCACTGGGAATCAATGCTGTACATGAAAAAGAAAGGGATGGAAGTAACTATACCAGCTTCAGATTTTTAGATCTGATGAAAATATGTGAAAATCGTTTGACAAATATTCTTCGTCTGTGAGTCTCATAGCTTGAATAAAGGAGATGCAAATGAAATGTATAGAACCAGTTGTCTAAACCATCCAAGTAGTATTTGGTTTATCTTTAATTTATTATTCTGAGGCAGAAAGGCTGTAAAAGCCCCAGGACTTCTGTTATTTTTTCTAAATTTTCCTTAAACGGAGCTGCAGAGTGAAGGGTAAAACAAACATTTCTTTGTCATTAAGTAGCAAGTGTATCAAGCGTTGTCCATTGTTGTAATTCACTCATCAGGCTGCCCTGAATTCCACCTAGGCCTCTTCTCTTCAGCTGCACTGTCTTCCTTAAGATATATTTTCTGAAACAGCTGGAAAATAAAGGTTGCTCATGAGTTTACCAAAAGCAAGGTGCAGATGAACATCATAAAGACTTTGGACAAAATATTAAATAAAATTACCAGATTTTCAGGAGATTCTGTTTATTTTTGGCACTTTTTAGCTTCACTTGTAGTTACTTCTTTATTTATCCTTCTTTGCTAATCTCTGACTTGATGAGCTTTGTCACAATAGATGCTCTGCAGCACGTGCCTTTGCCTACCATCCAAAGAGACAGTATGACATTTTCTTTGACTAGCATAAGCTGAAGAAAATTCAAAGTCTAGTACTTCTATAGAAAAATCCCCCTTTTGGTTAGGTTAGTGAAGAATGAAATTTGTCTAGGCACTTGGAAGAAATGGAAAGAGAGAGAGAATATATAAGCTTGACATTCAAAAAAATTCAAGCGACCTAATTCCTTTTAGAAACCCTTTACCACAAGTTGCAATTGTGCTGAACTGGACAGAAAGAAAACTCTTTGTGAAGTTATTTTGCCTCTACAGAGGAATTTCAATGTTTCATATTTTTACTAGCATTACTCATTTTTGTTATACCAGCAAAAATGCAGACATTTCAAAGCAATTTTATTCCTAATATTTTATATATATTTATATCTGTATGTGTATGGATGTATGTGTTCAATGCAGTACTGAAATGTTGCTAAGAGACCAGCTATGGAATTGAATGCACTAATACACAGACATGCCCTTTGAAGGTGCCAAATTTGGCATAGTAATGTCAATTACATGATAACTTTAAAAAAATTAAGTCTTATCCTTTCTTACCTCAAGATATTTGATTTTTCCATGCGAAACATGAAGTTTTCTGACTGAATCTGCTAGCCCGTCAACTCCGAACAAGCCATATAGATATCTCTTGTGATGTATTTGATGCAGTTAGGGAGCTTGCGGTTGCTGCTTTCCAGACACCACAGAACATTTTGCACGCTGGGTTCCTGCTTGCCCTGTGACTGCTCTGCACATCTCTGATACGAGCGCAGAATCCTCTGCCAGGTGTTTGCAGCCCCACACTCCTCTTCACTCTCAGGATAGAAATAGAGATTTAATGAAAGGAAATTGCCCACAAGGGCTTGGAGGGGCTGGTCCTTTGACAGTAACGACAATATTGATCTTTTAGGGTCAATAACAGCAATGTTTTTTCCTCTGTATAATAAATTGTTTTATTTCTGGCACTGCAGCATTATTTTTAATTTGAAACCTAATTTAATTAAAAAGCCAAAAGGGCATTTCTTGGAAAGCTGGATTGGACTCACAAACCTTTTTTTACTGAGTTGAAAGCTAAGTAAAGACAGATTTATGCATGCCTTTAGTCCACCTAAAATACAGATTAGAGTATTTAATAGGGTTTACAAAGTACCACTCTGATGGTAATTTTCTAATTCTCATCAAGTACTTATGTGGATTTTAGTTACCAGCATAGCTTTTTATTTATTTTATAATACTATTTTTACCTTAAATATATATGATTTTTAAGTCTCGTGATAAACCAGAAGAGAAGCTTGGTAGTTAAAGGAAACAAGATGCATAACAACAGTTTTATAATTTATGAGCATGTTCCTACAAGACAAAGCATGTGAATAACTTCTGAAGTTAATTGGTTTATTCACATAATTAAAGCGACTTAGGTGCTTAAGATTCGATTTGCCACTGGTGATAGTCATTATAATAAATATTGAAGGCAACTCCGTTGAGAAGTTAAACAATAAAAAGTGAAATGACTCAATAATGGTGTTTGTTATGCAGGGTATTAAACCAGTGGCCACTGCTGGGTTACTTTAAACCCGGATGTCCTAAAGTCAGTTCATAGGATTACTGAAAGGAATATTAAATTGCTCTGTTATAGGTTAAAGTCTTCATTTGTGCTAAATTGTTTCTTAGAAAAACTGGGAAAGAATGAGCAGATCTGAGGTATTTTTCTATTATTTGTTCTATTTATTTTTTTTACAAAGGCGTGTAGTGACAGGGTGAGGGGTAATGGCTTTAAGCTGAAAGAGGGTACATTTAGATTAGATATTAGGAAGAAATTCTTCCCTGTAAGGGTGGTGAGGCACTGGAACAGGTTGCCCAGAGAGGTTGTGGAGGCCCCATCCCTGGAAGTGTTCAAGGCCAGGTTGGATGGGGCTTTGGGCAACCTGGTCTAGTGTAGGGTGTCCCTATCCGTGGCAGCAGGGTTAGATTTGAGATCCCTTCATACACAAACTATTCTATGGTTCTGTGATATTGCAGAATGGCCTTTGCTTTGTTTGATATCTTTGGTTTGATGAGCCTATATTATTTTCCCTATTATTTTTCAGTATTAAATTCTGTCTATAGATGGCACTAACTTCTTGCTGTTTCAGAGAATCCAGGAAAGAGCATCTTGACATATCCAAAACATTTCTTGGCAGTTTGTATCCCATAATCCAGCAGTAAGAGCATAAAATCAGTGGCTTGTAATTTGCTCTACAAATATAAAAAAGAGCATGTTTCCTTTATTTAAGATTGTCAATGGAAAAGAGGATCAGAATGTCAGCTGTAGATTTGTAAAAAATATTTTTAATGCCTTTCATCCATTTAAAGATAACCTTTTGAAAATAAGTGAAATCCACTTACAGAATGCTGTAAATATAGTCTTGTGCTGGTAGCGTGAATGTAATAATACTGATCCAAATACTTTCTTTTCAAAATTTAGATTACATCATCATACATCCCTTCTATTTCTATATCTGCATTCAATAGATGAAAAAAGCAGTATGGTTTCTGTATTAGTCTGGAAAATGGTATTTAGATGCTTACTTCATACAGTTCTACTGAAGTTAGTGTGTTTATGTATGTAAGACTAAGCATGTCTCTAAGCATAAAGATATGGCCTTTATAAATTGTGTGCAATAAATTAACAAATATCAGGCATTTAAAATACTTTTCACAGTTACGAAGCACTATGACACTGTAATTCATGTCATTAGCACACGCTGATTTCTGATATTAATCACAATTTAATTTAAGCTTGTTTATGGGAATCAGAGTAGAATGAGGCACAGAGCTCTCAAGTTATCGTCTTTTTATTGTAAACACAGTTGTTGATTCAGGAATAATCTGTCTTGTTTTGGAAATTATTAATAATAAACAAGAATGTTATTCTTGACACTTGATAAAATCCTTACGTATCATTCCTTTTATCTAATCTGAAAAGATCACAAACTGGTCAATAACATTGAATTTAAGCACATGCTGCCCATGTCAGATTGCTGCCTTAAATAAAAACTTTCTTATGAAAAGAAAACAGAGAAAAGAAAAAGTAATTTCCTCTGTGTCTCTAGAATTATTCTAGTAGTGACTTTTATTTGCAAAAAATTGTGTTTAATTCAGTATTCTACCACAACTTTTTGTGTGAGGTTGCTAAACCAGTCCTCCCTGAACTCTTGTAAAATATAGTGTAGAAAACTTGTTAATATTCAACAAAAAAGACTTCACTGCTCACACAATATTAACCTCTTGTGGTTCTGAATTGCAATAAACAGCTGTGGTTGGGAATATAAGACCCAGGCTCCTTCAGTATAGACTGTAGGGTATTTCTGGCAAAGTAAAGCTATTAAGGACTAACACAAAAGAAAGTATACTGAAAGTATTCATTTGCGTGCTCATGTAGAGACCTCCAAGGCATATCATGAATACAAAGAAAGTACATGTCATACATATATTTTTTCAGAGTTTAACAAAAATATCTGTTTATGCAACCTTCTCATCCTTATTAGGAATACAGCCTGCAAAACAGCCCACATGCAAGCCACACTGCAATTTCCAATCCAGATTTGTACACGAAGTGTGGAGACCATGTCTTCCCCTTCTGTCTTCAACTATGGCTTAAGGAAACATACTGTGGTAGAATTTCCATTGAAAGTCTATTGCTTTCTGCATAAGCTTTTTTAGAAGTCGTTTAATATGATATTACATTATTTAATGTTTCATTTTCAGCTCAGAAACTTCAATAATGCTGTTTGCTTTAGTATTCCAGTAGGAAGAACTAAAACAAATGAATAATATATTATTGTAACTAAGACAAATGAAATAATTCAAATGAAAGGGAGCCAGAGAACAAAAGGGAATAGAGATGATTAGGAAAGAAGGTCTTTGGGATCAGGAATTACTGGGCTACCTCAAGAACTGTTAAAAGCAGGAAATGAACATGAGCATCAAGGCACATGCCTTTGTCCACTGAAGTAAAAAGAGAACACGAAAAGAAGTGGGACAACTCAACAATTAAGCTGGAGTCAACATTGAAAAGGCCTAATATTGTCCCCAGAAGTGGAGAAATTCTGTCTCAAATTAAAGATGATGATAGAAATGGTGTTAAAGGCAGAATGGCTGATGGAAACAAGAGATGGAAATAAAAACTTTGATGAGGAGCTAAGGTGCAAAGTTTAAGGCACTTAAGCAGGGAAGTGGTGAGAAGGTACCTCCATCCTAGATGACTGAAAGTTTTAGCACATGAAACCACAAGTCAGGCTGCGAGGCTTTTAAATAGCTCTCGTCCTTTATTTAAACTGGTACCATGTGACTGAAGTGTGACAAACAGAGCATTTGTCTTAAAAGCAAGGTAAAGAAACCATCAAGGCACTACAGACCCATTAGTCTAAATTCAGTAAATATAGGTTTCGGTTTAAACGAAAGAATCTTTAAGGGTATGGATATAAATGAAAAAATGGAGATAAAATGCATTATGGATTTACCAGTTTAAGCTGATGAGTATCCTTAGTAAAAATGATTTTCTGCCTTACAGAACTACTGATCTGAACCTAAGCCTGAACTTTATATAATAATATGAAATAACTTCATAAAATAATAAGAAATAAATTATTAAGCACAGCACAGAGGTTAGCTGACAAACAAAAAGAACAACGAATTGTAGCACTGAGGAACTATGGAGCTCATGGAGTTCCTTGAAGTTAATTTTTGATGCTGACCTCATGCAATATTTTCAAAAGTGTAATTAGAATGAAGCGTAATTTTAATTAAATTCTTGATATTCAGGAACACATCTAAGTTACAAACAGGACTGGAATATTGATGGTGGTAAAGACTGTAGAGGTGAAGGTCAGCACGGTGAGGCAAGGTATTTGGAGAGCAGTTTGTGATATAAACTGAGGACTCCTGAGTCATATAAGACAGAGAAGAAGAACCTGGCTGTATTAGTTTTAGATGGATGGAGGTAATTTTTTAATGTCCTGTGGACACAGAAAGAGATCTGATGCTACAAAATATCAGGTAAAAGATGTCTAGTATTCAGTGTATGAGGCCTTGAAGATGACATCTATAATACTGGGTAGTGTTATTTTCATATTGAGATATGTGCACTAAATGGGAACAAATACTGGGAGGGACTGCTAAAGAACTCTGGGGAATGGAGTAACTATCATTAGTTACTGTCTAATTAGTTACTAGCTACATTAGTTAACTATCTAACTTCATTTCCTTAGCATAGGATACCAGAAATTATGTTTATGATCAAAACCAAGAGAAGAAGTGAATTAAAAAAGAGGACATATTAGCACAAAGCCTAACGGAATTTAATTTGCCATCGTACATTTCTTGTGGAAATTATAGGACAGTTTCTAAACATAATTAAAGAGAAATTATACAACAACTTTTTCATAGATACTGTGGACAAAAATCCTAAATCACTTTAGGATGGACCTTTGAAGGTTTATAACAGCACATATTACAAGTAAGTAACCATGGTGGACTGAGTTTGATGACCCAGGAAGCTGCTTCTCTCTGTGTACGCTGATACTCTGAGTAATCTATATGTGCTGCTTTTCCTCCAGGTCCACTGAACATAGTCATGTGTGTGCGTGGGAATATCCTGTCTCTGTTCAGCAAAGACTGTTATTTTTTGATGTATATTTGAGTCTAATTAATTTCAAATGCTTTTCAACAGAGCTTATAGTGAGGATTCAATGCCAACTCCTTCTGTCCCTGTGTGTACGCACACTAAATGTACACAAACATCATTCCTACAAGTTCTGAAAATATAATATAGATGATGCTACTAAAATAAACTACCAGCTTGTGAAAATGACTGTGATATTCTTCAGTCGTTATGGTATTAGACATATTTGGTCAAAAAAGTAAATTTAAACTGTTTTCAAAACAATGAGAAATAGCAGTGAGTGAGAGTTGCACAACAAAAATATTTATTAAAAGTGTAAAGTAAATATTCAAAAGTTTTACAGTGCTGTAAACACAATTCAGTCGATCTTGATGAATTTTTATTTTCAAGAGATAGGAATGCTGTGTTCAAGGCCACTTTATTTTGTATTTCTTTGGGTGTAATTAGATAGTTCTCTTTTTTGAGAAGAAAATAATAATTTGAAATAATGTCCATGAAAGACACAATGCTGTTAATGTGTTCTCAGAACCTGAAGCATGTATTGATAAAATGGAAATGCTCTGGGGAAAATTTATTTCACTTGCAATTCATTTGGTTCCTGCCATAATTGGACAAAGGAGTTGAGTAGCTGCCAGAGAAAATGAGAAGCTGAGCACTCAATCACCACCTCTGCAATTCCAAAATTTTAATTGCATCGTTCACTGCAAGACTTTGGGGGAAAAAGTTCTGAAGATGGAACATGTCATGAGTATTGTATTGCTGACAGAGTCTTTTTTCTTACGCCAGACGTCTCAATCACTGCCAAACAGCGCAACCCAGCTCCAAGGAACGCGCCTCTGGTACGGACAGCTCCTGTGTCAGTCACTGGGGAGATGCAGGTAAATTATGCAGATGAAGAATGTGATCATGTGGATCTTCAGGGGAAAAGTAGAACAATAACATTCCTCAGTTATGGTTCAGTATTTAAATGAAGCCGAACCTTTCATGTGCACAAATTGCAATAGCGGTGTCCTACTGTCTCATTTGTAAGTACTTGATTGAGACGTTGGAAGTCGGATTGACAAGGCAGCTAGTTAATTTTGTAGACACCCACTGTCATGAACAAAATTCATGCCTAACTCTCCCTGCAGGAGCCTAAAACTTCCTCTGCATCATCTTTCCTCTGGGAAAGCTGATGGAGCATTTGTTACAGCCACCGAAGTCTTCACAGCACTGAGATACTTGGCAGGTGACTAAGGCCTGAGCCCTGCCAAGGTTCACAAAATATTCACCTACTTTACTTGGAAGTCCCAAGCCAACGAATGTGCTCAGGCATGAAATAATTAACAGTGCATTGGCCTGGAACAATAAAATGAAAACACACGAGTCTATTGCTTTCAGTTCAGGGTAATCGGTTGGAGGTGCGAAAGCTGGCTTCCTGCCTCTGTGCCAATTAATGTTCTAATCACTAAATCAGTATTTTCCAAACTGGCAGGGAATATCCGGAGGGTAGACGCAAATGAGGAAAATATATTATTTCCATTTGTGATGACAAAGGAGGGCTAGCTGGGTTGTTTCCATCTGTGGTGATGGAGGAGGGCTAGCTAGCTTGCAATGAGCAAGTGTAGAAGGTGTAGGGTTCCCCTGGGAGAGGTCAGCATTTCAAAGGAGGAATGTACTCCACAGAAGTAATTTCTTCATCTCTGCCTTTCTGGCGGTTCCTCGGCCTGTGTTCTGGGTGAAGCGGAATACCTCTGAAAAGCGTGAGTGAGAAATTCCCCCCAGTGCTGCACGGCTCAGTGTGCAGCATTCTGCTCCTGCACTCCTGGCAAGTAATCCCAGTGCTGAACCATTGGCTATCAGCTCCTCTTGTGTTTGAAACAACTTGACGGGTTCCTGGCATTTGAAAGAAAGAGCTTAGTGTTGTGAATCTCTGAGAACATTAGGATACTGACAAGAAATGCAGCTTAAATTACCCTTTCCTTCAGCGATATCTACCACACTGACAATCTAAATCCCTGTTCAAGGAATTTTGAGCCCTCGGCTGTTCAGCACTTAACTGTCCTCACGCTGAGGTGGCTAATTTGATCGGTCAGCGTTTCACACTGCAGAAGATCATCTAACATTTAGGTCTCTGAAAACCCCAAGATTCTCCTATGAATTTATTCTTTTGTGGTATTTTAGGAATGGCACTCAGCACACTAAGGATGTTATCAGATGCCACTAAGTAAATTTTTTAAGGCAAATGAGTGTTCTTCAGAATAACTTTCAGCCAAGCTGGAGAAGTTCCACAACAAACTGAGATGAAATTTAGTAAGTTGCAGCATGACAGACACAGAAGCATCCTAGAATTTTGCTGGCACGACAGACGTGTTAAACCTTCCAGGATCTAGTCTGTGCTTGTAATAACTTAGCAGAGAACCATTCCTATTAGTGCTATGCAAAAAACCACATTTAGATTCAAAGCTGATTAATGCTTGTGATAATTATTACATCAAACAGACATTCAGAGGCACTTGCCTCAGCTATCAGTACTCAGTGCTGAAATACTGAGGTAGAAAACTACTTTGGGGTTTGTTGAAAATAAGCAATGAAATTGGGCACATTGCCTTACAAAAGAAGTCAACAACAGAAATGTGTGTTTTTCAAGTAAACAATTCTTACCCCAAAATCTACCATTATAGTTACATTAAAACTTTATTACCCTAGCTGCCTTCCCATTATTGTCTTAAAAAAAATGTTTTTTAAATAAATACAATGACAGACCTGCTTGAGAATGTTCCTTTGGTTTATGAAAGAAGGAACATGGAAAAAAATCTGTTTAAAGTGAATAGCAAAGCAATAAACTGGTCTGTGAATTAGCAGCTTCTAAATTTCTCATGAAAAGCTTCCTCCGTTTTTTTCTGATAGTTCAGATTGGAAGGCATTTGGCAGTAGACTCAACAGCTTAGAGCTGTGTTCTAAGCTGGACACAATATGTAGCTTTTATTTCCATTTTTCCCCCTGAAAGGTGATGTACAGTTTGTATGAAATCTCACAGGGAATTAATTTGTGTAGAGTGTTTATTCTGAAGTTCAGTTGTGTAAAGTCCTTTTTCTCTGGTCAGTCTTCGTTTGGCTTCTCTTATTTTTTAATGGGAAAGCTTGGAATTGAGACCTTAGCTGAAATATTTGGGTGTCAGTCCTACTTCTTACTTTTAGTTGTCATTTGGCTGACATTATGAGTGTCTATGACAGGTGATAGTGCCTGAGGGAAACTGGTAGAGCACAGTGATTTACTTTTTTAATTGCTGACATAGAAGCATTTTTAGTTATTATTAATAGCTATAATATTACAAATAGAAGGCCATGTATTCTGCATGGTTCATACATGTAATTTGATGAATGTGGGACACTTACTAAAACCCCTGATTAGCTGCAGGGTGTGATTTATCTCATTCAATAAGTGAACAATGTGGGCTCATTTGAGTCTGCTGAACTGTCATTCTGCCATGTTTAAATACTCCTTTTGTAGGTGAAGTAGGAAATAGTGTGAACTATCACGTGGACTGGTGTTTTCTTTCACCGCAGCTTTGTTTTGTGCAGCAAAACTAACTGCTTCCCGTTTGAGCACTGATAAGTAACAAAGGACAAAGTTTTCATGTAATTAAAGTTTAAATGGACTGTAATAAATTATTTCCTCGTTACTCTGATTTAATCTATATTACATTTTTTTTTAATTGGCTTGCTTCTAATGGTTTGTTGCCATGCTTTCAAAGACTATGCAAAGTATTTTCAGCCCTCTAGTCAACAGAAGTGAATAAAATTTAAAAATATACTTCATACTTAAAATGTATGGCCTGTCTATTATTCCTCAGAAAGCTGGAAAAGCTTTATTTTTCTGAATATGTTTTGTATATAAATGTAGAGGAGGGAGTAACACAAATAGCATACGAAACACACAGCTTATGGAACTTGCTAAAACCATCAATGCTTTTTATCCCACAGGATTAGGGGTTTTTTCCTGTTCTCTTGGGTGAACATTGCAAAAGTAATTTTGTCAGCATGATTTCTTATCTGTCATAAAGTCATTTATGCTGTTAGACTGTGTTTTACTTAAGAAATGTGAATGTGGTCTGTATTACAAGAGTTTTCCCTCAAGCTCATTTCGAACGGTGTTTGGTCCTGGGGCTGGCTGTTGCATAGTTCTTCCAGTTTTACAGGTCTGTTGTTATTGGTGACATTGTGTGTTGTTACAAAGCTCTTACGTGTAAAGAAAAAGTAAGCCATAGAGTAAAAATGGCCAAGACCTCAGTGAGGTCAAACAGAGTTGGTTTTTTTTGTTTTGGTTTTTTTTTTATTTTTTTGGTAATTACTTATTCTAGTAGCCTTTGTTTTGGGGGGGGCAATTGCATAAATAACCTATAGAATTAATAATTCACCTGGACGCTCAGCTTGACATCTAAGTCTCAGCAATTTGCTTTCCCAATGCAGTTCTGTGAGGAAATTGAAAGAGTTAAATACACAAAAAAGGAAGGGGGCGACTATTGCTGTAGCATTTAAAGTCTGACAAAAAGGAGGAGAATGAAGAAGTAAAGCTTCTTCTAGGTCCTTTTTACTGCATATTTGCTTGAGGATTGCCTCCTCCTACCTGCATTTTGTGATGGTTGCTCCTCCACCTGACTGATTCACTGAATGCTGCTGGTTGGATGTAGGCTGTTGGCTCTGTGGTCAATCTGCATGGTGCGAGGGTAGAGAGGCTTAAAAATACCTGTAATCGCTGAATCAACTAATGGAGATCTAAAGGTTAGACTGGGACAGAGTTCCTAGTACCTTGCCTAGGCACTCTTTGCCCAGGCAAATTTGGTGATGCTGGACGCTGTGCCCTCCTGGGAGAACGGCAGTGCTACGACGGCCACCCCTGTCCTGGCAGTGCCTCCTCTGGGCAGGTGAGACTTTTTGGCTCCTCAGATCTATTCCTAAGACTTGGTTATAGCACCAGTGATACACAAACAAATTATTCCAGCCATAAAATGGATGTAGCTATTGGTACCCTATCGGTTTTTGGCTGGTTGGCAATACTTGGGGATTTGCCTCACAGCAGAACAGTTGAAGTTATTGTGGATTTGCTGTACACCCCAAGAAATAGGCTGTGGCTATTAACTAGTGAGAATATCTTCGTGTTTTAGTGCTGTACAGAAAAGCTCCCTGACTGTTCTGAGAAGTAACAGAAGATCTTTGTTGTGAAATCACAAGAAACCTCTTTCTGGCACCCAAGAATCTTGTGCTGCAACTGCTTTATGTGCCAAATATGTTTCCCATGTGGACATATTATAAATCATCTGTGTTTTATTAGAAAAGCACTACCAAGCTCTGACAAAGGGTACTCTCAGTAGGTTCAGTTGTTTGTTCCCGTCTTAAAAGAGGAATGTTGAAATCCGTTGTGTGTGCAGGAATTCCTGGCAAAACAAGCCCCCGGGAATGCTGGAGACATGACTGTTTCTCTCGGCTAATAAACACTGTGGGCTCTTATTAAACTAGTCCAGCCAGCACCAGGGCAACTGCCCCAAACTTTCCACTAATTGCCAAAAAGAAAAATATATGCACTTCATGCAGAAGGGGTAGTACAGGACTTTCTCTTCAAGTTGCACATATCTGTAGGGAGATGGGCTGTGCCCAGTACTCATGGGAGCCAGGAGAAAGCCTGATCTTGGATTCAGCGGTTTTGGAGTGACTCCCTTATCCCCTCAACAGTTCTTTACTGTAATGAAAATATTGGACTCCCACAACACTGACATTACTTTGGAGAAAGTCTCTAAAGTAGCACCTAATCCTGAGCTGTTTGGAAGTTAAGTGTCTCATGGAAATAGGTACTTAGCACCTAGGGAGTGCAGAAGGCTGGCCTTTGGTCTGAGTTAGTCTAGACTAATTTATATTTGTGTTCATGAGCTCAGTGTCTGCATCTTTTTTTTTTTGTTTGTTTTTGAAACTTTTTTCCCTTCTTAACCTGAAGAGTTTGTTTGGAAACTAGATCTATTAAAACTACTGGCAGGTGCACATGACTGTCAAAGGGATTGAAGTCAATGGAAGAGGTAGAAGCAATCTGCTCAATGCCACTGCAGCCTTTAATCACAGTTAAGGAAAAATTTGGTTACATTTTGCCACTATAGATTTAGGCTGATTCTGCTGAATCCGCGCAGATTACACTGAATCCTTGAGCTCAGTGGTGGTGCTGTGAATTTATGAGGGAGATGTCAAGAGGAAAGTTTGTGCCTTAGGATTTGAGATAACCTTTGGTTTGAAAAGGACCAAAGATACTAAGGAGATGCTGAGATTAAAAAATGGGAATTTTTTTTGTGTTGTTTCAGATAAGATGGCACAGTGAATTCCCATGGAATTTTTCATAGTAAGAATGACTTTTGAGGAGTGGGTATTGTATAAATGCCAACACATTCTCCTACAAATCACTTGTGAGAAATAGGAGTCCTCGTCTTCAAGTGAGGCATGTGACTTTCTGGCTTTAATGCTTTTAGTAACTAAGAGGAAAGAGCAATTCTACTGCAAAACACAGGAAAAGCAAAGGGCTTTTGGTTTACGCTGTACAGTAGGTGCGGTCAGTTCTTGTTGGAGTACAGAACTAACTTTTGCAAGACCATCTTAGCAGATTGCTACAATGGTGCTTTTTTTTTTTTTTCTACTGGAATAGTTCAGAGAACAGTTATTCTTTCTACAGAAAAAGCAAAGATTTAAAAAATTTGTTTCCATTTTACATAAAAATTATGTTAAAATAATTTTGGGAAAAAATTCTGTGAAAAAAGCCAGAAGATACTTACTAGTTTGAAGCATAATACACTGAGTTGGGAGACCTGGCCTTGAAGTCTTGTTCTGAATGAAACAAAGCGGAGCTTTTGGATACAGTTTTCTACCTACTTCCATGTGCTGCAAACATTTCACAGAATCACAGAATCACAAGGGTTGGAAGGGACCTCGAAAGATCACCTAGTCCAACCCCCCCTGCCAAGACAGGGCCACCTANCGTTGCCCCTTGTCCTATCGCTGAGTGAGACCGAAAAGAGCCTGGCTCCATCTTCCCGACACTCACCCTTAACATATTTATAAATATTGATGAGGTCACCCCTCATCCTCCTCTTCTCCAAGCTAAAGAGACCCAGCTCCTTCAGCCTTTCTTCATAAGGGAGATGTTCCACTCCCTTGATCATCTTAGTGGCTCTGCGCTGGACTCTCTCTAGCAGTTCCCTGTCCTTCTTGAGCTGAGGGGCCCAGAACTGGACACAATACTCCAGATGCGGCCTCACCAATGCAGAATAGAGGGGGAGGAGGACCTCCCTCGACCTACTGACCACAGCCCTTCTAATGCACCCCAGGATGCCATTGGCCTTCCTGGCCACCAGGGCACATTGCTGGCTCATGGTCATCCCCCCATCCACCAGGACCCCCAGGTCCCTTTCCCCTACACTGCTCTCCAGCAGGTCAGTCTTCCTGACAACAGACTTCCTGATTTTTTTATAAGCAACTTCATTCTGGATCTGATCAATATCACCTTTACAAATTTTAAGAAATTACATTTTCCAATGGAAAATCGCTTTCAAAATATCTCAGGAAAGGTCTTAACTGAGTTAACAAGCTATAATCAACAAACTATCTAGTAGCTGAAGGTAAATCTTTAAGTTAAAATATAGTGAATATTTTGTTTTATTGCCAGGAGTTCTCTGTATAAATCATAGGTGAGTAGAAAGCCATAAATGCAACTACTTCATCAACATGTGAAAGTTAGAAGTCTAAAATTGCCTTGGGAAAGCAGCAGAGCTGTATTTGGGGGGGGGAAAAAAAAAAAGAAAACAAACACTTACTTTTACTTCTGAAAGTATGAATAAAACCCTTTTAGATTTGCTGGACTAAATCACTGCCCAAGGCCTTATGCTCCATGGAGCAGAGTTTACATCAGAACCCCAAGAAGCATAGAGATGTCAAATTCCATTTTTCCAGAGGAAAAGGATGTTTTTGTGGAGTGTTTAAATTTTCACAGCCTGTCACTCAAACGATGCTATTGGCAAGCTGGGACTGCTTTTCCAGTGCTTACGGAAGAGTGCCAGGTGGCAGCTAAGGATGGGAAAGAGCAAGTAGACTTAAAAAGACCACTAGAGAAGGTAACTAGAGAAGCCTGTGGCTGAAATTCTTCCATTGTGCACATTATTTTCCATAGCACTTAAAACTCTGATAGTTGTTAGTAGATGGAAGACAAGATCTTTATAAAAAATGTAACTTAATAGAGGAAAACATACATGCAAAACATCCTCTGATTTGCACTTAGTTTGCAGCTTGGCATGGAGAAGTGTATACTTTACTGTCACATGTTTAAATTTTGTTTCTAAAAATGTTTTTACACACGGCTTAAGCTCTCTCTGAAACTGGGAATCGTGCTATTTTGAAATTCTGAGATACTCACAATGTGTTTTTGCAATTCCCTTAGCTGGCTTCTTAGTTTTTGGTATGGTAACTCCAGTAACATGTCTTGTACAAGAATAAAAAAGACAGTATCAAGATACTGCTACAAAGGGGAAAGAGTCCGCAAAACCAGTAGCGACGTTCCCCTGAGTAAGCAGACATGGGGAATATCCTGCTGTCCCTGCTTGACAGTATAACTGCTGATTAAGTGAGGGATGCTTCTCATAGCAAGTGGGAGAGAATGAGAATATCTCATTTCAGAGCCAGGTAGTGATAGTTGTATCTCATGTCCAAGTTAGCTCTTTGGACAGAGTGTCTACACACATTCTCATGGTCATGGCAAATCTACAGCTGTGCCAACGTCAGGAAAAATTAAGCAAATAGTAGACTGTTTAAACAGTCTGTGAAATATATGCACACAAATATCACATATTACTTTGAGCGTGTCCATAGTGCTTCTCTGTGTCTCTTTTTTTTTTTTTAAACTCAGCTAGGAACATTTTATTGGCAAGAAAGTTCACAGAGATAAAGTGTTTTGCCTACATCTGTGAATAGCCACTTGCTAAGAATCATTCCAGAAATGTTTGCACAGGCTTCTTCAGTGTCTCTTGCATGTTCTAAAGTTGGTTCTTCAAAGAGGATAAGCAGATTGGTGAGAAATATGTAAACAAGAAGTTCTGGCTTTTCTCAATACATTGTGAAGAAGCTGTAGGTTGAAANGCCGTAATCTGACTGAATTGAAGGGCTTTTTCTTTTTTTTTCTTTTTTTTTTTTTTTTTTTTAAGTATTTCAACAGTTTCAGAAAGGACCTGACAATAGGTAATTTAAAACTAGGTATAATATCTCCAACATAAACCTTAGGGTCCAAAACTTGCTTAGTGTAAATATAGAAGAAGGCCTAAAAAGAGCTGAAGATTCAATGTCGATACTGCATAAATTCAATTGAGAAATCAAGGACATAGTTTAGCCATAGGAGACTCATAAATGGAATACATATCAAGTGATGCTGTAGCTCCTCTCTATGGATGTTTTCAGCTCTAGAGAGGATTTCCCCCCCAAAGATAATTATGCACAAAGCACAAACTATTGAGCTCACTGGGGGAGTTACTAGATGAAGTTTTATAGCTGGTATAATACAGCTGGATGGGCTAGATCATCTAATGGTCCATAGTCTTAAAATACATTAATGCAGAGATCTGAACTTACTCGATACATTTATTAAATAAATAGTTTTCAAAGAAACCTATGGGAATTAGGCACCTAAATCCCAATAAAATTGAATCTAATTCAGTGTATTTTCCTGTCACTTCTGTCCAACTTCTCTGTCTCTTCTTGCTGTAAATGCAGTAGCAAAATCTCCTGAGAAAAAAAACCCAGAATTGCATTCTAAGTATTTTACACTTTCTGAAAGTCAGTGAATTTCTTTACAGACTCAAAACTAAATGTTTCTTAATAGAGGACGCACAAAGTGAAATCTGGTCATGTTTCCTAATATACAATGTAAACATATTTGGTTTGTAAATATTAGAGTATCTTTTCTTCAGCTTTCAAGCTAATCAAATCCTGTCACTATTGATAGAAAAAGACATTACTGATTCCCTTGTTTCTTTTCCTTTTTTTTTTTTCCCTCGAGACTTGATGTCCTGGTTTCAGCTGAGAGAGAGTTAATTTTCTACATAGCAGCCAGTATGGGGCTGTGTTCTGGGTTTGTGCTGGAAGCAGTGCTGACAGCGCAGAGATGTTTGTGCTGTTGCTGAGCGATGCTTATACAGAGCCAAGGACTTTGCTGCTTCTCGCACCGCCCCGCCGGCGGGATGGCTGGGGGTGTGCGGGGAGTTGGGAGGGGACAGACAGGGCAGCTGACCCCAACTGACCAAAGGGACATTCCATACCGTATGGCGTCATGCTCGGTTTATAAGGGGCTTGGGGACGAGGAAGGGGGGGCAGCGGCGTTCGGAGTGATGGCGTTTGTCTTCCCAAGTAACCATTACGCGTGACGGAGCCCTGCTGTCCTGGGGATGGCTGAACCCCTGCCTGCCGTGGGGAGTGGGGAATGAATTCCTTGTTTTGCTTTGCTTGTGCACGCGGCTTTTGCTTCACTTATTAAACTCTTGTACCTGAACCCACGGGTTTTCTCACTTTCACTCTTCCGATTCTCTCCCCCTTTTCCGATGAGGGGGGACTGAGTGAGTGTCTACGTGGTGCCCAGCCGATGGCTGGAGTAAAACCACGACACTTGACAATTTGGTGGCAATGCTGTAAAATCACAACTGGCAAGTAGCATACTCTATTATTTCTCTGCAGATAGAAAACATTTCTGCATCAGTGTAAGTGGAATGAGAGAGTGATTTTTTTTCATGTCATCTCACCTGACATGGCTGGTGTCACTTGGATGGCACCTTTTGTTCATTCAGCCACCATGGGTTATCATTTAATGGAAGCAAATGAGTCTAGAGTGACCAGAGATTCTTTACTAAATAGTTTAAATGCTCTGATTGAAAAAGAGGCTTATATGCTGGGATTTTGACCAAAAGATTCAGTTCTGAAATTATCTTCTATACTAATACCTGCTCCTGAAAGCTTTTGGCCCTCAGCTTGTCAGGTGCCTGAAGATTTGCTGTGACTCACACCTACGAACACCTCTGTCAGAGTAGCTCACGTAAAAGCACTGTCACAATTCATGTGCTAAGATCCATCCCATCTGTCTGTCCTACTTCCAGAGCCTGACTCTACAGATGTTCTCAGAGCCCATTAGCTAGACTGGGCTCTGAAAAAAAAAACAAACCAAGAAACCAAACCAGTGGGACTTGCAATCTTTCTAACCTTTCTAAAAGTCATCAGGTAGAAGTGCTTTGCTGTGAAGTATGGTCAGTAGAGTCAGGGCAGTACACTATCTACTGCTCGGCCTAAATTGACCAAATGGACATTGTCTGCTAGAAACAACATGAGCTTAGACCCATACCGCAAGGTCTTAACCCCTTATCACTGCAGTTTTGGAAAATATTTTGTTTGTTAAAAGCCAAGCTGGGGACCATGCATCTGCTTCCCAGGAGGCAACACTTAAATTTTGTCTGTGCCATTTCACTCCAGACTTTAACAGTGATTCCACAGTTAAAGACTGAACAGGTTTCTTGGCACTCTGCCTTTCACATCATCATCATTACATGCTGGTTTGCTTCTTTCTTGAAGGTTTTGCTTCCCAGCCACATAGCCAGGAGCATGTCTTTGGAGACTGCACACCTGCTCCAGGCTGTAACCACCTGAACTGAAGGTATTGTCCAAGTGTATTTTCACCTCTATGGCCCAGGACAAATCCCTGGTGCATTATGGCAAGACAAATTACACAAGGGCTATGTAAAATTAGCTGATGAGGTTTCAGTGAACAGATTTGTAATACAAAAAGTAGTAGCAATGATTCAATTGGTAGCACTGCTCCCTCTGTCACGAGTCCAGCATGACATTGAGGGAGGGCACTCTACTATTGGAGAGTTCTCTGATTTGTTAAACAGACACCTGCATCGTACCTGTGCATGGGAGCTCAAATGTCTGAAGGAATATTTTTCAGACATAGGAAAAAGTAGTGTCCTTCCTAAATTCCAATGGGAATAATTACCTTCTGCTAATGTAAAATGCTTTATACTTTCATTCAGATGTGATGTTTGCCACTTTTTCCGCTTCGCTACATATTTCCAGAGCATTGCTCTTCAATCAGCAAGTTGGAAGTACTGTCTCTTAGTATCTGTGTAAAGTTTTTACCTCAGTTTTTAAACCACTTTTATAAATTTAAATTATAATTACAACTGAATTAAAGAAAAATCATCATAATATTTATGCCAAAGATAGTTAAAAATAAACATCTGAGAGCCTCCATTCAGTTTTTCTCCTGATCTTATTAGGTCAGACCTAAAACAAATTAAATGATTCATGAGTTCATCCTGGCTGGATATCAGTATTTTTTCTGATACAAAAAGGTTAATGAGCTGGAAAGTGGCGATGAAAATATTCTAAATGCTAAGTCTGTTTGCAGCAGAAGTAACTTACCTGCTAGTAATTTCCCTTCAGAGCTGCTGCGCTCTATGGTGCCAACAATTACTTAGGGACTGATTAGTACATGGATTATCAACACAACAGGCTATATTGTAATGCTCTTTCAAAGGTATTATTAGGACTTTCCAGAACATACATTTCAACATACTTTACCTAAAAAAGACCTTTTGGATGTTTCAGGTGTTTCTGGTGTCACAATTCCTCTTTCCAGCAGAGCTAAGTATAGGGACCTAAAGGGTAACAGTGTAATTTGACCAACTAGGAATTAAATAGAGAAAGCCTACAGCAGCTGGCACAGTCTGCCTGTCCCAAGTGTGTGAACAACACCCGAATCCAAGATGATTCCTGCTACAGGGGTAATTCCGGAATAGTTCTCACAGGAGCTTTCTGGTCTTCGGAGAGGTGCTACTGGGCACCAAAACGCTTAGGTTGAGGGTGCAGGCTGCTTCATGCAGTCCTGAATTACCCTTTAATGCCTTACTTCAACTGCTAACATAGTCACCTGCATGTCTTTCCATGAATTTTATTTTTTCTATAACATAGCTGAAGTTATAATATTGTAATATGTGGGTCTCTATTTTAACATCACCGTCTCATGCTTTGATTGTGCAGGAGATGATAAGAAAATTACTGCTAGAAGAAATTTTGTGGGTGTTTTCTTTTTTTTTTCCCTTCTCAAATTCAATAAAAGAGATGAGAACATTTCAGTTCTAAACAATGTCTTAAATCAGATACAATTTTGTGCATAAATATATGAAAATCAGTAACGGGTGACCAAGTGTAATGTTTGAATTTCATAAGATATTATTCTTGTATTACTATTTCTTGAGCACTGAAGTATGCAAGGCACCTCTGAAAACAAAAGGACAAACTTACAATGAGTAATTATGCCATTTATGACTTCCACTGGGTATAATGGCTGAAAATAACTATTATGAAACACCTTTGAAGATTGTACTGTAAGTGTGAGTGTAAAGACATGAGATTGAAAACACTTGAAATGTAGGTGACTGTTGCCTAGGCAATAGGAAGGGCTTTTTCCATCTTCCTTATAGAGTTTTGCCTGCAGAATCTGTTTCTTCTCCCAAAAGTCCAACCATGCCAGGATGAGAAAATGGCAGTGAGAAATAGATGTTCTCTCAAGGCAGGGTGACCAGTCACAAGTTTGGCTTTTAGAGGAGAAATGTTAGATATGGATCCAAAAACAACGTGCTCAGACCCTGGCACACTGGGATGCACGTCTAGAGGGAATACGCTGCAAGGGGAAATAACACCTGCACAAACACCTTATTATAAACCAGTGGTGTCTGAGCTGTTGTCAGGAAAGGACTAAAAGTCCTTGATCAATACTTTAATTTCATTACCTCCAGAAGAGCTATCAGACACAATTTCTTTCTCTTTCCCCCCCCATCTCTCTGGCCCAAGTAAGGAGAAAAGAGCAAAATGAACTATGTTTTCCTCTTACGTTGGCATTTCTAAAGTGTGCTTAAAATTAGCTCAGCACCTGCAATATTAGTAATAGCTTTGTGTCACTAGCTCCTTGTAGAGGAATCCTAGCCCATCCTCATGATAACACCTGGATACATATAAATATTCTTCTTAGTCACCTGAGAAGACAAACACTTATGCAGGCCAGAAGTGACCTGTGGGCTATTCCAGCTGTGTTCCTCATCTGGATTCTTACAGGATCAGAACCTCTAGGAGCCTTCATACAGCTCAATTGCCCTTTAGCTTAAACACAATATTACAAAATTTGTCATTATCCTGCAGTAACAAATATCCTCTCTTCTCCATAACATTGTTTTACCTAAGTGCTCTACTATTAATAGTTCATCATAGTTACAAGGACTTTACACTAATTAGTGATAAAGATCACGCAGCATGGGTGTGAAGTGGGAGGCACACACAGTGAACTTAGTCCTGCAAACATTTCAGGCAGGACTTGGGTCTGACCATTATCTGGGACTCTGTTTGGAGTCTTGCAGACATCTTCATTATTTAACACTTATTACTGCACTTAATAACAAGTCTTTTGTTCATTTCAAGATGTTAATAATTCATTTCATATGTCCTAACCCTTAAAGATTTCACCAGCTTTGAGGATCAGTTTCAGTATTCACATAGCAATACGTGGGTTCATGGTGGAGCCACATCTTGAATATTTAGATCCAAAAGAACAAGAACAACACTGAAAGAAGCTTAGTTTGTCAACTTCTTTTTCATCACTCCCTATCATCCCTTACAAAAATTATCTGCCAGTGTCACAGGGCTCTCCTTTGATAGACACAATTATAAAATAACAGCAGTTAGGCATTATCTGGAACATTAAGTGAATTCTTCAGTTTTTGTATTGTAAGCAATAATGCAGGCAGCATGTAAAAAATGCATAATTTAGTTGTATCTGTTGTCAGTGGATGTAAAGAAAAATAAGTAAGAAGCAGGGCTGTGTTTATCGTTATCAGAAGACTGAAAGGAATCACAGTATAATGTCACCTGTATCTAAGTTCATATATTCCACATTTACAGTAGCTGCATATAGTGAGTTTTTATGACACAGCCAACTTTCAACTAACTAGGCAGAATATATTTTCTTTGCGAAAATGAAACAAAACTTGCAGTAATTTAACTTTGAAGTCAGTATCCAGCTCCCTCCGAATGTCTGCACCATGGGATTAATAGATGAATAACACATGAAAATTGTAAAGTGTGTATCGATGTGTCTGTTAGTATCAAAATTTAAGATTCTCAGCGGATGGAAATACAAAATACTTTCTGATTGATTGAGAGACAGCTGTGGAGCAGAAAATAGCTTAAACAATGACAAAATGAAGAGCCCAACACTAAAAGTGGGTCTCAAGTGATGAAATGGCTGCTGCTGTGAAATAGCATGGCTGCTTTTTTCTTGTTCTTTTACTAATGGCATTAGCAACAAGAATACATTGACCTTATAATCATGTATTGACTTTCCTTGTGTCAATATTTGTAGAGAAAAGAAAAACAGTACTCAAGGGCTCACTCCTGCAAGGTGCTAAGCACTCTGGGTCTGACTGTGCAGAGCACTGAAGGCTTGTGGTTTAACATCAGCTGTCCCTGTGGCTTTCATGGTAACAGGGCAGGACTGTGACATCCCTTTCAATTAAACATGTGTTTTCCTATTTGTCTGGATTGTAGTAAAAACAGTTCAAGGAATCAAACCTTAAATACATAAATTGATTTGATTTATAAGCCTGTATACCGTTGACCTGTTGTCAGTACTGTTAATGTATTAAATTGAGTTTCTCTCAGTGTGATTTTGCTGGCAATGGCTTTTTATTTTTTTCAATGTATATATACACTATTAATAAAGGAAGTATATGTTAATTAGGCAGTTGCTGGTTACCTAGGCTTGCGTATAACCTATATCAGTCCTGGGAACTCCAGTGCACAATGAATTTAGTTGGTTTCATACTGCTATTCACTATGAGATTTTGAAAGTATAAATTATGTCCTTGGAGAGATTAGACTGTTACTATTGATACCTCAAGGGTTTGGCTTGAATAGACATTCTAAAAAACAAACACACACCAAACAATAAACAAATTATTCAAATTAATGAGCAGCAATCATGGTGGAGACTGTTGTCAATTTATATTACGTTTGTCCTTGACTTTCAAGGTGAATTTCTAATTTGCCAATGCACGGCTTTTGAAAGAGAGATCTCGTTTGGAAATTTCATGTTAATAACGGATCATTACCAGGTTCCCATGGTGCAGGAGGGTGTCTTGAAATGCACCTGTTTCTTTTGATCTTTTGTACAGCAACTTGCAGGTGCAGGGGTGTGTGTGTATTTTAGGAGGATGCTGAGCATTTGTGGTTAATCTTCTACCCTTGTAGTTAGGATCAGGCATCCTATTTAACTCGTGTAAGGTGTGTTACAAAATCAAACCTTACCTACTATCATATGAACCAAAATTCTTGCTTTTATGTGTTTTGATTCGTTGCTCCATAACTGTAGCTAGAATTAGAAAATAATATAATGGAATTTTCACAGAAATAACTGATGAAATGTTTGTATACTGCAGACAGTCTTAGTCTTTTGTGCAAATGATTCACAAACGTATGAAAAATTTGCCATATAATGATGGTACTTCTTATTAGCTCTAATAGTCCTTACTTAATGTTTTGCATCTGCATGGATCGTCTTTAAACACAGGGAAGCTGAGGTGCAGAGAAATTAGAATCAAAATTTCTAAGTCAGCACAAGCATTTTAAACCTGAATGCATAGGAGAGACTTGATTACAGGAGGAACCTTTGATAATATCTGGCCTCCGTGATTTGTTCGGTGCTACTGTCAGCTGTGCCACATTGTCATAAAATGCAGGAGCATTTTGTTCCCATGGGAGATCAGGCAGGATTTCAAGGCACCCCAGGAAGGGCATCTGAAGCACAGGAGGTCCTTGCACACAAGGCCAAAGCTCTCATGCATGTGGCAGGGAACTTGAATTTTTTTTCAATAAGCATTTCCAACAAAAGCGGAACCTACAGGACCTTAAAAAAATAAAATAAAGGGGTTTATAATTTTTGATACTAAGTGGAGGGGTAGAGCAAAGGCAGTCTGGCTGTTCCATCTGGAAGAAGTAATGCTGAAGGCTGAAGTGCCTTTATCATAGTCTTCCCTGCATCTCCAAGGTGTCTCTGAGGAAGCTCTCAAAGTTTCAGAGGAAAGTGTCAATGTAGATGATGGCACTCTGAAGTGCTACTGCCTGAGATCAGTTCTGTGACACTTTCCGTATAAAATATTCTGTCTTCATTGTATCATATGGGAAAATAGCAGGGGGAAATGTCCTTGCTCTAGGAAGGCATCTTATCAGGAGAAGTGATTCAGTCAAGAGGTTAGCAGAGAACAAAAGACTGTGGCATTAGCCCCTGTGGATCTGTCAGTCTGCAGAGGACTGAAGAATTGAAAGGGGGAATTTCATGCCTAAAAATGTGTGTTGTTTCTCTGGGCTCAGGGTTTGATGGGGTGGTTGGAATTGCGTCCCATATTCACAGAAAAGTAAGCTAAACTGATATTTTAGGAAGATATGATATAGCTTTCAACAAAACTGTAGCAGAATATGTGTGCAGAGTGCAGACCCTGTATGAAGAACATATTTCTGAATCAGTATTTGTCATTATTGGCGATACAATGGCAAAAAAATGGTTTTCTTTCCAAGTGGTATCCCATTCTTTCATGTAATATTTCCTCCCAAAGGTATAGTTAGCTAATCATGTGAATGTCATTTCTTGAAGTGTGAGTAATAAAGCCCCTAATGAGATACTTCATTGCAAAGTGTGGCTGCTACAACATGAAAGTTTTATGAGTGGTATAGCACTGGGCACGTTGCCCACATGAAAAGTCACCAAAGGGGTAAAAGAGAGTTCTTTAACAGGCTGTTAACTTGTTCCTTAAGTGAGTGAATCATCAAATGGTGGAAACTTTGGCCTCTGCAGGAGTTCATTCATTTTGATGGTCATTAGAAATGTGCTAGTTTAGCTGAGATTTAAGATCTCTCCCAGGAAATAACAAAATAGAACAAACAAACATTTTCAAAATGTAGTTTTAAGCAGCAGTAAGATCTGTTTCTAAAGCCTTACCTCGACTAGATTGTAATTTATATTAGCTAACATACTGACTCGCATGCTTTAGCAATCTGAAGAAAAGATTTCCAGCCTCACACATCTGCTAAGTTGGACCAGAAGTCTCTCATCAAGTAGGTTCACCAAAACCTAATTAACACATACTGTCGTCACACTTTAAACTTAACTTAGACAAAACCAAAGAATTCATAAGATTTTTGCATAGAATATACCTCTTTCACATGTTTGTTCATCAAAAGCTATTAGTGTTTCTACTAGAAAACAGCATAGTAACTTTTCAATCCTTAAATGTCTGTCTGTGGTGAAAACTGAGGTCTTTCTCTAGCAGAAGCAAAAGTAGCAATGCAGGGCAGAAGGAGGAGTGAAGCAAAAGGGGCTGACAGTGGCATGAACTTCTGCTTTGGACCTGAAGAGTGTAACAGTGTTCTGCAATATCATTTATTTAAATTTCACAGACAGGTATGGGACCACAAGTCTGTCAGCTTGTTTTGAAGTCAATCCCTTCCAGTCCGGGCTTGGCTGTAGCTGAACAGGGTTGCCACCACATGTGATATGCCACATGCTCCACCAAGCTGTGGGAATGAACAAGCATTTCTACACGTCTGCCAGCTCCTCTTCTCCCCTCTGCTGCAGTCCTTTACGTAACTCAGAGGAAGATTTTGCTGGAAGTCATTTGTAACACCACATCGACAGAAAGATTCACACTTTTCCATGAATGCTGTAGCATCAGCACAGCAATGGCATCACGCTTTCTGCTGTCATCTCTCACCTACTCCTCCACCTGCTGCAAACAGCAGACTGAAATAATTTGTGAAGAAAAACTTTTGCTTCCTGCATAGAAATCTATGGCATTGTTCAGGCTGGTGCAGCCAGTCCTATTGCAATGCTGTTATGAGCTACGATTTTCACGTGATGGGCAAGGGCGAGTCACAGTGTCTTACACCTGCCCACAGGTACTTTCTCAAGAAAAAAAAGTAAACTCTAACAGTACTTTTCTCTAGCATTTTGATACACTCCTCTCACATGCATCACACTACTGAGTTATTAGTTCCCACTGAATGAACACTCTGTAGTTACTTGTCTTTTAAAAATAGTATTAATGGATAAAATGACAGGAAATCCCTTCTGTTTAAAGCAAAAATCAAGGGATATTATAATTTGAAATACTTTTATTTGCCAAATTATGGTGTTAGATATTATACCTACTCTATCTCTTATTTTATTTTATGTAAATGTTTTTCTCTCTTGTGGCTGTATTACATATATCATAGTGGAAAGTGACTGAATACAGTGGGAAAATGCTTGGAAAAACAGTGAAATAGCAAAAGCTTCCTTCCTTCCTTTCACCTCTCCACAGTCCTCTAAATATAGTCAGCTTCATGTCATGTTAGGAGGAAACTTGAGAGACTTAAAGACTGGGAAGGGAAAGAGAGAAGAAAAGGAGTAGCATACTCTCACATTAGAAAAAGCGATGCATATTTTCATGCCCTGTCATGTCAGGCCTACATCAGGAACACTGTCCACTCATTTGAGATGAACATGATGTCTACCCCAACATACAAGCAGGAGCAGTAGAATAACTGGAGTGGTTAAAAATTCTGGGCTATGTGAGTGTAGTAGCTGATCCCCAGCAGTGTGGTACAAGCCATTGTGTTATTCAAGGTTGGACTTCACCTGCTGAAATTAGCAGTTTATCTGAGTCTAAAAGGATGGAAACAGCTGCAGGGATAAAGGGTGATGAATCACATGACACAGAGTAAATGTAGCTGTGATTAATGGGACATCACAAAACAACAAAAAAGAGAACCAACTGTGCAAAGAGATAACTACCACCACAAAGAGCAAATTATTGTCTAAGGTGATGCAATTAACTCCAAGCCTCCCCGTGGCTTGGATGGCCAATTCCAATGAGGCTTGCTATTGTGCCCACAATAATGACAAGGCTGTAGATTCTTGGTTTAAATACTGGGCTATTAAGCTTCATTTTTACCCATTGCAGGGAACTGATAGAGTGTCAAAGTTGAAGATACGGCAATTTGTAATAGTACAATTACAATATACTGTTGTGACTCATTCAACTAACATTCCCTGTGAGAGGACAATTGGAAGAAAAGCTTAAACATGTTGCACTGTGATTTATGAGGTCCTTTAAATGTTTAAATGGAAGATGTACCCATTGACTATACTTTTTGACACTGGATGAAGTCAAAGCAGCTGCCCAAAAGTGTTTTGTTATAGTAGGTGTGATTAAAAGTGGGTTTTGTTCTTTATCCTTATTAGTTATATCCCAGACGGACAAGTGGTATTTTTCTTGTTTTTTCCAAAGAACTGTTTTAGCCCTCAGAAACTTTCACTGGATTACTTGCTCAAAGATACATTGATTAGTAGTATATCATCTTCATCTATTTAGCAAGACAAAAGCTTTATTCAGATCATTTGCTAGCAACTCCTGCTGCTTCCTTTCTTCAACTTAGAAATGAAGATTTATATACACCTGAAGGGAATTTGCTGACAACTTAAAAAATTGAAGTATTTCTGAAAACTTAAAACTGAAAACTGGAAAGTGGAGCCAGAATTTTAATTTTCTCCCCTGGCTGTGACACTTCAATTGTTATTCTAAGATGTCCTCAAGATAAATAAGTTAAATAAGGCGCTCCCTGTAATTTGCCATCCTAGTGTAGAAAGGAGTTTTAAATTGTTTGTAATTTTACTATAAAATATATGTTGGACTTGATTCATGAGCATCAGAATCTGCTGTGGTGACAGATTAAATTCATGCTGGCAGCTTTGTCTCTTCATGTCTGAGAACTGTAGAATGATCACTGAACTGTAGATCAAAAGTGCCAAAATTTGAAAGATTTCTAGATCAAAACTGAGAGTCCAAACTGCTTGATGGTTGCATACTTTCTGGATACATTGGTTTCTCACTGTATTTTCCTTCTGACTTATTTTTCCTTTGTGCCTAATTAAGCACATATGTGTCTATTTTGGTTCTACTGACAGAGCACTTGCTGTGTTCTGCACAAAATCCTTCTAAAAGTCCCTTCACCTCTGAAAACACAACCTTGATTAGTTTCAAAATATTAATCTCTTCTAAATGTTTTGCAGCTCTTACAAATCTGAGATGCACTTTGGATGGGCCAGAAGATGATGCATATGCAATTTGGCAGTCTTTGCTGAGAAAGCTTTGAAATAACATTGTGGGCTACTGGTTACATACAGCTTTTTGACCACTTAGAGCCCAATTTATTCTCTGCTGTCAAGGTTTAAGATTGTGAGATTCTTGAGATAGATCTGTTAATGGTTCCATTTGTTTATAAAACATGTTGCACAGCACAGCCCAATCTCTTATTTGACCAGGAAGCAAAGTGTCATAAGTCTATGTAATCAAAACTATGAACTGATGCAGCTTTTAAAGCAATTCTCAGAGAAGGGAAGGTTTCATTCTTGCCATTCATATAGATCATTCCCTTCTGTACTTCATGCCACATACACAGTATTAGTATATTGGTTAAACTGTAGTATACACAAGAAAATATTTGACTGTTAAAATAACTAAGAAAAGCTGATAATTCCTAGTGGTCTTAGAGCCACTATCGCATGATTATTTTTATATGATATTGTATATTACCTGTTCTAGTGAAACAGACATTGACAGAAGCCAGGCTGAGATTTTACTGGGCATATTTGTGCAAGCCAGAATCAAAAATATTCCAGTATCTGTTCTGCAGTACTAGAAAACTGATAGCTCAATACTCAGTTTTAAAATTATTTATGTAAAAATTATGGTGGTATAAGAAATCATTACATAATATTTGAGTGGTGCTCTTAGATTGCAAAATGAAATGTGGAAACTCTGAAGCTAAGTATTTCTGATTTGTGCTTTTCTTGAACAAGCTAAACTTGATATAAATGCCAAGATTTAAAAAGCTCTCAGGACTGTATCAGTGAAACTGCAGTCATCCATGGTGAACTTGAGTCTGGTATCCAATATTGAATGGGAAGGAAGTGCTTACACAGGCCATTGTTTAGTTTTGCTTATAGTTGCAGGATTCTCATTAGGAGAAAAATCCATTACCAGTACACAGTTTATTTGCATTGGTTCTTCACTTTAGTTTTCTGCATTATTAATAAGCAGTAGCTAATAAAGATGATTTATGAAGGACTAAAACAGCAAGTCCATAGCAAAATGGTGTAGGTAATATTATGGCAGGTAGCCATCACATTTAGGATATGGATTTGTCTTAAGTATTCTTCCTTAAGCAAAAGTGAAATATGATTTCCCGTTACAGGATTAGCCTGGTACAGATACTTCAAGAATTAAAAGGAAACAATGCTAGCTGGAAGTCCAGTGCACTAGTCGCTGGTGAAAACCCAGCAGGTTCAATGATTCATCATGGAGAAAATTAAGAACACTTCTTTATTTTTCGAATGATGGATTGGATGATTTAATAAATTCCTGTGTTGCATACAGTACTTGCCTAGCAGAAAGACAAATTGTGGCAGGTCTATATAATTGCTTCGCAGTCTTTTGGCATAGAATAGAATAGAATAGAATAGAATAGAATAGAATAGAATAGAATCATTAAGGTTGGAAGTGACCTCAAGGATCATCTAGTCCAACCATCCCCCCACCACCTATTACCCACTAAACCACGTCCCTAAGTACCATATCTAACCTTTCCTTAAACACCCTCAGGCATATTAGCATCCTTGACTAGGTACACTGAGCAGAGCAGTGTGTGGCTTCATTACGGATTTTACAGGACTTTTGGTGGTTATTTCCTACAGATTGTGTTATCTGGGAAAGGTTGGAGCTGGTGTGAAGCATAAGCTTCTCCCTTTCCCCTCAATTTATGGTTATTACTGCCATAAATAACCTTTCAAACGTCTTTAAAAATAGGTTCCATACACCAGTCATTCTTCAAAGCTTTCCAAGTGTTAAGTTCCCAAACTAAAACCCTGGCTCAGTGGTAATTACTGTTTAGCATCCATTCTGTGTTTTTCAAGAAATACTGACAACCTGCTAAGAGTGCTCTTAGTTTTCTCCTCTGGAGGAAATACACTGTGTAAATTCATCTCACAGAATGACCTCTGAACAAGCCCTGCCTTCATGACCGCGGCAGTACAAAGCTGCATGTTTGTGTCCCATCAAGTTAATAACAAGATAGGGTGAAATCTGCAGACCCCTTCTCTGTAGACAGAGCTGTTTGTTACCCTGGGATTCACTCAGCAAATGGAAGCGATGCATGTATCACCCATAGTCTTTGTAAGACTGGCATCCTGAAATTTTCTTTCCCAACACAGGCGTTTCTGCAGGCAGGGCTCTATTGGCATGGCACTCCAGAAACATCTTAGGAAAGGTAGAAAACATCCTGTGGGCCACATCCACCTATAGATGGTATTTCAGCAACCCAGGAATTCTGCATGGGTTATCAAAGTTTTCAAAAGGGAGCCTAATCTTACATTCATCAGCATGTGTGACTGATGCATGCTTTCAAAGTAGTTAGATGTGAAGATTTCACTTGTGAAGCTTCCTCCTGTTCCCCGAAGATAGTGTACACTGCAGCCAGAGAGATTACGCAGAAGGTCATGCAGGAGGTCTGGGACAGCTGTACCAACGATAGGATGTAAGAGCAGTACATTTGTCACCTAACTTTGTCCCCAAGCAATTTTACTCTAACTGAAATTCTTTGGCTGCTTATCTAGTAATTTCCCAGAGTACTGGAACCTAATTAAAACTTTTTTTTTTTTGATCACTAGGGAAACAATACTAGCAGAACTTTGCATATTTTTTTGCTTTTTATTAGAGCAAGCAACAAAACAAAAAAATCAGACAGTAGTTATCTTCAGATGAAAGACACAACTCACTTGGATATCATCTGTGTCTCAGAGAAAGTGTTCTTTTTTTCACCCCAAAAAAGAACACTAACCCTTTTAATCTTATTTAATCTAAAACCATTCAAAGCCTTCTCAGTTCTATCACTGGTGTCACCTATAGTCTTACATATGACTCATTAGCTTTTGTACTACAGATATTTCTGCTTAAAAGATATAGAAGATTTTGGTAGTGCTTTTTTTCAAATAGACAGTAATGCTGAGTGCTTCTCACAACAACATGCCAGGCTTGTATGTCACGTCTAATGAATGGTGGTGTTAATCCTTAATTGTGTATTTATAGTTTAGTTTATGGTTAAACGGGAAGAAAATAATTTAAAAGTACTTACGGGAATGACAATAGCTTTCCTCAGGGATTGAAAGTTGCCAAGATTAATGTGTCTTTTAGAAATGGATTGTTGGAAAAAAAAAGCTACCAGATCAAGGTTTACTCTATATATATCAAGTTGTTCTTGGTTTAGTTATTAATAAAGAAGCTGTTGCATCCTCATTGTGTGACCGATCTTATTCAAGGAAAAAAGTGTTTTGTTCCTGTTTATTTGAAACCATTTTGGAAATTCATTGCACTTGCTCTAAAATATGAACATGAACAACAAAGTTGTTCAGCTATCATTATTCAGATTAAATCAGAGTGTTATATTAAATTGTCTTTCAAATACAGAAATATATATCGACTATAGATTCCCTTTTTTCAACAAGTGCACTGAATATCAGCTGCCAGCTTCCACTTTTATCAGAATGATTACGGATACGAGTACTAGAATAACTAGTGATTTAACGCCTTAGAGAACACATAGTGTTGTGCCACTAATAAAAAGAGAAATCCACTGTGCTGCAGTCTGTCCTTTTCTCAGTGCCATGTTTTCTGGTAGGTCCGTGCCGTCTGCAGTGACCCTTAGGTCTTTTTCAAGTTTATTGTGTTTGGTTTAGAGCCTAGCAACATGAAAGGATATTTCATTTTTTTATTCCCATATACATCAGTTTGTGATTCTCTATCACTAATTTAATTTATGGATAGAACTGTCCAATTAGAACTGGAGGTACACATTTCATAAATATAGCAGTATGGTTATTGGATTTAAGAAGCACGGAATGAATGGTACATAACCTGTGGCATTCACATTCTTCCAGTGTTGTTGTTTTCATAACATATTGCAGGAAAACAGTAAACAAATTGAGTGAAAAATAAAAATAATAATAAAAAAGGACCTTCAGCTCCCCCTCTCTTGTACTGTCTTAAGAAATCTCTACAGAGCTGACACTTCTTCATCCATGTGCCTTTTGCAGGTCGTGCCTTGTGGCTTAGCACATTACACGCTTTAGGACTCCCATTTGAAATTGATTTATCTCTTTATTTTCAGCTTTTCACATGTTCTTCTGCAGTCGGAGTTTCTAAGTCTAACTGAATGATGGTAAAATTATAATTTGAAGTGGGGTAACACATCACAGGGCTTAAGTTCAAAGCCACTGTGTTGGGTGAAAATCACTTCTCTGCATTCCTGCTTTGAAAATATATTTTCAGCGGTTCTAGAAGACTGTGCCACAGAAGTAATTTCATCTTTCTGAAATTGTTGGCCATTTGTGATATGTTTAAGAAGTGTGTTTAGGTTTTCATTAACTGTCTGTATTCTAGACCTTTTTAGAATTTAGAGTTTTGATTTGATGGAAAACAAAAATGTTTTTTTAGTATACCAGTTACTAGCTTAATTCCAGTTCCCACAAATACAAATTCTTAATGGAGAATGCCCTTCGTAGGCAGCATACAGGTAGTTTACCAAGCTGCAGCTACTCAAGACCTTCTTTAGTAATTGAATTTAAAGGTGTCCAGTTAAAATTAAGTGCAAACTACTTGTGTGTTGTCTCCACTAGGATTTTACATCAAGTTAACCACCCTGGTATATAAGCAAACATTTCTGCAGCAATAACCCTAGCCCAGAGGATGTCTTTTTCATACCCATATACTTAGTCCTCACTCAAGCTTGTCAACACAATAGTGATTGCATCTCAATAACATACAGCATGTTTAGCAGGTAAGTGGTGTGCTGGAACAGAGAAGTTAAGGACCACCACCTGATAAAGCTTCTGGGAAGAGCTTCTGGGACTGGCTTCTGACTTAGTAGGTGATTGGGCAAGTGTGTGGGTTTTTTGTTTTTTTTTTTTTTTTTTGGTGGTGGTTTTTTTTTGTTTTTTTTTATGTTTCAGGTGCTTTATCTTTCTACTGGGATTAACAATAGTGTCTTCTGTTGTACTGTGCTTTCACAGCAGCTCCTAAGTAGCACTATAAATAAAGAAGGCTATTATTGCTTCCTAGAGGAGGCACAGACTTTGAAGCTAAGTTCAAAGCCTCTGTATTGAGGTGAAAAATCACTTTTTGTGCATTGCTTTCCCTCTTCTGAAAAGGCAGTTCCAACAATGGGATGGAAAGCAACTCAGAAGGCTGAGGCATGTATTTGCTTGATCAGCAATATGTACTAAAATGGATTTAACCTATCTCCTACTTAAGTGGTTTTATGAAGAGCAAGCAGAGCATTACAATTAAGCATTATAAGCAGCAGCAAGCTTGTAGTTCAGCCAAATGTTATGGAATTTGAGGTAAGCATATCATAAATAGTTTTAACAATCAGTGGGAAAAACAAGTTACCATCCAAGTCCTAGAAAAACAAAGCAGAATAATGGAGGGGGGGGATAGGGAATAATTTTTCAGAAGCTTTAAAGAAGGAGGTGAAGTCTTGCTCTTCATGCTGGGATTGTTTTCATTGATTACTTCCACTACATATTTCAGAGACAGTCACAGTTGTGTCAGGATGTTCCCACCTTTACCTGCTCAAACATACTGTTAAATTCTTATGACTCATATGTACTATGTGTTTGTTTGTTGGTTTGTTTTTTTTCCTTGCATCAAATTTGTTGAAATTGTCTAGCCTGAAGAAAACAGGATGTTGGACAGATCTGGATAGATTTTACAAGAAATTGCAGCTCCCTAAAATAAAATGCAGTAAATCATTATGTGCTAAAACAGGAAGCACTGCGTGGCAGTAGTTCCATTTATCAACAAGATCTCTCCTGAACAGATTGTTCCCCTTTCCTCTCCTACTATCCTCAGGAGAACAAATTATATAATTATAATAGTTTGTTCTTGTGCTTGTTAATGTTCCCTTAAATTGATACTGATGGCTCTTCTTTTCAGAGCAATGTAGGGAAAGAATTTCTTTTGCTAAGAAATTAGACACGGGACTTATGTTAGGGGTCAGTGTTGCAGCAGCGATGAGAACAGTGAAAGTTTTTAGGGCGGACACAAATAGCTGTATTTGAGTCACACAGCTGAAACTACACATCCAAAATCACAGTGTCTACCTCCAGCTCCTCACATGTGCCATAAGTTAGTGTCCATTCTCTAGTCTTCATATCTGAAAATAAATTCAGAAATAATGTTATTTTAAAACCCTCTATTTTTTTGTTTGTTTCTTTTATTGATTTATTTCCACATGGGCTTGGAGTGGCTCAAAATCACAGTTTTGCTTCACTTCTCATAGTCTTGGGGTTTTTTTGGTGTTGTTTTCTTTTTTAAATCTCTGGTCATTTGGAGAAAATTAAATGTTGCTTTAGTTTATTTTAGCTGTCAGGCACACCTAGAAGCTGAAATTCCTTCTATGTAAAGATGGCCTGTGAACATCTTAGGCACTGAAAGCTTAGGAAGGCATTTTTTTGTAAGAGTTGCTGTGTCAGCTCTCTGCTGCCTGTTTGACAAATCTCTTGTGTAAGGACACTCTCAAAAGGCTGGTTAAGCTAGTTTACAGCTGTTTTGTGCCACTGGAGAGGGCCTAAGGATTTCTGAGGTTAGCTCCAAGTGGGCTTGAACGTAAACACATGCAATGCTCTTCCCTGCCCCCCCAGTCTCTAAGTATGTTAATGAAGATTGAATAACTTTTTAAAAAACCAAAACAATATTTCAGTAGTACATGAATATAGAATGATAGCACTGAATGCTTTCTTGAACACCTAAAATGGAGAAAATAAACACCACATCCCTGCCCAGAACTTAAATTCCCAATAAGTTGTCATACAGAACTGCATCACAGTCAAAGTTGTCACTTACTTTGCCCACTGACTTCAAACAAATGACTGTACAGCCTAAAAATGTGCTATTACAGTACTTAAGCAAGGGTGAAAGCTCATCAGTATGGGTTTGATTTTTCTTTTTTCTTAAAATTTGGGCACTAAAAGCAGTGCAAACATTGTCCTATGTAACTGCTGTCCTGTCCTAATTATCTCTTGATCTTAGTCCCAATGTTTTTCCACCTTAACAATTAAATTTTCCCCTAATATTTATCCTAAATCCTCTTTCCTGTTAATTAATCTGGCTGTCTTCTTGTCTTATACACAGTGAATAAGGCAAAATGAGCTTTCACAAGTGCTCCCCATGTAGAGCCCCCCTTTTTGTCACTTACAACCTGGTGTTGAGAGTGGCTTTCCGCACTGGTGAATATTCTTTATAATCTGGCTCACAGTCCCTGGGTGAGGCAACTATTTACTGACAATTTAAACATGAATGAAGCAAAATATTAGAAAAAAGTGTGTACAGATATAATTGTGTTTTAAAAGGAAAGATGAATTTGCAAAAGCTTTGTCTCCTTGCACAGATGGTGAGGCTATCCTATACAACAGAAATGCTTTTTCAAAGGTGTGGTTTGCAGGCTAGTCTACACTGTTCCCATTTCATTGCAGAGAATTATGGCTATCTTGGACAGTGCATTAAAAGAGAACAATGTTCTGAATGCTGTTCCTTTTATGTGACTAATTGATATTGTTAGTCCTCCAACTTGTTAAAATATCTGCTGTTTCAGAACACAATGTATATACATCGGACTGGAAAATTTAACATGACACATTATTAATATTATAAATAAAAAAAGTTGTGGGAATAATTTAATTGTCACTAGTTACCCAAGTATAAAATTTAAATCCTCAGAATCTCTGGCGGGTTTTTAGACCTGGGAGGACACACGTGTTCCCCAAGGGGCAAGTGTGCAAAAACAGAAGTCCTGACTCTGCCAGGCTAGGATCTGACATCTGTTAGTGAGACCGGCCTTCAAGGGACCAGCTTGTAACGCCTACCACAGTGGAAGCTATAATAGTGGTAATGGTTACTGCACTCAATTGAGATGTGAGATGCCTTCAGCCACCTTCTGGTACTGTGATATAAATTGATTTGGGATGGATATCTGAGTCTCACAAAACACGTAGAGGCTTGGTAGCATAGGAAACGTAACACAGCACTGGTTAAGCAATTTCAGGTAACCGTTCTCCTTCACATGTGGAAAGAGGTTTGTATTTCTCACTAGATAAATGTATTGCAGGAGATGAAGCATTTTTCAGTGTTCAGGCATAGTTGATTTTTCAAGATGGGCTGGCTGGAATGGTCCTCTGGTAATGTCTTATCCTACCTAGGTCACAGTGCCAAAATAACCTGCCCTGTTCACTGTGTAGTCTTGGACATCAAAGGAGGAAGAATTGCACACGTGAGACAGAGACTTGCAAAGGAGTAGGATGGGCAGCTGAGGCACGCCATGTTTTCAGTGTCCCAGCTAAATCTTTTTGAGCTTCTGTCAAGATTTTCAGCAATAATCTGAGCCATTCCCCTTGCGAATCCAGTCTGAGATCTTCAGCATTTCATCCACTCCAGTGCAGAAAAATGGGTGAGGTGGGTTTGTCGTGAATCCGGCTTCATGGATTTCAGGGGAATTATCTCAGGTTAAGATCAGAGCAGCGCAGGAGTGAGGCCCAGGGAGGGAATCACAGGTCACAAGATGCAGTGATGTATTTTTGGTAGGCACGGTCTTTATGTCAGTGTGCTGCATTTGAACCGCATGCAGGAACAGATTAAGAGGTTTACACTTCATTTCTGTGTTAAAATTTAATAGCAAATCACAGGTTGCAAAAAGCCAGCATGGAAACTCAGACTCTCATAACTTTATTGCTGTAGAAAGGTTGCCCAGTTTAAAGAAAACCTTGTTGATTGTAACAGACAACGAGACATCTAGTAACGTTTTGTATACTTAGCAATGGCCAAAATGTTCTTCTAGGTGGGTGCAGCTTAGTCACCAAATCTCATCCGAATTTGTCCTTCTCTGCTTATATCATCCATGTGCTCTTGAGACAGTTGCAGACACATGCAGACAAGTATTCTGATTCTTTACCTGCTCATTTCACAAACAAGTCCTTTTAAATATGCACATCAATGTGCTTATTCCTCTAAACAGATAGAACCCCTCCTGCACTTTTTTTTCATGTTCTTCTCTTAAAAAAGTCCCTTTTGTGTTTTTTGAAACAGCTAGACTTGCACACTATCTGTACAAAGAAACTCATCTGACCTGATGAGTGAAGTGAGGGTGATGTTAAAATAAGCTTGCCAACACGATGCATTGGATAAGTACTGTTTTTACTGTACTGAAGTGTTTTCATGGCTACTTGTACATGACATTGAACAGGACAATTGAGAAGCAGTCGAGTTCAGCAGTTAGCATTGTCATTTCAAAGGTGTCACATTTTTAACACCACTGTCTGAAGCAGGTCTCCTGTAACACTCCCTCACATAGCCATTTCTTAGGTGTATTTACCTGAACCTCAGCCTCAGGGAAAAGAAAAGACTCAGATGTAAAAGACTAGTTAGTAATCACAGAATTTCAATTAGTTGAAAATTGTGTAAAATCCATAAACAAACATTTAACAGTACAATGAATGTTTAACTGAACAGTGGTTTTCCTTGAACACAGGGTATGCCAAAAACCCAAACCAAAAATACTCAGTACGAAGGTAAGAAGGGTTAGTCTCTAAGGGCTGTGAGTCAGTGAACTGAACAGCACTTGTTTTACAGCAGCCGAAATATTGGTGATTTTTTTTTGTGCGTTTTGGTGTTCAAAAATAGTTGCAGCATTTGTACAAAGACTAAGGTTACTAAACAACATTTCTTTTTTACGTTTGCTAACGTAAAGGTCAACTGGCACATGCCATTGATTTCTTTTTTTCAGATACTATAGTTAAACAAGTTCTACAAACAAATTTATTACAGGTGATTCATTGAATGCTTGCAGCAGCACAGTAGAGTTTAATTTTGAATGCAATCAATAGGCCTCCATATTTCCAAAACAATGCACAGCTAAAATAACTTTCGTACATACAGAGTGGGACTCGTGGTCACTGACATTTTCAGTCAATAATGTTTTTGAAAAACAACAAACAATGTGTTTTAAATAAACTACAAAGTCATTGTTCTTGTGGTACAAAGGTAACTACTTCAGAAATAAAAAAACATGCAGGAAAACAAACACTCCTCCCTCACCCCCCATAACAAAAAAAAGCTGTTACAATAATTATTTCTTGTGGAGGAAGTAATAATCAGCAGTAAAAAGCAGTAAAAAGTTCATGTGTTACGGGCATTTTAGCTTCTACTTTGTGTCTACTGCAAGGCTGCAAACTAGAGCTGCCTTTTTATAGAAATCAGTTTAAAGGGGAAAGGTGAACAACTTCTGAATATATCATTGAAAATATTTAGGGATTCCTTGAAGTTTGATCTAACTTAAAAGTTGGCTTTGCTTCAAGTAGGAGGTGGACCAGATGATCTCCAAAGTTTCCTTCTAGCCTAAAGTATCCTATGGTTCTGAATTATGCTCTCCAGCTGAAGGTCTCAAAGACTCTAAGGTAAAGGTGATATCAAAAAGGGACCAGGAGTATTGTATTAAAAGTTAATCTTATTTCTTCAGATATTCTTTGAAAGACAGTAGCTGACTCTCTAATTGCCTTTATGCATAGAAAAGAGACATAATTCCAAATCCCTCTGGCTCTTTTACAGGTGAAGAAGGGGAAGTTGGTTTCAATTTAATAAAACTATTGGAAAACCTTCCATTCTACTCCACTCTCATGAGACCCCATCTGGAGGACTGCATCCAGCTCTGGAGCTCCCAACGTAAGAAGGACATGAACCTGTTGGAGTGAGTCCAGAGAAGGGCCATGAAGATGATCAGAGGGCTGGAGCACCTTTCCTGGGAGGACAGGTTGAGAGAATTGGGATTGTTCAGCCTGGAGAAAAGGAGGCTCCCGCAAGACCTTGTAGCAGCCTTCCAATTCCTGAAGGGGGCCTACAAGAAAGCTGGAGAGGAACTGGTTACAAGGGCATGGAGTGATAGGACAAGGGGTAATGGCTTTAAGCTGAAGGAGGGTAGTTTTAGATTAGGAAGAAATTCTTTACAACGGGGGTTGGTGAGGCACTGGAACATGGTGCCCAGAGAGGTTGTGGATCCTCCCTCCCTTTAAGTGTCCAAGGCCAGGTTGGATGGGGCTTTGGGCAACCTGATCTAGTAGATGATGTCCCTGCCTGTGGTAGGGATTTTGGAAGTAGATGATCTTTAAGGTCCCTTCCAACACAAAACATTCTATGATTCTATGCAGAATACACCCGAAAACTCCAGTTTGCTTCAATACCATGGACTGTCCTTGCTGTATGAATTTTAATATAGAAAATATCAACAATTTCCACTGTTTGTTAATCTCTTGGGGGAACACTACAGAGGGCTTTCTTCCAGATCTCATCACCTACTGCGAGTTTTGCAACTTCAAATATAAAATGTTTCTTGTCATAAATTGACAGTTCTTGTTCTACCCTAGTCCCATGAGGCTCTTCTAAAGAAAAAGGAAATGTAACAATCAAATTGCATGATAGGAAGTGACAGACTGATTTGTAGCATTTAAAAGACAACTCTATTATTATTAGACAATTTGATAGAATGGAAAAACGTAATTCTCTGTTTTACAAAGACTTTAGTTCAGTTTCAGTAATCCAGTTGTATTTTACTTACATTTTATTCATTGGGAATTTTGTCCCTACTTCCAGGAAAATAACAAATGTCTTATGTCAGAACATTTTTGTAGCTCTCTGTTACAACCCTCCAAATTTTCATACTATGTTATCATTCAGGCAAATATGTGGAGAAGCCCTGTTTTAGATTAAATGTTAAATGGTACATGTTTAGTTACTGTCCTCTCAAATCCATGTGCCTGTGTCACAACTCATTCAGGTCCATTCATCATAACCTAAGACCTTTCCCATTATGGGGTATTTGGTCCCCTGAGCCTGCTTAAGTAGCTGAAGTGTCTCCTTGGCATATTCTGCAGATAACTAGGTGAAGAATTTCGATGC
>VWZZ01005791.1:255339-270263 GCA_013399095.1 Psophia crepitans | reverse complement strand
CCCCCCCCCCCCCCCCCAATTCATAAGAAACACCCTTTCAACTTTTAATACTTAGAAACAGCAGACAGCATTGGAACAACTCCTGAATTTCCATGATTTGGGGAACTGAACTTCTGCCAGATGTGGGACAAGACACACCAGAAAATAAAAAAAGAAGATATGGACCATTCAGTTCATGCGACATCCTTCTAAATGCTTTCCCTAAAGAGATTAAACGAAATCTATTTAAAACCTGACATAAATTATATGTGATGTGTGAATCAGTCTGAGCCATCCACAGCAGTGATGGATGTGCCTCCACTTCACTAAAGTCAATAAAGAAAACAAATCAGGAAGAAAGAACCACCTAGCTTTATGTGTTGTGCATCTCTCTCCTCAGAAATTAGAGTTATTAATATACAGTAAAATGAATTCACCATTGTGGACATCTGTTTTCACTGCAGTCGAAGTGTAAGTTTATGGTTTATTTGCACATTGTTTAATTGATTTAATTAGAATTACATTGGGTTAATCTTGAATGCAGTTTCTATGAAAATATATCTGGTTTACCCTCACTGGTTAGTTACAGACAACTTAATGGTGAGCAGTGGGCACCAAGGTGCAATGGCTTGTCTTCTAGTTTCTCTGCTGTTCTGATTCTGCCTTAATCAGACCCTTTTAGAATAACCTGAACTGCATAAAAATAATGTGGATAGTCAATTCTCAGGCTTCAATTTCACTTTAAAAAAACAAGCAAAAAAATGCCCGAAGATCTGACAAATAGAGGGAACCACCTTTTAGCCATTTTTAATCCAATAGAGGACTTTGGCTCACCATATAACTAAAACAGTGAAAGATGACTGAAGTTTCATTTTCCAAATCAATCATTTTCCTTTATAGGTTAAAAAAGACAACCTCTTGTCTCACTGATAAATGGCCAAATATCACCCAGAACTTATAACATTTCCCAATGTTCAATTAATCTTCTTGTATTGAATGTATTTACTCTACTAGACAGCAAAAGAGAAAGAAGCAAGACCTGGGAACAGTAAAATATAAAATGCTATCATTTGAAGAAAGGGCACATTCCTGCAAAGTGCAACATCCACCAGAAGTAACATGCTGTCACATTTACATGACATGGAAAAAAACAATCAAAAGGGAGTTACCAAATAGATTTTTCCACATTTCTTCAAATGTATTATCCTCACATTCCATACTTACGTAATAAATACATGTCAATTATCAGTCTGTAGAAACTGTTGTTACCAATTACTACACAGAAACAACCAAGACATGAGGCCCAAAATCCATATGCAATGTATGTGCACATTATCTCTCGGCTTATGACCTGGAGAGACAGCATACCTTGAGAAAGAAACCCCCTAAGAAAGGGAATCTGTTGTCAGCAGGCCAACTATTGCCAGCAGCTGGCTCAGATGTCATAACTACCTCTCTCCTTTGACTGCACAGCATGTCTGGGAACCCTGGAGAGTAGGTGGCTTGAATTTCTCATTAATCCATTGTACGTACAACGACAGTAAGAGCTAAGCCACAGCTGGCTGAATGCGGCTCTTCATCTCGTCCCACCATCCACAGGCAGTCTGCAGGAAAGCTGAGAACTGCATTCACTTCTCCTGAGTGCTAATTACATTTCGCAGTTGCAAGGCAAATGTCTTGCAAAACCCAAATAAACTTATGTGTGATACTTTCCAAATGTCCACGTCCAATAAATCAGGGACCTATTCGCAGAAGTCTGCAAGGTTTTACTGTGAAAAAATACTTCATTATTCAACAGCTGGGGCTGTAAGCTCTGCAGTCATTTTATCATAACCTATAGTTCTCTAAGCTATTAATATGAGTGGTGCGATCACAGTGAGGGTAAATGGTTAGACATGTGACCTGAGAGAAACAGCATGACAACAGCTCCATGTCGAAGATCATCGCAGAGGTATTTTGCAATGTTTCTTGTCTGTCTGTCTGGTTGTTTTCTAACTAGACTAATAATATAGGTGTCATGAAAGTAGGCCTTGTTTGAAAAGAGCCACAGTGCACAATAAAATGTGCTAATTCTTGGTCAGAGGTGTGCACATATGTTGTAACATTTTCAGTTCTGATCCGTGTGTCCTCCATGAATTTTCATCTGATCTCTAGAGCTAATACCAGAAAAGCGAGGTCCGTGTATCATGTATAGGCTGTCTGTGAACTAAAATTATTTCAGAGGTTAATTTTTCTAGGAAGAAAAACAGCAAAAGTTAATGTATGGGAACATTAGTAAAGGATGTGCAGAAGAAAAGCTGGCCTGGCATAAGAATTCCTGTTTTTTCTACCCTGGGTCACAATCTTACTGTCATATGTTATTCTTCTCTTCTTAAATTTCTCAATTTCCACTGCAGCAACACAATCCAATTACAATATTTATTTTTTTTTGTGAACCCTGTTTTAAGATAAAAAATTTCCACAAAGACTCTCTAATTGTTGGGGTCTGGAAATTATAAATCTGTTTTAAACTTGGTAAGTCCTTACCAGCTGCATGACAGGAGTGTTTTGTGAGAAAGAACGTTTAAGAGGGTAAAACTACCCTCTGCTGATAACTCAGTTGGGCTACAATGCAGTTGCTACTGCATTACCCACTTAAATGGAAGAGGAGAATTCCCTTAACTGGGGTAATTAGTGCAGGGAGTAAAGGCAGACTGCAAAGCAGAAATGAGACTGGATGATCACAGCGTTGCCCCTAACCCTCTTGGGCCTGAATTTGGTTTCATTTCAAAATGGTAAAATACCGCCTCAGCTCTTTAGGGACAGAGCATAGCCAAAACGTTCAAATGCACAAAAAATTGAAACTGTTCTGCATCCAGATATAAAGATTTCTGAAGTCTAGAAAGACATAAGGCAAAATTAACTCTAATTTCATAATAGTCCATAGAGTCAGTAAAAGCAGAATGATTGAGAACCATACAAGTAACACTATAATTTCAGCTAATGTTTCCACCCCAAAGTGCCATTTTCAGAGCTAAAACACCAGCCACCCGAGAAACATGAAATTGTTCTTGCACAAGAATATTCTCTAACTCAGAATAAAATACAACAAACTACCTAATTATATTCAGATCAGGCACTCTCAACAGATGTTACACATAGGATCAATATCAAAGTGTAGTTACCCTGATACCCCACAACTGTAATTATGATCTAAATAAGCAAAGAATAAAATAAAGCAGAGGACCAGATGGATAGTTCTGTAGAAAAGCAATTTCAGTGACAACGATGATGAGCTCACTGCACTTAAATAGGTTTTGCCAAATATTTGGGCACTCAGAGCATATGTTTGAAATAACAATCAGGAATCGTAATTATTGTCTAGAAGGCATAGCACTGTGACTGTAGCTTTGTGAAACATAGCATTCTTGCTTAGGATGAAAACTATATCTTTAAGTAGTTCAAAACCAAGAAGCCAAGGGACTAGTGATATGAAATTCTTTAATATTCGTCTTCTGCAGCCACACATATCTGTGGCAGATTTTAACCCACATACCACAACAAAATATCCACTGAAACCAATCTCTGCTAAAAGCTCCTAAGATCTGCAGTAGACTTTTTGTTGGTGTTTCTTTGTTGTTAGTGGCAATTGTATGGATAAATGGAGACAGGCATAAGGAGACAGAGAAGGGTATCAAATGGTAAATATTAGATAAAAAATGAGGATGAGGACTGATCCAATTGGTTATTAAAAGTTATTTTCCAGTGAAATGAAATGTAATTTCATGAATTGTAATGTAGGTGGCAGAATATTTCTCGAAATGGCATCCCTTTTATTCTTTTTATTATGCAATCTAGCACAACGACCTTCTGAGCATGAACTGTGGGGTGCATTAGCATGTCTAGCTATGAAATCTGAACGTTGCAAAGGGAGTTGCCTATTGGTAGATATTTCAAAGTACTCCAGAGGAGGATATGTCTTACACTCTCTTCTCTTCAAGGCAGTTGCCCACAGTATTATTAACCCAATATGACTCTTCCTAATCTATGTTATTTAGTTTGCAGATTGCTTACAAGGGGCATACTTAGGCTGTTTTCCATAGCCACCTCAATGTTTATATTATGATATATTGCTCTAAAATGCTTGTTACATAATTATAAGAAAATAAGATGTTGCAAATGACAACAGTAACAAAATGGCTAATTATACCTGTATTTAGGGTGAGATAATCTTCGAGTTAGGAAAGTGGTGTCAATTCAGAACAGAATAAAAGCCCTTTCTGTTTTATCCTGCCCCTCTTATACAGCACAGAGTGAGCCAGGCACCTCCACGCAACCATCCTCTGGACTTCAACAGAGCAGGAATTTTCTTTGTGTCAGGCAATCCAAAGTGCTCCAACAAAGCACAGGTCTAAAACCTCACCAACTTTTACAGATTGACAGCTGCCTTAGGAAACCTCAAGTGAATGAGCAGACTTCACTCATGACAGCATTGCCCACAGTTTCTGTGATTTAGACAAGTTCAGTGGTTAAAGCATTTGCTCAGGGATCAGGAAAGTTGAGTCCTGTTCCTGCCATGATTGATTTACATATCACCCTCTAAAAGTGCTCATGCAGAGAACCATTATTCCAACTTTCCAAAGACCAAAGGAGTTAGTCCAAGCTAGAAAACAGCAAAGAAAAAGTGGGACAAACCCAAGTAAACAGCTATTTAAAGGTATGCTTGAGGACACTACTTTTCCAGTAATTGCTCTTGATATAAGTATGCTGCAATCTGCAGTGTTATGTAGAGAGACCTGAGCTAGCCATAAACAAGCTCCTCTACCACAGTCTGATCACAACAGCATGGAGCTCTTGGTAGCTTACATTGTCCTGCCTTTTGCTACTAAGAAATAATTTTGCTGGAATGTGAAATTGTTCTTTTTCATAAGAAGGATTTTTCTGTCTAAAAGCCTGACAAGAACACTGATAATGCTTTTGCCCTAGTGTTTTATTTAGCCCTGGTGCAAGCAAATCTAAAATCAAGGGAAATGTAGTTCATGCACTTCCTAGCATGGGCTTGAGGCAAGGAGGTGTCAGTTCTGGTCCCGGCTATTCATATGTCACTACTGAGAGAGCCTTCACACCAGGGTCTGCAGTGTTTTAACTGAACTTAGAATTCTGAGTGCCCTAATGTCAACAGTCCCTCAGCTAGACACAAGATTTCATGCAGAGAGAAATGTGACCGGACTGGGGAAGAAAGGCAGAGCCGTGCCTGGCACAGCACAGAGCCAGTCTGCTGACACCACACAGGCATGATGCACTCCATGTCTGATTACACTGCGACATTCCTGCTGTTTTAATAAGACTTTTCCTCATAGAAGAACTAACTAACAGTGTCACGTTGTGGGATGGCTTTCTCACAGCTATCAAGGGTTGACACTTGTAAATGACTTTCAACAGTGACCTAAATTAAACTCAAAGAGAACCTAATGCCCAAAATTTCAGAGGCTCCCTCTGCGCATGGACAGCTTCACCTGCATCATCTGAGACGAGCTATTTGGCCCATCTGAATGTAGAGGTGCCAGTGCTGAATTAATTCCCACAAACACACATGTATATGGATGCCACTCTTTGAATGGCGAGCTTTGGCCATCCTCACTGCTTCTTTGCTGCCTTCATCCATGAATAGCACATGTGATGGAACTGCAAATCAGTGATGTCAAAACCACTTATGCAAAGCAACATGTTCATTTAAAGGCACCATCATTTACTCGAATAAGATCAGGGTAGAGGAATTATATATTGCACTTGGAGCACAACTGGCCTGGAAAACCTCATGAAAGCATATAGATATTACTATTTTACAGTCAGAAAATTGAAATGTAGAATTTGTCTTGTCCTGTTCCCATCCTATGATAATTTTGATGCCATTCTAAAGTCTTCCCAAATTCCTCTTGTCAGTGTAGTCTCTTTCACCTTCCCTCTTCTGCTTTCCTCTAGCTTGTGTCCTGTCTGCAGTCCTCTCTACTTCCCTTCCCTTCCGCTTTCCTTTCCCCTTCCCTTCACTTCTCTTGTTCTACTCTACTTTCAAGAGCCTTTTACCTTATGTCACTGCCAATCTGTCTCCTAAGGCACTAAATCAGCACTTGTGGAAGGCGATCCTCCCCTGACTGACTGCTGCTTCTCTAAGTGCCAATTCGACTCAGCGGGAAGCTGGCGGCCAGATGGCAGCAGCAGGACACTTTTAAAAACTGTGATTCTTCACTGTCCCCCTGGAAAGGGTGGGCTTACAAGACCCGGAGTAGGTCGTTCTGTTTATGTCCTTGTATTAAAAATTAATGTTGGGCAAATTTGTTTATTTGTACTGTTATCAATACAGTTTGCCCAATCCCAAGTATATTGACTCATAATACGCTTATCAGAGCTAAAAGTAGTTTTCAGTAGAAACTGATACCACGTGAACTTTTCTTAGCTTTGTATTTTGTCAGAAATACTGATCTCAGGCTGTGGCTAAATAGTGTGAACCTGTGAATAATCTGGAGAGGAACTCAGGCTCACCTGTGCTTTGATGTCAGCAAAAGTCATGGTTTCGCCCGTGTTTGCCTGGGGGTGGAAGGCGACGTGGCAAGCTGCAACGGCGAACCCGGACTTGTTCAGACCCAGGACGCCAAAGTGAAACCTGGAGGTGGAGGCTGCAGGCAGGGTGTGATAAATCCCAGTGAAAGAATCAGCTCCACCATCAGGACTCTGTAAAGAAACCGCACACAGGATTAGAAATCTTGAATCCTGCAGACCACACGGAACCTGAGCATACCCTGCGAAGTGAAAGCACAATCTGGTGCTGTTCTTATTGGAAAGGTCTTCATCAGTTGTGCCTATGGAGAAAAGCTGCCCTAATCTTGGAGTTATTTAGTCATGTTAAAACAGATACTGGAATTCTGTAGGCTCATTAGTTTATTCACAGGCAAGTACTTGAATATTGCAAAAAATATCCACTACTGAAGAGTACATTCTTGGCCCTCTGATAAGCTCTTTCCAGAGAAGAAAAATAGGTGCTGTAAGAAGTTGTTAGTGGCATTACCATGAGAAGGAAATTTCTGATCTCAGGTCTGCCAATACAAGACCTTCTGTAACATTTTTATAGTGATTACAGTGATACTAATCTCTTTTATTTCTTGCATGGAAGAAACTGGAAGGCCTTGCAGAACAGAAATTAATGGCTTATTTTAGACCGCAATAATGAATTAAATTAATCTGCCTTTATCTAGATTTTGCATATTTTTTATTGTTAGAGCTTTCAACAGAGATGATGATTAAATATTCAAAACAGCATACTGTACTCCAGGCATATTTCAACCAAGAGCTCATGTATGTGGATACTTAGAATTACTCTTTATTCTATTTCCTGTCTACACAGTTTCCTTGATCCGTTGCTCAATCTGCCTTCGCTTTCTTTTGTTCACAACTTTTTGCTATTGTAAAAAGCTTCCTGGGACTAAGACACAACCTCTGTTGTCCCAAGGCCTCTTTTGAATACCGAATGCACTTTGGCTCCAAGTTTCAGATGATGAGGTAAGATCCTTCTTGACTCTATGAGTTCCTGTGGAGTCATTTTAGCACCAAAGAACATAAAATTCTTACCAGAGGTAACTCTGAGATACTGGGTGGTTAGAAAAATATCGTGAAAACAGCGAAAAGAAGACACTGCAATGTTGCGAGGTGGTGATTCACCAGGGCCAGCACTTCACTGCTTCCTACTCTATGTTACAGTAAAATCAAAGCCCTTTATCTTCATTCACACGCAGGGTAACACTTACACTTTAACCCAAAGGAAAAAGAATAAAAAAGTATAGCTTTAGGTCAGTGAAGACAAGATCTAAAGTGGTTTGCCTAACCTTTCTGAAGTTTAAATTGTTTTGACACTAAAAGAAACCGTTTAAAAGACAAGAAGTCAAGTACATTTTGACCTTTGAAATTTCAAGATGCTATTAGGTCTGGCTAGCCATCAACTACAAATTAAATTCAATTTATTATTTAATAAATCCCATTTTCCTATAACTTTCACATGGATGGAAATGATCATAGTTCTTTGAGCAGCAGGCCTTTCTGTAGTACTGTATTTAGTTTGTCCAGCATCCCTTGTTGTCTGTTCAACAATACGGTTACCCTTACCCTTTTCCTCTTCTCAAGCTGACCACATTTTTGTACCACCTATCTGAACGACAAAGTTTCCTGGCACAAGCTCTTTGGAGACCTCAACAGTAGACTCAACTACAAGTTAAGTAGCTGGCATCCAATAACCACGGGTCAGACTTTTTAAGTCATGGGAAATTTTATCAGTGGATGCATAATATCAAGCAAAAGTCATTGTAGAAATACCCTTCAAAATCTGTTGCGGTTGTCATCTCAGGCTTTTTAAAATGCATTTCCCCTGTGTTCCCTTAATTCACCTCTCAGTCAAGAATGTTTTAGTATTCCATGGAAAGTGTAAAGTTTAAGGCAGATTTCCTATCAGGAACAAATACAAGCCGGTCCAACGGCAAGTCAGTATTTGAAGCTTTTCCATCTCCATCTCCCTAGCTAGTTCTAGTGCTCTTATCACTTTAATATCAAAGTGTTTTATAGTAAGTCCTTGATCATCTTCTAGTTTGATCAAAACAAACCTGGCTTTGATCCTCTTCCCCATATGTGAGTGGAAATGAGGAGGTCTGAACAAAAAGGATTTAAATATTTCATCAGTGGGAAAAATTATTGGTTTTGTCAGTGTCCTTTCCATACCTGGGCAGTATCTGAATTTTTACTGATTCTTTTCAATCAAAAAGTAATTCCTCTTTTTTACAACCTAAGCTTTGCAAAATGGCTTCCAGCTGAGCCAAACTTATGACAACTTTCCTGGCTTGGAAGTTCATTTGGCACTATTAGCCTATGTGCATAAATAGGTATCTAGTCAGTAATTCCAGAGACTGGATTGACAAAGTCAACACTTTATATATGGTGAGTCATATCCTACACTGCTGAAGTTGATTAAATTTATGTGAAAGGAGTCAGTATTTCACCTCTTACAAACATCTAATATTTTTAAAATTTAATTTAAATATAGGAAAGCCATGTTAAAAAATGATATTTATGCTGACACTGAAGTAGTCAGAAAAAGAATAGAAATTTTGTCATATACAGCAAAGAATTAAATCTATCATCAGGAAATGAAAACAACAAAACACCACTTTTGACTCAACACTAAACTTTCTTAATTAGTTCACTTTTGTCACTAGACTAAAATGGCATCTAAAAGTTAGGACTGTAGGACTTATTAGGTGTTCTCTATAGGCTAGAGTAACTTACATTAAAATTATATACATTTCTGTTTTCAAGAAGTTTCATCTGAAAGCTTCCACTTGTCATCAACAAAATAAACTTTTAATCTAAAACATTTTAGTGGAAAAAGAAATATATGGAAAGAAGCCAACCTTTCCAGAGAAGAGTGTTTAAAAGCTGATATTACATTGAAAAATGATGTTGAGTATATTTTTTGAAGAAGCTTTTTTTTTTTAAATTATTCTTCAGTTGGAGACGTTAAGTAATAGATAGAAGTGAGAAGAGAACGATAATCTTCTTATTGCCACTTTAAACCAACCTTTAAATTTTGTAGCAGGGGTATAATTAAATTCCACAGAATTATTTAAAACCTCTATAACACGGATATCATTGTCTATCAAGCTCTAAAGGCTTGTAGAGTAATTTCTTTGCCATATGTTTCAGTTTCATAGGAACACTCTTGCTTTCATCTTAACCTGTAGTCATGGCTTGCATTACACTGAACCTTTTTTTAGAAGTTAGTATATCTTCCATTGTGCTAGCAGAATGCAAATGATTGAAACAAATTCATTTTCAGGAAGTCTTGCCTCCAAACAAAACTATTAGCAAAAACCAAATTGCAGCTTCTGAAATAAATTGTAAGTAAGCTTTAGGTACCCTGATCCAAAAGTCCTCCTGCAGTGTGGATACAACCAGGAGGCAAACTTTGGTTGGTCTGAAATTTCCTGAGCCACCTGCATGCACATGGGTGTCTGTGCCCAAACATCCTGGAACTTTGCTTCCATTTCGGTGCCAAGTGTCACCTCCACCAGGCATGGACTCCTGTGGGAAACTGAGCTACCCCCCACAATGCTAACTGTGGTACAAGACACAGCAGTCAACATCCAGTTGTTCAAAAACAAACAGCACACCCCACCTCCCAAAAAAAAGAAAAAAAAAGCGCATATAATTGTTTTGTGAGGACTAGAACAGGTAATGTTTTCACAGCCCTTGTGAGTAGACTTTCCAAGTCTGAGTTGCATCAGATCCTTCCCCCTTGCTCTGAGCTCCTACATGAGCTCTTGCATCTCTGGGTTCTTCGGTGCCAAATTAGAGAGGAGCTCCACCCTCAAGGAAAATTCATAGACACTCTCTGTTCTCTTCTTAACTGCCTACTTCCAGTATGCTGCTAGGAATAGATGTCTTTAAATCCTCACCTCTGTCAGATTTGGTTAAAAGCTGTTAACATGTAATTTGTTGGAAAACACACATACAAGCATGCACACACACACACACAGAGGGACAAAGCGGGGCCATCGTTTCCTGAGTATTGTTTCCACTGTTAGGTTGCAGATATCTACTACATAAAAAGTATGTTTATTTTCTATGATGACTTATACAGAATCTTTTTATGTAAAGTAGCATGCAACATGGTGCTGTAATGCCACAAGTTTCTCATCGTGCGAGGGATGGCTGGGGTCACGTCTCCACTTTCAGTTTTACTGCTTGTCTTCTTAGCTACAAAATCAACAACCTTGTCAGCTCCTGTTAAGTGTAACTCCTTGCTAAACTCTGTGTTTTCCACGGAGACCGGCATCTTTAAATGTTTGAGAAAAAGGGCACAGAAATCTTAAAAAAAAAACACTTTGATTTTTATTGACAGATGTTTATTAAAATGTCTCTGTCGTCTTCTCAGAGAACAATCAGAAACACAATTTGTAATCTCCAGCGTTTTAAGCCAGCGTAGTAGTTCCTCCTTTTTACTTTCTTCCAAATGTCATATTACGATTAATTCAGTATTGAGGTTTTGTACCCATGTGGGATGTGATAAGATAATGGTAGTGCAGACAGACCTAGTTAGGCTGAATCAGTTTGAAGATAATTTTAATAAATATTAAAAAGAATCCCCTCCAGAGTAACAAAGCAGTGGCACACACAGTGCTTGTCATTTGCCTGGCCTGCTGGTGAAATGTTTTGGTTGCTTAGGCACAACCAGGCACAAATCAATCAGGTTTGACTGAGCTACATCCTAGCTAAATCCTTATCTTCTGCAACATTGATTTCAAAGCCTACAGTCGTCATTTCATGTGTATTATCGTTATTCAAGGTCCTTTGGGGAAGTACCCTAATTTCATAAACATATTCTGCTTTTTTGAAAGGAAAAGTGAAACATGTGCTTCAGGGGGAACCTTTGTAATTTGTTTTGCTTACTGATATGCTGAGCAACTTGTACTTCATAAGCTTTAAAAAAAAAAAAAAAAAAATATTCCCAATGTGCACAATTATGTCCTGGCAAGCAACTGTTATTTTTATTCAAGTAGATAGCCCAGATCTGGATCTTATCCCCCTAAACCGTGTGTCATTTTCCCCAAGTTTATTTACCATACAACAGAGACCTGAGCTGACCCTCGCCCTCTACCCAAATTCCACCCACGATAGTCGGACAAAGGGACGAACTGATGTTGGAAAGTTATTGTTTTCACTAAAAATGGACAGGAAGTTCATGTAACAAACCATGGTGCTGTGTGGGTTTACGTGTCAGGTTTGACTGACCTGGACATTTCAGAAAGCACCAGTTCTAATTCAAACATCTCTACAGCTCCTCTGTTTATTAAACTGCCTTCAGTGGAGATTCTCCACTGTGCAACAGCAAGCAGGGTCACACTGAGGGATTTCCTTCAGTTGAGGCATCTGTACGGTTTTCTTTTCCTCAAATTCCCGTTGTCATAACACTTGGGAAAACCTAATTATTTTTTTTAATGCATTTATCCTGTGTCAGATTTGATTGAAATAGGCAATTTGACTGAAATAGGCATACTGATTCAAAAGGTGAGGGGAAGGGATGACTCTGACAGATGCAGACAACAAAATAACATAATAATATAAGCCCTGTTCCCTTAGGAAGAGGAGTCTAAGAAAGAAATTCTGTTCTTTCCCAAACCAAGGAGAGGGCTGTCAGTTCTTCTATTGAGGTCAGAAGCCCAGGATGAGCAACCAGATAAGCACAGTTGCAAGAGGAAACCACCCAAGCACTAGATATTCCTCGACCAGGAGAGTATTTTCAAAACAGAAGGGGAAGATGCAGGGAACAAGGGACAAAAGAATCACTCAAAAGGTCTGAGATTAGGGAAGACAGCAGGAAGGAGTTCGGGTAGGCTGAAGTTAGATATTAAAAAGACAGGGAGCTGGAGACAGGGCAAAAACACTATGTCTGAGACAGCAGAATAAACTGGAGATCACAGTGATATTTGGAAGTAATTATATTGAATTTATATGGGGCAGAATTCTTGTTATAGCGCACGGTTTGTGACAACAGAGAAAAAATGGAAACTAACAACATGGCTAGGTGGAGTAAGCAGATGGATGAGCACATTGCTGAAACACTGTCTGCATTAGGGAGGGCTACCTGTTTAAAATTGAAGATTAGTTTTGTCATATGGGGCTAGAGAACCTGTTGCATGGATTTTTGAATGATATAGGGAAAGGGCCATGGCTTTCCTGCTGTGTCTTCTGTATATTACCTTGTAATATCTCTTTGTTTCATTTCTTATTTATGGATTTTTACTCCTTGCCTTTCAAAATCTTTCCCACTGTTCTGTTCCGCTCGGTTTTGCTTGTTTTTCAATACCTACTGCAATCTGTTACCCATCCTCCCTGTTAATTTCATGCAAAACCAAACCGAAATGCCACTGAAAATTGAAAAACAAGGTAAAAGTGGTATTCAAAATTATGTCCACTTTTCAGGGGCTTTTTTTCCTCACATTTTGATTATTATTTCATTGATTGCCATCTCCTCCCTTGCCTGCATTCCCTGATTCCAATTTGTTCATGTGATTAATATTTAGATTAAATGAGACAGCACTAGGAATTTGCCTCGGTTTCAAAATTGGTATTGCCATACAACCCACAAGAAGTGCCACACTGATGGCCTTGAAGGTCAATCATCTCTTTATGCACAGGACAGGTGCTCAACAGACAGTAGAAGTAAAATCTTCCCAAGGTGTGTTATTGCTGATTTAAATTATACCAGGCAAAGGCCCAATGACAGGATTCCAAGGAAAACAAAATAGGAAAAAAAAGATAAAAAGAAAAAACATATAACCAACCACCTAAAACTCCTCTGTCCCATACCACTTAATAAATCCTTACCATTATTATTATAATTATAGGAAACATGCACCACATGGGTTCTACTTTTCAAATTAAGACTACACTAGGTCTCTTTGTCTTGGTTTGATCTCATAACTCTCCCTGTTTTTGTTTACTGATCACTTGAATAAGGAATCTGGACGTTCTTACAGCAGTGTCCTGGGTGGCTGGTATTTGTATTGCTCATTGAACCTAAATAACAAACACCCACCAAAACCTCAAACAGAAGACTGGTTGCAGATGCTTGTTCTAAGGCAAACTCCTACTTTAATAAAGGAAGGATTTGCTTAGGAGAAGACAGCAAGCTTTAAAAGAAGTGATGGCTGACATTAGGACAGGGACAAAGCAATCCAGAGTACTGGGCAGTCACAGTTCAGCAAAAACAGGACAGCTAGGAAAGAAAATGTCATTTTTTTGGGGTCTAGCCTGTTCTGGAAGACAAAAAATGCACTGCCCATTATTGCAAGTTGATCATCTGTTCTTCTGAACAGAGGTGTTTGGTTGGCTAATGAAGGTTGAGTTTTAAGATACCCAGCAAATGCACAAAGGTCATAACTCATTATCCATGCTCCCCTGAGATATCACTCATCCCACCTCTGCAGAGTATCTTAAAAACAAAAAAAAAACCAACTTTTTTTTTTTTAATTAAAAAAAGAGGAAATATTAAAAATGCAATGAAAATAAAGGTAAAGGACCTAAAATATTGATTGCAGAATCATTTCTTCTTGCTTTATTTTCATAGATCAGACTCTGTTCCTGAGGAAACAGAAGAAAGGCAGCAGGTAGCCAGCAGCAGAGAGTCAGTGCTCTCACTTGTCACTGTCGGTGCCTGCTGCGCAGGGAAAATGCCAGTCTGCCAAGAGCCAGCAGAAGCCTCGAGGGGGCAAACTATTCCTAATGGCTGTGAAACTCTGGAAGCAAACAAAAATATGAAAGGTCAAAAGTCTTGCGTTGTGCTTGTGCACTTAGAAGGACTTTTCCCAAACATCTTTGAATTTCTCTTGTTTCAAAACAATTTTTAAAGCATTTCATGTAATACTGCTGTGAAGTCTAGAGGATGCAGAATATACCTGTTTTTTGCTTGGATTTTGCAAAGCAGGAAGTGTTCACAAAGCCCTGATCTCGCTCATAACAATCTCAGTGGCTCACACAGTGCGTGTGTGCAAGCTTTGACCCCGCGAGTAATTGCAGACATTCTTAAAGAGGTTTTTGCTGGTGTTCAGTGCTTCGTGTGGTGTAATTAACAGAGCTGAAGTGTCCCAATTAAAGAACTTCAAAACGTTTAGAGTTTTGGCTTTGTTCAAGGAAGATCCAATACGGGTGCTTTCGTGGATTTACCCCAGGCAGCAGCTGAGCCCCACGCAGCTGCTTGCTCACTCGCCCCTCCACTGGGATGGAGGAGAGAAATGGAAGAGTGACAGTGAGAAAACTCGTGGGTTGAGATAAAGACAGGTTAATAGGTAAAGGAAAAGACATGTACACAAGCAAAGCAAGACAAGGCAGGCAGGGGTTCAGCCATCCCCAGGACAGCAGGGCTGTGT
>VWZZ01005791.1:224566-255299 GCA_013399095.1 Psophia crepitans | reverse complement strand
GGTGCGAGAAGCAGAAAAGGCCTTGGATCTGCAAACACCACTCAGCAACAGCAAAAACATCTCTCCACCATCAATGCTGTTCCCAGCACACATCCAAAATACAGCCCCATACCCTACTATGAAGAAAATTAACTCTCTCTCAGCTGAAACCAGGACAGGTGCCTAGAACACTGGAAGCATGTCAAATCTTGTTCAATATCCTCAGCGTGACAGTAATCCATATGATAACATGCACTGCTGTAAGGAACCCCCCAGTAGGCACACATTGCACAACCCTTCCCTCACATCAGTCTCCTCCTGGTCTTCCATCATTGGAAACATAATCAAACCAGTGAAGAATTACATGTCATTTCCTGTCCTTTCCAATGTTAACCTGCTAAGTAGGCCAAAAGATAAGACTTCCCAGCACATATCAAATAAACCTCTAGACATGATCTTTTCTCCTAGGGATTTCACCCTACCGTCTCCACAGAGCCTGTGGGTAAATTACCAGGGGCTCCCCGATCACACAGGGTTGGCTCCGCTCCTGTCTTCAACACCTGGGTGAGCTTGTGGATAAACTACCAGGGGATCCATGATCACATAAGGTTGTCTCTCCTCTTTTCTCCAACACCAAGTTTCTAAGAGCAGGTCAAAGTACATGGAGGCAAACAATAGCATCTCTTACTACATGGTAGTGATATAGAGGATTGTTATATTTTGCTATAATGTTAAATACATAGCTGATTGTGTGGTGGGAGGCCTCCAGGAAAAAGTATGGCAAGGAATGGGTTGCATGTGAGATAAACTGCTCTGACAGGCTCGGAAGTTTCACCAAAACTTCACTAGGATTTTTCGTCATGGTTGTATGAATCATCCAAACTGCATTTGTACAGATCCACAATTTACCCTAGCATGGGAGCAGAATTCATGCTTCATCACTGAAAACAAATGAGAAAGCAGTGGGCAGAAAAATCTCTCTCAAACACTCATGTTTAACTAAATTGAGGCATACTTGTCTTATTTGGGTGCACTGAGATTTGAGTCATTTCTTCATTTTCCCAACTCTATGGCTCACGTTTATCAGCTCTCAAAAACACTGGCACCCTCTCCTCTTAATTCCAAAGTATGATTTTACTCTTCATGCCTCTTAGCTAGTTTCCTTGAAATAGTGGCCAGCTGTTTTCTTCCTTAGTCAAGGAAGCACTGCAAATTTCTAGCATGTTCAGGAAATAGTAGATCCACCTTTTTGTCATCATCCTTCTCCAAAGGCCATCAATTAGATTTCATGCCCTTCAGAATTTTGTAAAATGTTTGTGATGTGCCTTGAAGACACCTTCCTTTCAGCTCATTTTTTAATCATAAATTTCATTCTTACCTACACTGACTATCAGGGATATTACCCAGCTCCTCTGATACACCAGGAAGGCTTAATTCCACCTTCAGTGCATGTCTGAAACTTTAAGTAGCTGCATTCAGCAGCACAGTGGCAGGTTGAGAAGCTCCCTAGGAGCAGATTTGACACAGCATAACAAAGTTTCTGTTCTTGCGAAGTTTCAGTTTAATAACATGATTTGATAAGACACAAGAAATGGCTGGAATCATGAGGAAAGAGGGGGAATCATGAGATGTGGGACCATGAAGAGGAATCTAAACGAGATGGAGGTCTCCTGTCTGAGTGTGGGATGGTTGCTACAATCTTTATTTTTGATGTCCAGCATGCTCTGCAAGGGGTGATAACAGTCAGCATTTAGATTACAGAAAAGAGAACTGGCTGAAAATTGAAAGAGCTTTTTCACTAAAATATTGATGAAAATATGTTTTCTGATTTTCTGTGCTAAAAGCTTGTTTCAGTAAAAATTTTCCAACCAGCTCTAATAGCAGGCAATAAAGTCGAGTGTATTGAACTAGAACAATGGAATTGTTTTTATGATACATGTTATCTAAGTATGAAGGAAAAGTACTGGAGTGCACTTGCAGACTGACAATGAGTTCAGAACTAATAATGTCACTGAGAAATATTTAGATAGATTGGAGTTGATTAACACAGCCAGACAGGACAGCGCAAAATAGACAAAATGTGTTCTACAACAGAGACAGATACAGAGTGTGCAGTGCAAGTCTTTGTTTTCTAAACAAGGACATAACTTTTAACCTCCTCATTATTTTCTCAAGGCTATTTCTTCCATGTATCATCAAGAAGTTTCTTGAAGTGACAGCTGCCCATCAGATGTAACAAATTCCTCCACTAAAGGCCATATTGTGGCAGCAGTTTTAAGCAGTGATTTTCCCTGATGTTAAGACTACATGATTTATCTTTTTTTTAACATATCTCAGAGAAAACCCACCATTTTGTCACATTTCCATCAGCCAGAACAATCTTCAAATTTCTAAACAGTTTGTGGGAGACTGCCAGCATGAATTTAAAAATAGAGTGACTGGAATGTGTGAACTATATGCCACGTGTGGCCCACTCTTCTTCTAAGGAATGATTACATGCCAATTAGCTAAATTCTTAATGTCCATGACATATTTCAAGTGTGATCAATGGACAAATTTTTTTTACTAGAACGTAGAAAGAATAATATGTAGATTATTTTTTTTTCTGAAGCAAGGGTAGATGAATATGGAATTAGGTTGTATTTCTAAACAATTAACTATAATATTCAGTATACTCAGATTACAGATTATGAGTAAAAATTAATTCATTAAAAATAGGCTGAATTATCAAGGGTGTGATTTTCAAAAAGCAATTCATGCCTTTTGGAGTTGATATTCTATAAGGTTTAGCCGTCAAAATAGCTAAGTAATTTTCAAAATCGGCATTTGAACCACTCAATCGCTTTCAGGACATTTCCATTCTAGCCACTCAATCAAAAAGATAATAAAAAAGTAAACACTGGGAATGGTTCACATTGCTCCTCTTCTACAGTTATTGTTGTAGAAACTAAGATTAATATTCTATAAATAATACAACCCCTCCAATACAATATTTGCATTCTTTAAAAACGTTGACGTATGATGTTGACATTGTCAGCAACCTATTTATTTATTTGTTGAGCTTGACATCTGATCTTGATTGCATACGAAATGCTGGGAAAATAAATCAGAGTTGTTAACAATTCTGTTTTGAAGCAAAGAAAATGAGCGTTCAGTGCTGGAAAAATGACTGATTGGTACTTATTAAGATCAATAACAATCACAAGAAATGTTGATTACGAAATTATTTTCTCTCTCAATGAAAATGTCAGTGAAAAGCAAACTTTGATTCATTTTCTATTGCCATGTAAAAATCCAAAGGCATTTTTAGATTGTAAAGGAAAAAAAAATAAATTTTGCAAAATTTTAAGCTATCTGTAGATATGTGACTCATAATAATTTTATGAAAGTTATAATTAGTTCAAACTTCACATGCTCTTTTTTTGTGCCATTTATGGATTGTAATGTTGATCACATCTCTGATGTTTATCCACTGAACATTTTGAAATACTGTGGCTGTAATCCAAGTAACAGGAGAATCTGCAGAAAACATTTGGTTTAGGATTTTGAAACCACAAAATATTACAAAGGAAACATCACATTCCACTATTAATGGAAAACAAGCATATTTTAAAAAATACCTTCACAAAAATTTTATTTATAATCGTGAAAAGCCAGAGACTGAAAAATAATCTGAAAGCCCTTGTTTTTAAACTCTGAGCGCTTCTGAAAGGTTTTCATGAGATCAAATGCCTTTCAATCCTTGCTTGTGCTGTAGCAATAGCTCACTGGTTCCCTACCTGTGGTGTGAAAGGAGCACTTCAGGAGCACGGCTTCAAGAAGAAGCAAGCTTGTTTTATCCTCACCGTCTGACCTTGCCCTTTTGGAGGTGTTTCCAACAATTCAACTTTCATAACGTTACAGACCAGCTTGCAGCCATGTTTGTATATGTTTTTGTAAACTGTTTGTAGCATTTCTAAAAACAGCAAACACTTTCCCTGAGATATCACCATTATTTCAGTTGATTTTTCCTTGCAGCTGTAGGACAGCCTAGTTCAACTTCTCTTTTCTATAAGCAGCTTTCAGACTGTTTTTTTGCCAAGCATAACTCTATGACTTCAACACCTTTTTACACTCCAGCAGCTGAAGATTTTTAATTTTCTTTAATCAATTTTAACCTTGTGTTTTCTATTTCCCCATTTAAATGTTTCCATCAGAGCAGCACATATTTGCTTGTGGTTCATTAGGTTATATAACTTGATAACTTGTTTGGTTCAATCCACTGCCGGAGGTTCAGTGTAAGACATGGTTGGGTTTTTACAAGTAATGATCTCTCAAGAATTCAGTCCTTACTGTTCTTTGCTATGGCAATGGATGCCTTATACTCAGTTTGTTTTTCTTACAGTGACATCAGCAATATCACATCTCTTTAACTTGTTTGTGATTTTCCAGGATCTGCACCTGCTTCAGTTCTGCTTTTTGCACTTGACTGATTGCCTTGGTAGGTCTCTTTGGCAATATGCTGCATGTTGTTTTGTTGTCATTTTCCTGGTTTACTTAGGTATTCAAAGCTGCTGGCATATTTCCTTCAGACTTACTGTCCTTAAAAGAAAAATATTACTTTGTTTTCTGCAGTCTGAGTCCAGTTTCCTTCCTTTCCCTTTTTTGCCCAGTGGGAAATGCACTTTACTCTCCTGCTTTTCTCATTCTTTTATTGCAGTACAGAAAGCCCCAAAGTATGTGTTAATACAATTGTTTCCCTTGCTGAACTGCTGAAAATATCTGCCTAAAGTATGACTCTTTTTTAACTGTTCAGCTTGGTCACTGCAGTTGGGAAGTACAATGCCTGGCTTTCTGGAGTTTCTTTCCTGCTTTTGCCCACAGCCTGCCAGTGTATCACCACAGGGTACAGTTTCCAGCCAGCTTTTCACTCCTTGTAACTGTCCAGCAAAGGAGAAATCATCTTCGTTTTCATAAGCTGCATAATACTCTTAGAAGATGGGCAACAATAAATTGCCCTAAACAAGTAAAGAATGTGTTAGAAACTATTTGATATCTGTTTGAGATGCCCCAAAAGGGAAACATCTTGTACAGAAATTAATGGGTAAGTCTGTAAGTACTGCACAAAGAAACAAAGGACCTGATATTTTAAGATACTCCACATCCATAACTCCTGCTGATGGTGAGGATGTTTTCTATCTCACCACCTCTCAGTTTTGAACACATACTTTGAAGTAATTTGAGAGGTCATATGCAACACATAGTGGAGCATATGCTTTAATGAGTATTTGTTTAATGACTGTAATGGTTATTATAATTATTATATAATGGTTATTATAACTTTAGAAACCTTTTTTTTTTTCACAACATACTTTTTGTGAGGATTTTCTGGTTGTCCTGGTTTCAGCTGACAGAGAGTTAATTTTCTTCATAGGAGCCAGTATGGGGCTGTGTTTTGGGTTTGTGCTGGAAGCAGCGCTGACAGCGGAGAGATGTTTTTGCTGTTGTTGGGCGATGCTTACACAGAGTCAAGGCCTTTTCTGCTTCTCGCACCGCCCCACTGGCGGGATGGCTGGGGGTGTGCGGGGAGTTGGGAGGGGACAGACAGGGCAGCTGACCCCAACTGACCAAAGGGACATTCCATACCATATGGCGTCATGCTCGGTTTATAAGGGCCTTGGAGGAAGAAGAAGGGGGGGGGCGGGGCAGTGGCGTTCGGAGTGGTGGCGTTTGGAGTGGTGGCGTTTGTCTTCCCAAGTCACCATTACGTGTGACGGAGCCCTGCTGCCCTGGGGATGGCTGAACCCCTGCCTGCCATGGGCAGTGGGGAATGAATTCCTTGTTTGGCTTTGCTTGTGCACGCGGCTTTTGCTTCACTTATTAAACTGCTGTATCTGAACCCACGAGTTTTCTCACTTTCACTCTTCTGATTCTCTCCCCCTTCCTGATGAGGGGCACTGAGGGAGCGTTTATGTGGTGCCCAGCCGTTGGCTGGAGTAAAACCACGACATGGTGTTAATGTGCCAGTCATTTTTTTATCAACCATAACATTTGTCATATTTCTAGCTCATGTCATTAGTATGTCATTGGTACAATAAATAGATTCTTAAATAGCTTTCTAACAGCAGGGTTCTAATGAGTTTCAAAAGCAAAATCTCAAATTTTCAGATAGAGGTCAAATTCCTCTGAAAACCATTGAGCAAGTGAAGCTTGGTGTTATAGAAAAAGCACAAAATAAATCCATGAATGAATTAAGAATTATTTTTCTGCATTCACATACTTGGAATGAAATTACTTGCTGTGTTATCATATATGTAACATTTTTAGGAAAAAACGTAAAGTTTAGAAAATGTCTTTGAGTCAAGAGACAAGTAAGTTTGAATTAGATTTTACTGCACAGACTTATATCATTAACCTCCTGGTATGCAGCAAAGCTACAAATGAAGAGTGGCAACACTGGTTCATACTGGGCATCCATTCTTCCCATAACTCCTTCCATTCTTTCCCAAACAACAGTGAGAGTAATGTTCATGGAAAGTAAATGGAAAACAACTCAACCCAGTTGTGGAACGGGAAAAATGAAAACTCAGTTCTGACTAGGCCACTGCTCAGTTGAGTTAGCAAACTGCAAAAAGTTCCCGCTCTGGGTTCCCATTGCAGCCCCGAAGGCGGTGGGATAACCACCCCTGCCAGCCACCTTGCAGTTTGTCACAATCTCCAACAATGAGCCCCTGCTGTGCCCACATAAACACCAGGTTTTAGGCTCCGAGTGCTACAAAAACACTTGAGATGTCCTTTCAAAAAGTCTTATGAGGTCAGTGGGCACCTCACCTCTGTGATCTTTCCTGTGCTCTCTTTCTTCACCCCACATGCCCAGGGCAGCTACTCCTTCATTAAACCAGTTGTGTCATTGTCCAACTTAACCCAGTCTGTGGTATGCCAGAGACAGGGATCACAATATGGGCCTTTGCTGGGAGATACCAAATACCAAATGAGATCACATGTTTCCCAGGTGCAGTCTCCAACTGTGGTCCCTCTTCCACCACTCTTCCCACTGAAACACCCAACAGAGCATCACTACAACCAGACACTGCCTTTGGAGAATGACTCGCGCCACACAACTGTGTTGTTTAACTACAGCGAAAAGGTTACTGCCTGTGCTTTCATAGGGGAGTATTAGGGAACTTGCAGAGGCAGACCAAATAAAAAGTTCTATGAAATACCAAGTTCAGTTAGAGACAATTAGAAGATGTTGAATAACAAGCACAAAATGGTATAGGTTACAGTTTGTATTGGTTTTGAATACGTTTTCACCTTAGTTAAGATGACTTCTGTTGCTATAATTAAGGGCTGTGGACCAGATACAGGCATCAAGAAACAAACTTACAGTATGTTTTTATAAATCACTGCTTTCCATTATTTTCACAAATATTTTGGCTGCTTTTTTCCCATTTAAGAATTACACCTACTGACTGTCTTCCGCTGTTTCTTTTATTATCTTTGGATCTGTCTACCTAGTTGTGTTCCTATGATTAATGTTTTGGGGTTTTTTTTTCAGATTTTAGTGATTTTACACAGGTTAGATTCAATTCATAGGTTCAATTTTCAAGCCTTGCTTCTTCTCGACATTAAAAATACCTATATTTATTCCCTGAAGTTAAATTTTCATACAGTAACATAATAAATGCTATTGAATAAATATAATGAATTGTAAGGTTTTAACTAGCTGGGAAAAGTCTTATAAAATATTATGGCATGTTTAACATATCAACTTATCTAGTAGGAAAATAGTTTTCTTTTTTTCTTACTCATTATTACATTATTTATTTTTAAGTATGATCTGATCAGGCTATGGATTAACTGTTTAGTGCTGCAATTCTGATTGTATTACTAATAGGCTACAGACAAAAGAAAAATGGTCAAAGAAGTTCTCTCCTAATAAGGTAAATACTTGGGATTACCTGTTCACACATGGGTGGGTTGTTCTTCAGGGTAGGTTCAGATATTGCTTATATAAGCAGATACCCATTTTAGATATGTGTATGTAAAGAGAAATTTGTATTATATTTATAATTCTTCACCCATGTTTCACATGGATCGTATTAGTTTTGTTCATTTGAAATGGTTATACAAAAAGCTACTTGAGACATGTTTTCAGTTGTAGGGAATATATGTGAAATTCAGCATTAACTTTAAAATTCTGAATAATTTTAATTTACTGTTAACAATGTTTTCCATTTCACTAAATGGCACTGAAAATATTTAGTATGGTCAATTGTTCTGTTTAACTGGATCTGATAAAAAATTCTGCGAGGTGTTAACTGAATACTGCAACAAATTATGAAAATATTTTTGACAGTTAACACTTATAAATTGCTGATTATTTACACAATGATTGCTTGAGTGTTTCATTTAGTTGGATTCACAAGATGTCTTTTGCCTTACAAGTGGAGGTGTTTGGTTCAGAAATTATGTACATTCTCACATATGACTTTTCTGCTTGTTGAGAGCAACGAAGGGTGAGTCTCCAAATGGAAATAATTTTACAATACCTTGCACAGAGAGGCATCCCACCGCAGCTATTCAGTTACTGTCTTTCAGGTGACTCATTGAGTGAATTAATAACAGCTGAGTGGAAACAACAGCCCCTGGGTCAAATATTGACAGTGAGACTTTGAATTACACTTAACATGAAATATACTATGGTGAGCCTCTTGTGAGCTAGTTTTTCTTAGTCGTGTACTTTTACACACATGAAAACAGCCATTTTCTTTCCTTAACTTAAAACGGAAGTTCAGCAATCTTCTCTCCTTGATACGGTAGAAGAGTGGAATAACCTTTCTGTAAGAATTATAGAGGTAGGTTACATAGTTGTACAAAGTAACTTAAATAACTTTATAGTGATTTGTTGGTGAAATTCAGTTACCTTGAAGTAACATTTAATGACAAATTGTAACTTCCATAAATTATGTCAAATCACCTGCAGATTATTTATATTTCACTTATAAATATTTTTTACAGTACAACATTATTTGACTTGTCCAGTTTCAATCAAATATTCACATATATATATGAATATATATAAAATCTGTATGTATCCTTATCTTCTTTGTAACAAAATTAAGAGATCCTATAAATCAAACCAAAATGGCAAATGCATCCTAAATCTAGTTCAGGAATCGTCTCTGTTTTCTGGATTATCTCTATTTCATGATGATTCTTCAGTGATCTATAAAAGTTAATAGTCTAGAAAATGGGCTGTGCCATCTGCTCCAGTTGTGATGAGTTCATTAGTCTTTACCTGAAAATTTGAGTGTAGTTCTTAAACAGCTTCACTGTTGTTTGTGAATATATCAGGCTCATCTGTGTGAAATGTGTTTTCAGTTTCAAACCAGTCTAACCATTATTTCACCTTCTTGTAAAGAGAGCAATAAAAAATTGTTATCATGCTGAAAATAATCAAGGACATTATGAAGACAGATGAGCACCTGCATTAAACCAAACTCACTGAGTGAAGCTTGCCTCTCATGTATATCAAACAGGCTTTGAACACGCATCTACTGAGATGAGTTCCTCAGACTTCTTGATGGTAAATCTCTAGGGAAGAAACGCTGCTCTACAGATATAGTGATATAGATTTTTCCTTGTAATTTGGAAAAAGTGAGCCATAACCAGAAAGGACACAGTACTTTAAGTTTTAATTAGGGGATGACTTTGAGGGAAGAGAAGTATCCTTTCGTGAACTAGATTAATTACTTGGAAACACAAGACACAAATTGCAAAAAACTTCTCAATACCTTCTTTTTAAAAATCATTGGCCATCCATGAAAGGGAGATTCGGCAAGTTTTTTTTAAGTCAACTCAGCTTCAAAAGGAATATCACAAATAAACATTTTATTTTCTTAACAGAGAAGAAATTATACCTATGAACTAGGAGCTCTTACCTTGCAAGTAATAGGTATATATATTAGAGGTCATATTTTGTACTTCTAATAAGGAGAATCCTTCTCTCTCTCTCTCTGGTGAAGATATTTTAGCATATGAATATTTTTTATAATTTCTCTTCAGCAGTGCTGGCATGCCTTCCCTCATTACTCACAGTAATAATAAAGGCTATAACTCCCAGAACCCACCAGTCTCATGGACTGACACACAAGTCTCACATGTTGGGACTGCAGTAAAATTTCAGTTCTACAGGTGCTGTAGACCTTTGATTTAATGACTTCTTAAGGACGTCATGACAGCTGCCCTATTTGCTTTAATCATTAGGACAAGAGGTTTATTTACAGTAGCAGATGGTGAGCTGTTTCAATCCACTTCTTATGTCTCCATAAGTTTTATAAACAGTTAGAGCTGGTCAAATATGTTAAACTGAAATATAGTTCACTAAAACTTGGTTTTTGTCTAACCTGAATTATTTGATTTTTATGGAATCTGATTTTGGGAAAGTAAAAAGAAATTGGCTTCAGGTCAGCCTCTCATAAATCTCTAGCTATACTCAAATTTTGCATCTCTAGGGAGCTAAATTATAAAGCTCTTCTTCAAATTCCCCATGGGTCTGTGGTCTGCTACTTAGACATCATTCCCTATGATTCTTCTCAGACCTAAGTTCAGGACATGGTCTTGCAGCCAAGGTCATTCTCCTGTGCTCCTGCCTATGTGCCACAAAGGCATGAATACATGTTTTTCAAAGGACTCTGGTGCAAAGATGCCTCAGCTAGGACATAACTGAGTTGGCATTTCATTCTACTCAATGAAATGATGGGCAGAAAAGTCACTTGAGTCCTGAAAGCACTGCAGTGACACAGGTTGGAATAGTCTGACCAAGCACTCTGCCATATTAACACTTACACCTCGGCTTATTATAAAATCTTAAGATAATTCCGACTGTATGATGTAGACATATTCTGGGAATCAGATTCTGGATAATAAGTGCTAGATGGCCGGTGCTTTTAGGATTTTTTTTCTAGTATATGCCTTGTTAATAGAAAATCACTGTTTAAAAAAGCCAGAAGATAAACTTTGAATTGATTTGCCATAAACTCGTACGAGGAGTGAAAATAAAGTTTGTTTTACTTGCGATAAACTTTGCTATTTACTTTTCGTAATTTAAAGCAACTCCCCAGAGTTACTGCTGATGTTTCTTTTATTTATTGCCCCTTACATTACACACATTTTAGGAAGCTAGATTTTCTTAACTATTTTTGAGTGCTTTAGTATTTGGGAGGACAGGTTAAAAACTTCCAGTGAGCATGGGAATCAAAGCACAACACCTAATCATACCTGTGTAGGTTCACACATTCTTTTTCCTTTAGAGGCATCCTCTCTCATAGCCAGTACAGTAGTGAGAGATCAACAAGTTAAGGAAGTCTGAATAAAATGAAGATTTTTCAAAATGTCAGCACCTTCTTCTAGGTCAGAGTTCTCTAATTTTCAGTGACAATAGGGATGGTATAAAACCTACTGTGAGCAACATCAAGATTTGTTTTCCCTGTGAATCTAGGCCAAACTTCCCTGTGGGGCCAGGAAAGGGAGTGACAAAGACGAAGCAATACCAAGTTTTTTCTTCTCACTGCACCCATCTTGTTATCTTATTTTAGAGGCTGCTTGCATTTGCTATGTTAAACTTCACATTGGAGCCTTAAACAGGTTCCTGGCTCGGCTTTTTCTACGGGCAAAGAGCTCTTCAAGCTGCAGGCTGATGCCTTCAGCCCGCTGAAATGTACAAGCAGACTGTGGGGGGAAAATCATTATCCTTGGGCCAGAGCTGTGAGACTTGAAAGGAAGTTCCTGTGAGGTTTGAAGCGAAGTCAAAACACCTCCAGCAATAAAAATACCTAGAATTCTTTAAAATTAACTTTAGCCAGCTGAACTCAGAATGTGTTTAAGAGTCCCAACCCAGGATTCGAGCTAAAATGAGAAATCTAAAGGAAAGGTTGAAATCAAGAGAAGGGATAGTAAGATAATGAATATGATAGTAAAGAAAAGATTTCAAGAAGATTTGGGAAGAAGGAACATAGACGGTATGGCCTTTTTTTGTACCAAGACAAACATTTGAATTATGGTTATTCATAGAATCATAGAATATTTTGGATTGGAAGGGCCCACAAAGATCATCTAGTTCCAACCCCCCTGCCATGGGCAGGGACACCCTCCACTAGACCTGGTTGCCCAAAACCCCATCCAACCTGGCCTTGAACACTTCCAGGGAAGGGGCAATCTACAACTTCTCTGGGCAACCTGTGCCATGGCCTCACCACTCTTGCAGTGAAGAATTTCTTCCTAATATCTCATCTAAATCTCCTCTCTTTCAGTTTGAAACCATTACCTCTTGTTCTATCCCTACATGCCCTTCTAAACAGTCTCTCTCCAGCTTTCCTGTAAGCTCCCTTCAAGTATTCCTACTGGGCTGTGCCTCTTGGAACTCTGTTACCAGCTAACGGACATCAGGATGGGGTGTGAATCAGTCATCAACTCAGAAGACTAAGCCAGCCTTTTAGAACATGGCTTTGAACAAACTTCTCAACTGGGATTGAATATTTTTTTCTTATCAAGAAAGCAACACTCATAGACAAATACCGCATTGTCATCACTTAGTTCATCAGCTTTGTCATTTTTTATAAAATAATGTCTAATTTTTATGAAGTGGGTCATCTGTAATTCTGGAACTCACAAAAATCCCTTGCCATTTCTGTATTTTTAGCAAAGAATAATGAGTAACTGATAGGATGAAATATAGTGCTACATAATTTGCAAATGGAGAACGTTTTGCAGAAATCACTCAAACTATTTTGAATTTCATTTCTAGTCATGGTTTATTTAACACTAGCAAAGTGCTGGAAGAGTTTCACAAAAGATTGATGATCCTCTAGAGCAATTCCTAAGTGTAATATTATGTCTTAAAGAATTATGTCACTTTCTTTAAGGGTGCTGAGAAAGATATTACTATGCATCAATAAAAATTCAAGTTTTACCAACCATCTGTATTGCATAAATCAAGTAGAGGGTAAGGGTTTCCCCAGAAAACAATTATGGAGTAGAATGAGATGGCCCAAAAGGCATTTGCTCTACTAAAGCGTGTTGGTACATGCATTATGCTGCAGCTACAATGAACTTCAGAATAAATTTAAAGGACAACACTTTCAAGGATTTGTGCCCAGGGCACTGTTTGCATGGAAAATGGTGTTTCTTTTCTTTTGAGTTGATACTTGTCTAGAAGGAAGAGGTGCACCTGCTCAGTTTGAAGCGTGGTTTTCAAACTGCTTTAAAGCTGGTGGGTATGCTGGTTTTGCCTAGAATAATTTTCTTCATAGTAGATAGTATGGAGCTATGTTTAGAATTTGTGTGAAAAACAGTGTTGATAGTATAAGGATGTTCTCGTTATTGTTGAGCAGTGCTTACACAGAGTCCAGGCCTTTCTACTTCTCACACCACGCTACCAGCAAGTAGGCTGGGGGTGCACAAGGAGTTGGGAGGGGATAGCCAGGACAGCTGACCCCAACTGACCAAAAGGATATTCCATACCATACGTTGTCATGCTCAGCATATAAGGGGTTGGGGAAAGAAGGAAGAGGGGGACGTTTGGAGTGATGGCATTTGTCTTTCCAAGTAATTGTTATGCATGATGCTTTCCTGGAGATGGCTGAACAGCTGCTTGCTGATGGGAAGTGGTGAATGAATTCTTTGTCATGCTTTGTGTGCATGTGTTACTTTTGCTTTTCCTCTTAAACTGTCTTTATCTCAACCCATGAGTTTTCTCGCTTTTACTCTTCTGATTCTCTCTCTCATTCCACCGACTGCGTGGTGCTTAGTTGTCTGGAAGTAAAGCACAGCAGTGGAAAACACTTCTCAGCTCAGTTTGGCCATTTTATTTCAAATGAACTCAAACTGATTAGAAATCTTTCATCTGAACTGAAATAAAATAGCTTGAAAAGAATGTACGTGTATCTGTGTCCCTATATATACGCATATATAGGAAATTTTCATAACTAAATTAAGGGGAAAATATTTAATTAAAAATAGTACTTTTTCTTTTAAATGTAGAAAAGCACTGGAACAGGTTGCCCAGAGAGGTTGTGGAGTCTCCTTCTCTGGAGACATTCAAAAACTGACCGGAAACGTTCCTCTGTGATGTACTCTAGGTGGTCCTGCCTTGGCAGTGTTGTTGGACTAGATGATCTTTCGAGGTCCCTTCCAACCTCTAAGATTCTAAAAAAAAGAAAAAAAAAAAGAAAAAAAGACTGCATTCAAATTTGCATTCCCATCTTGATGGGAATCTAGGCCACTGTACAGTCATTTTACACATTTTGGAGGTGTTTAAGATTAGAGTTCAAGATCTGGAGTTAGATCTCTATTTGTTGTTTAGAATTTTTTTTTAATAAAGAAAAAACAATAATCTTGAGGTAAGAATGTTTGTCAGATTTGAACTCCCTTCAGAAATATTTACTTTGACACTAAAGAAAATCCATTTAAAAAGGATTTATAACATAGACTATTTCTCAATATTTTAGAATAGAATAGAATAGAATAGAATCATTAAGGTTGGAAGTGACCTCAAGGATCATCTAGTCCAACCATCCCCCCACCACCTATTACCCACTAAACCACGTCCCTAAGTACCATATCTAACCTTTCCTTAAACACCCTCAGGGATGGTGACTCCACCACCTCCCTGGGCAACCTGTTCCAATGCCCAACCACCCTTTCAGAGAAGAATTTTCTCCTCATCTCCAACCTGAACCTTCCCTGGCACAACTTGCAGCCATTTCCCCTTGTCCTGTCACTAGTTATCTGCGTGAAGAGGCCAACCCCCAGCTCGCCACAACTTCCTTTCAGGTAGTTGTAGATACATTGAAGAAGGAATAACATGGGATTTTTATCTAAATTCTGGTGCAGTTTATATTTGAAAATGTAAATTTTGAGTAGAATTTATTCCATAAAACACAATGAGCAGCATGGGGTTAGACTGCACAGTAAACAAAATCGACTGTTTTGGAAGGAGTGGAACCTTTCCTTGAAGTATATATCACTTGCATTGATCAAGACTACTGATACGATGTCTCTCAAGGGATTGATGAAATACCTTAAATGGAAGATTGACAAAGACTGTGAAAGGTAATAATACATTTGTTATCTTCTCAGCCATCAGTGGCCCTTGAGACCTGTTCCACCCTGAGGAGCTGTGTCACCCCAAGACAGTGCCATACATGCCTGTGGGCAAGGTGGACTCTGACCACCACACTGACAGTGGGAGGTGAGCTAAGATCACCATATAATTTCATAGGTATTTCAGAGCTATTATTTTCCATCACTAATGAGTTGTGGTGCCACTGGAACACTTATAAGTGGTAATGGGGACTCCTTAATCAGTTACCCCAAATTATGTCATACCCTCTTGCTTTTGATATAAGCGTGTTTGTCAAGCTGCAATGGCTGTACCTCACTGTTATCACAAGTGCTGTGACATAGCAGTCTTTCTCGTAAGTATCTACAGAAAAGCTTATCAATCTCACTTAATTTCTTGAAAACTCAAGGTCACGCTACAGCCTGTTGAAGCAGTTAGTGATATTAAGCAATGTTTATTCAGGAAGGATTACAAAGCTGATCACCCTGGGTGGCCTGTTTTAAAATTTCGGAGAGTAGGTCTTGTGAATAAAGCTCATTCTCAAGTGTTGTGCTTTTTAAATAATAATGGCCATCAAAAGCGTGTCTTAAACTGGTGCTTCATTACTGATGTTAATGACCCCAAATTCCCCTGTGCAGTCTCAGCCTCAGCCCTGCTGCCAGATCTAGATTCCACTTTTTGGTTTTTGTTCTTCTTTGTGTGTGGGCTTGGTTTGTGGAAAAGTTTATAGATGGCTCTTTCAAGAACACATGGTTTTTGTAAGAGCTAGTAGTGGTCTCATAAATCCTTGATGTGATAGTTTCTGAACTAGATACAGGTATTCAGTGTGTTAAAGCAGAGGCAGTTTGTAAGTTTCCAAAGAGATTGGGAAAGAGTTTTAATGGTGGTATAAACATTCTTTTTTCATAAACAATGGGGAAACATTACTAAATGTCTGAGAAGTCCATGCTGATGTTTTCTAATGAGGTGATACAATTCTTCACTGGAAAATGACTTCAGCTTCAACATGTTAGTAACTGAAATATTAATAACTTATATTTAAAAGTTAAAATCAAAATATAGCTCTCAAAACCACTATGATGTATTATGAATGAAACAGATCCATTTGCACAATAAGACTCTTTTCTTTTAAATTTATTTCGACATTTCTTGCAAAATCTCAAATATTCTTACAAACCAAGAAATAGTATTTTTCATCTCACATTTTTATTGTAAACTTGCTAGATCAGCCTCTCTTAGCAAGAGTCTGTACAATCCCTGTCATGAAAGGACTCTGACATGGGCCTTTTTCAGGCAACAAATAATTGTTATCACTGCACAAGAGCTTCTGACCCAAAATCTAGAAAACTCTTTTGTATGAGAGGTGAAGTGACTTGCATGTATAGAGCTCAGTGCTCTGTGATTTAGTAGTCTAATTCTCTAGCCTAAAGGCAGGTTAGCCCTCAGCTAGGTTAGCAAAATCAATGATCCCTGTAGTGTAGGCTGCCAATGTGTTTTAGGTAGTTCCTAAAATAAAAAATCCAGGCATGATGTGGTAATGTAGACTCAAAGTTCTCTAGTGAATGCTGTAAAAGATAGAATAGAGTGCTGCGCTGAGCTGTCTTTGTTAGCTTCAGCCTCTTTCACGCCTGACTTTGCAGTCACCCAGATTCAAGTGAAAGATGTTCTTTGTCTCCCTGGTGCTCAGTTACTAAATAATAGCAGTAAAAATCTTGTGAGCCTGAAACCCTACTTTTCAGTAGCTCTAACATTATTCCCAGACAACACGATACTTATTCTCCATTATTCATTTAAGCTCGGTCCAAATGTAACTGTAATCTTAATCATGAAGGCCTCACTTTGACATTTTGGAAAAAAGATGAATATTGAAAACAGACTATAACAGCAAAGTTTCTCTGTACGGCACATTTAGAAAAAATAACTGTAAATTTATGCAAAGATGCCAGTCTTTCTTTGGACTGTAACTTCAACTAATACATTTCATCCAGGACACTTTGCAACCCTTGAACTAACAAATACAGCCGAACTCCCATGGTGGGCAACGTTACACTTTTTGTCCTGCAAAATGACTGCAAAGAAGCACATAACAAAGAGGGTTGGACTGGTTTACAGCCTAGAGGAGACTATGGGTTTTTCTGAGGCAAACAGAAATCACAGTGCCCAAGGTGGACCAAAGCAACTCACAGTTATCCAACCACCTCAGACAACCTTGCGTGGATGCAAAATGTTCCTTTTTCTACTTCTGCTCTCAGCTTGTTGCCACCTGTTGCACTAGGGGTTATATCCAAAATCAGAACTAGTCAAACATTCGGCCAAGCATTTGAGTAAGTTTGGGAAATACTTTTACAGCCTTTTCTCCTAATACATTTGGTGGTCTGGGCAAAGTTTAAGAAAATAGGACTGAGTTTCTAGGTTAGTATGCAAAGCACTAGTGTGTTCTAATTGCTCTACTGCTATTTCCCTCAACCCACACTGAATTGTCATATGGCAGGACCAGAAAGACTAGGTGAGTCACAGACCTGCGGTACTCTCTGCTTAGGTTTGCCATCTGTTGCACTTGCGTGATTGCTTTGCAACCCATGTTGGGAAGAAACAGACAGAGAGAGGAATTATCCTAGACCTGTTATTTCAAACCATTTAAGCAAACCCAGCTCATTTTAATTGAACTGAGTTAGACATCAACCACAACAGCAGCTCTAAAAGATGACAGGGAGCAGTGAGATCTAATTAGGGAGGGGAGCGAGCCAGAAAATGGCATGCATTCGCAACTAACATCATAGTGGGACTGGGGAATGTAGGTTTAGATTGAGCAGGACAAGGTGGTATTCGCAGCGCCATCGCTTCCTGTGCCCAGGGCCAGCTTGTCTGGGAAGCCTTTAGAGAAAGTTAAGTACAACTTGTTTGGAGAGCGGTTTTCCCTGCAGTTTGTTGCATCCCCTGCAGTGCACGGGAGATGTGCTTTGCAAATGTTTCCCATATCCCATGTTTTGGCTATTCAGCCTTCCCTTGTTCCCAGTGTAACTTTCGAGGAATATCACTGAATGCACAAAGCATCATTTTTTCATCAACAGGATATGAAATCATATGGAGTGATGAATAGACAGAATAAAACTGGCATTCTGCTGCAGTATATTCATTTTAGCACATTTGTATTCTCTTTCCTGCAAGGCTTTTTCTAAAATATGTGCTAAGGTTTTTATCTATGCCTCCTGGATTGTTTTTCCTTTCTATCTGTGTTCCCATTTATTACAGTGTCTATTTATACAGCTTTTCTTCTGAGTGTCTGCAAGAATCTATCCCTTGTCTCTCTCTTCTGCACAGCCTCGGCATCCCTCTTCCCCACTGCCGAAACCACGCAGCTAGGTTCCTGCAGATAGTTGGTGTTTGTCTTATGGCAAGCTACAACAGGCCTGTTCTCAGTTTTCGCGTTTGTGATTGAAAGCCTCAATCTCTGAAAAACATAATCGGCAAAAAAATCTGTATATTTGTATAATGTTAATAACAGCTTTCAGTGACATAAGATATTGTCAAAAGTACTCTGCTCTGCTCTTGTGAGACCCCACCTAGAATACTGAATTCAGCATTCAGCTCAGGGGCCCTCAACATAAGAAGGACATGGAATCTTTAAAGCAAATCCAGAGGAAGGCCACAAAGATGATCAGAGGGCTGCAGCACCTCTACTATGAAGGCAGACTGAGAGAGTTGGGGTTGTTCAACCTGGAGAAGAGAAAGCTCCAGGGAGAACTTATAGCAGCCTTCCAGTACCTAAAGGGGTGTACAGGAAAACTGGAGAGGGGCTGTTTGTCAGGGAGTGGAGTGATAGGACAAAGGATAATGGCTTTAAGCTCAAGTAGGGTAGTTTAGATTAGATATTAGGAAGACATTCTTCTCCATGAGGGTGGTGAGGCACTGGAAGAGGTTGCCCAAAGAAGTGGTGTATGCCTCCTCCCTGGGAGTGTTCAAGGCCAGGTTGGATGGGGCTTTGGGCAACCTGTTCTAGTGAAGGGTGTTCCTGCCCATGGGAGCTAGGTGATTAAGGTCCCTTCCAACCCAAACCATTCTATGACATTCTATGATCTCTGATGTGATTCAGTAACACAGAAGAGATTTTTCAGGATTGTCTTCCCTGACCTTCCAGCTTTCTGATGGTTAGTTTTGCTGCAAATTTGAGCATAGCCAGAAAAGAAAGAATAATAAGGGAAGATTTCAGTGCCCATTGTTCCTGTGTTTAAGCACTGTCCAGATTCTGAGGTTTACAAAGTCCTGTTGTGAGTGGTATTGTATCGCTTAAACCAATAGCCAGGCACTCAGGAATGTATGGGAACCTTCTTATGATATTTCTTGTAATGGGAGAGAAAAATAGCTTATTACATGAGCTTGTAAAGTTGGATTTTAAGAGTATTACATAGTGATATTGTAAGAGTTTTATTCAATGTTTTACGGATATTAATGTATCTTAAGTTTGCCACAAAGAGGTCTGAAGGGATTTGGCAGGTGAGTTGAGATGAAACTTGCTGAGTGGCGCAAAATGCTACTCTCTTCAAAAATCTATCCCTTATTCTGCAGGAGATTAGTACTGGATTTGTTGGCCTCCAAGACAGCTCATTTTTTTATACTAAGTTCCTGATGAAGGTGACTTTGGCCTACATGGTGAATGGTCAGCTGGAGTGGCTGAGGACCATTTTCTCTTCTCCTGACATTTCTAAGGGCAGAACTTGAACAGAGGCAGAAGGAAGAGACAACATCTTAAAATGACACAGTAAGATTTTGTAGACCTTTGCTGTCAAAGTCCTCAAACTGGTGCTCTTCAGGTGCCAAGTATACGTAACATCAGAATCAGAAGATCATTCAGGTTGGAAGGGACCTATGCAGATCGTGTAGTCCAACCTATGTGCTCGAGCAGAGTCAGCTACTGAAGGCTGCCCAGTATCATGTGCAGTCAGGTTTCGATATGTCCAAGGATGGAGATTCCACAACATCTCTGGGCAACCTGTGCCAGTGCTTGATTACCTGATTCCATACAGATTCCGAAAGGCCTTATGTCCATATTTTCCCAGTTGCATAGCTCAAGTTGGTTGTTATTTTCAAATAGCTTTTTACTAAGCCATGCATATGCCTTGATGATGGAATTAGGCTGAAAGTGACATGGTTGTGCTCAGCATCTTTCTCTGCAGCAAGTGCCACCAACCCTCACAGCAGGCAGTTTGAAAGGCAACATTCTCACTGGAGTACTTCTCCCAAAGCAAGTTCAGAACAGGAGTCTGGTCAGACGCCTGTCTGATCTTAGAATCACAGAATGGTTTGGGTTGGAAGGGATCTCAAAGATCATCTAATTCCAATCCCCCTGCCATGGGCAGGGACAACCTCCACTAGACCAGGTTGCCCAAAATCTCATCCAGCCTGGTCTTGAACACTTCCAGGGGTGGGACCTCCACAGCTTCTCTTGGAAACCTGTTCCACTGCCTCACCACCTTCACAGTAAAGAATTTCTTCCTAACACCTAATCTAAATCTCCCCTCTTTTCATGTAGACCCATTCCCCCTTGTCCTGTCACTTCCTGCCCTTGTAAACAGCCCCTCTTCAGCTTTCCTCTAGGCCTCTTCAGGTACTGGAAGGATGCAATTAGGTGTCCCTGGAACCTTCTCTTTTCCAGGCTGAACAAGCCCAACTCTTTCAGTCTGTCCTCATACAAGAGGTGCTCCAGCCCTTTGACCAATTTTGTGGCTGGACTTGCTCCAGCAGCTCCAGCTTCTCTGAAGAAATATTTTCTTTCAGTACTGCAGCAATCAGATGACCCGCTGCCTGTGACTGAATAACTGCTTTAGGAAGTTCAGACTGCTTCTTGATGTCATCAAAGCTCATTTTATCTGTCTACTACACACACACACAGATGATTTAATTAGTCTCAATACTAAATAGCCAAGTAAACAGCTGTGTAATCCAAATGTACCAATCTGATAGATCCAACAACAATGATAGATCATCATAATCAAAGTTGCCAATTCAACATCTGTATTTCAGCTAAAAGCCTGCCAGTCAAAACAGTTTAGCAAATAGGTAGGCTTTATCAGAAAATCAGCCTGGGAAATGAAATGAGTCTATAAGGCAACAAAATACTGTGGATGTGAGATGGACTAGATTCATTCAGCGCTTCATGAGTACTGAGTAATTACAAATATAAGCTGAATCTCTTCAGTAACTTCAAGAATAAGACAAAAAAAAAGTGTGGTTGATATTTATATATATTTTTACCATGGTTATAATAAAATATCCTCAGTCTCAAACCAACCAAAAGTTTTACTCTCCCACAACAGCACATTTTCTGACTATACAGTTTCCTGCAATAATAACTGCTATGTGTTTTATATTGCCACATGGTGTGTTTCATCCCTACATCCCAAAGCACTTTCCTCAGGAAGATGAGAACTGGCAACCTCCCTTTAAATTAGAGTGATCTCAGTACGTATTCACTTTCTGTCACGAACTGTGATGAAGAGACCTTCAAGCAAGGAAAGACCCAAACTGGTAGACTGCATAGTGCCGTACTGTACATGAATATCAGTAGCTCAGGTTTGTCCTAGCAACACAGGTGTGTAGCCCAAGGCTGAGCCCAAGCTAAGAAACTCTCTTCCTCGGGAGGTCTAATTAGCAGTTTGCAAGGTGATAGTGGTGTGGTCTTATTGCCTCTTGGTGTACAGCCAGTTCAGTAAGCATCACCCTCAGGAACTCTCACAACCTTTTATCCCAGTGCTGATATGCCAGAGGTAGTTTGGAGGAGATATTACATAGTCTAGGAATTGCGGTAAGGCCAGTACTGAACGCACATGTTCTGAGTGCTTCTCCGTATGGTTTCAGTTATGCTCTCTGCAACCTTCAGTTTGCAAAACCCCAAATATGCCAAGTAGAAGGTTGGAAATATAGTTTATGAGCTCTGAGATGACATTTGGACTTATATCTTGTATCAGGGGTTCCTAAAATGATTCAAAAATTAAGATATAAATATTTCATCGTCTTATTGTGTAAATTTTTACAGCAAAAAGCTCACACTTCTGCTTCTAATTACTGATTTATTGTTAGTAAGTACATGCACAGTCTTTCCCCTTCCAATACTTTTAGTCCTGGAGATGATTATTAGTGATGAAAATAGTTGGTACACTGTTAATTTTCTATAGCAATGTACCAGTAGAGGATATTGCCAGCTCAGTCCAAATGCGAGATGTTCCCAACAGGCTGTGAGCCTTCACAGCAGTTTCTAACCCAGGAGCAATACAGCAATTCCCTTGTAGCCTAAATATTCCAAGGAGATCCTATCTCTTCTTTCCTCCAACAGTTTTGAAATTCAACGCTAATGCCTTCAAGACAGTTTTAGGAGGAGTTCACTCCAAAGTCAACATTATATAATGGAAGTGAGCCAGCTTAAAATTAATGTGAGAAAGCGGGTTACCCATGAACTAACATCATGCTATACTAAAGCTGGAGATTTTATTTCTAGCTGTGTTTTAGTAAGAAAAATGTGTATTGCTTGTTAACTGTATCCACATGACTTACATTCCTATCCTGGAGAACACTCTTAATCAGTCAATCTATTTTTCATGTTGGAAGAAGACAAGCAATATTATAGCTCGAGAGCTCAGTAACATCATTTTGCTTCGTAAATACAAAGACGTGTCTTTCTTTTTTTAAAAAAAACAAACAACCCCCACAGCATCTAGCTAACAGAAACAGCCTTTAAAGCATTACTTCTATTCCAGAAGACAGGTACACATATTTTTTTACATAAATTCATATGATTTTTTTTTTATTGCATCAAAAAACAAAAAAGAAGAAAATTTAAAAGTTCAACAGTAATTCCAAGCTTCTTAATTTTGGAAGGAGTAAAAAAGTACATACAATATTCTTGGTCCTTGCTCCATGTTGGAGGTTAAGACTGCCAAAAATGAGCAATGAGCAGGTGTTCTCTGATTAACGATGAAATCAAATCAGATGAAACTTAGTTATCACAGGAAGCATTCCTGCGGAGGAGCCCTTTTTGATTAAGCAAGTCCCATTATGTTGATAAGCTGAGGCAGGGACACCTGCAGCCTTGCACCCTACACAGGGACTCCTGGGTTGGGCTTTGGTACAAAGCCTGGTGTATTCTGTCTTCAGAAGGGCAATCAGGAGGTCATTCGTGGCTGAAACACATAGACAATATCTACTTACTGCTCAGTTATTTACTCTGAAAACAACCAGCTTTCACCTTAATCTCACTGAACATAGAATTCAGGCCAATGTGTTTCAGGCTGAGCAGATTGAAGAGTTACTGCCTCTGGAAACAGAACTATCAGCATCTACTGAAAGAAGCTGAGACTTTCCCATGAAAATTAGTGAGGAGAACTTCAAAACCTGAAGAAACAGCTATAGTCTCCCGATATAAATATCCTACTGTATTGATAAGAAAAAAGGTCCTAGATGATAGGAAACCTTTTCTGAAAGGGACATTTCTATGAGAACATTGCCTCTTGAGTGATTTTGTGGTAGTCTCAAGGTTTGCTAAGAAAACACGCAGAAGTGCACCCTGCTCGCATAACGCTGTAGGAGAATTTAGTTACAGAGCTCTCCAAGAAATAAAGTTGTTCTTCCTTCTTGCCTTTTATTCCTGCTAAAAGGAGTTGAACTGACCACCAGGTTACACAAATACTGTAAGTAAGGTAAATATAGAGATATATAGGAACTTACCTGAATACAGAATCACTTGAGATAAAAATTGTACCTTAATTCCTTTGCTGATCCTGGTCTTTAAAATGTGATTCATCCTTTCAGTGTTGTACAACGGAAATTCCTTTTTGATGCTTTCTTGAGTTACTCATGGACTCTTATTATTAACCATGGTAAAGTCCCTCTGCACTTTTCTGGAAATGTAAAGCTGCTGAAGTGGCCAGCTGAGATTCTGCATGGTAAGACATAATACATAGTGTGCATAAAAACAGTCATGTCACCTTTATGGGGCTGTATCTTAACTTTGAGGGCAAGCCAGGGCATGAATAGCTATTGCTGGAGCATGTACAAGTGCATGGGGCTGATGTTAACACCCCAAGCTTTCTGAGCAGAGCTACAGTTTCAACTCAGTCTGTACTACAGAAAAAAAAAAAAGAAAGAAAAAAGAAGGAAGAAAAAGGAATATACTACCTAATGTGTACAGATGAGCTAGTTCTACCTCTCTGTGGCACAAAAGTAAGACTGAAGAACATCTGCATGGAAAACTCAGACTGTTGTTTCCCTTGGGAAAAGTTCTTGGAACCAAATTCTATTGGCTCTTAATCAGATGAAATTTCACTGCGAGGAGTGTGTAGCATAAGATCTAGTCCTCTTTTCGATGAGTAATAGGATTTCATTTTGATGGCTCTCAATCTGGTGTGTATACAGTAAACACATTAAACAAGAACTAACGCAGTGGAGAAATACAAAATATAACATGGATGACATGGTTGTCTCCTGCTTATGTACCCACATTGAGTTTTCTGTTTTAGCTTTGGTATTTGAAAACTCTTTCACAGTGTCAAAAGATATGCAGGATGCAGCAGTATTTGAAGAGTAACATTAAACGTAATTCATATCTATGTTACACAGACAAACAAACAAATAATTGGAAGAACCCACTCATCTTCCTGTGAAGACTGCATACGGACATGCAGAAAATTATTTTGATATTTTGTTCATGGAACCAGGTTTTCACGTGGGACACTGTCACTACCTGCCTTTTGTGGAACAGTCATACTATTCAGATGTCTCTCACTCCTGTTCTTGAAATTACTTTTTCCCATTCCCCTCTCCTGAAATTTATTCTCCTATTTGTTACAGGTTGAGCTTTGCAAGAGTTGCCCTTGCTTAGAACCTGATTCAACACACTTTTACTCAGATTTGTCCATGCCAAAGCACTGTGCCATTGTGACACTTCGAATAAAGTCAGGATTAACGTTTTCTGTAAAATAAAGGAAGAGGGCAAAACTAGTGTATGAGATGGGACAAGATAAAATTTAAGTGAAATAGAATCTAGCAATGCGTAAATATGCTAGAGTTGTGTTAAGAAGTAAAAAAAAAAAAGTAAAATACACACATGCAATGTAGGAATAGGTGTGATTGAAGCAGTAGACAAATGAATAGAAACTGAAAGAGACCTGGAAGGCCCATGGAACAGACTGCCCAGAGAGGTGGTTGAATTGCCATCCCTGGGGACTTCCAAAAACCATGTAGACATGGCACTCCAGGACATGGTTTAGTAGGTATGGTGGTGTTAGGTTGACGGTTGGAGTTGATGATCTCGGAGGTCCTTTCCAAGCTTAGGGATTCTATGATTCTGTGATTCATACAAGAAAAAGAATAGGTGCTGTAACAAAATGTTTTACAAATTTTACTATTTTACAGATAGTAGCTTTCTGGTATTTTAGTTTGTTTAGATCTGCCTATCTGTTGACTAGGGCTGTGTGAATAATTAATTCTTTAGTTCAAGAGTCTAGATTACTCTAGATGAAAATCTTTATAAGCTGTTGGTTTATTTTTTACTGCAGCAGGCAGTCATGTGTTTCAACGTGGAAGAAATGTTCCTTCCTTAGAATGTGGAATGAAATAAAATGGGGGGACATTTTATTTTGCTGCTGGAACTGTTCTATTTTGCAAGAAATATTTAAATATTTATTTTTCCAGAAGGATGACACTGTATCACTGCACTCAGGCTGTTCAGTGGGACACAGGCTGGCAGGAGGTTCTCACCCCTTGGGTGACCATTCTGACCACAAAGCTCTTCAACCAGATTTGTTCACTAACAGTAGTTTGTGTTTTAAGCAAAGTGGAACAAAGATCTCCAAATGTTGTAAAGTATGTCAAATGCTCAAAAGCATGACGGTTTAGACACGTGACTTGGAGATGAAGGTTCAAGTGCTTTCATTACAGAACACAACTGAGCACAGATTCCTCACCTCCTGAGGGAACTATGAGCATCCATGAGTATACCCAACAATGATATCCCTGCTTCAGAACAGAGAGTAGACTCTTGGCTGAATTCAGAATTCCTCCCTCAGAGTCCTTCAAAACAGAAACTGTCTGATAAAGATTTCAGGCCAACTGAAACAGAACTGAAATTCAGGGAATTTATTGTTTGGCAAGAAAAAGGAAAATCAGTCATCTTTACTACTTACCTTCATCTTTCATCATCAGAAACACTCTATCAGGGGATTTTGCAAGAGGAAAAAATATAATTTGTAAAGGAACATCCCATCTGAGATTACCTCAAATCTCAGCTTTCAGAACAGGTTGCTGCAATGAGAAGAAAGAAAAACTTGATTTCCTTGTTATTAGAAAAAATAAGGAAGAGTTAAAAACGTTCGCACACCTGCAGGGCTGTGATCTCACTAGCATCACAGACACGTGAGGTGGCTCCTACAACTGGAATGGAAAGATACAGGGTCTTCAGGAAGGACAGGCAGGGCAAACAAGGAGGGGGTGTCACCCTCTATGTCAATGGCCAGCCGGAGTGCAAGGAGCTCCACCTGGGGATGGATGAGGAGCTGATTGAGAGCTTATGGGTCAGGATTAAAGTGAGGACAGGGACCAGTGACATTATAGTTGGGATCTGCTACAGGCAACCCAACCAAGAAGACCAAGTGGATGAGACCCTCTGGAGATAGAGAGAAGCAGCCTCAGGTTCACAAGCCCTGGTCCTCATGGGGGACATCAATCACCCTGATATCTGTTGGAAGGACAACACAGCAGGGCATAAGCAACCCAGGAGGATCCTGGAATGTGTGAATGATAAGTCCCTTCTCCAAGTGATGGAGGAGCCAACAAGGAGAGACGCCATGCTGGACCTTGTTCTCACCAATAAGAAGGGGCTGGTGGGAAATGTGAAGCTGAAGGACAACCTTGGCTGCAGTCACCATGAAATGGTGGAGTTCAAGATCCTCAGGCCAGCAAAGTGGGTGTACAGCAAGCATCAGTCCAGAGAATGGATTGAGAGAAGCCCTGAGGAGAAGGACTTGGCCGTATAGGTGGATGAGAAGCTCAACATGATCTTGCAGCCCTGAAAGCAAACTGTATCCTGGGCTGCATGAAGAGAAGGGTGACCAGCAGGTTGAGGGAGCTGGTTCTCCCACTCTACTCCGTTCTTGTGAGAACCCACCTGGAGTACTGCATTCAGCTCTGGGGTCCCCAGTACAGGAAAGACATGGAGCTGTTGGAGCAAGTCCAGAGGAGGCCACAAAGTTGATCAGAGGGCTGGAGCACCTCTCCTATGAGGACAGGCTGAAAGAGTTGGGGCTGTTCAGCCTGGAGAAGAGAAGGCTCCAGGGAGACCTGATTGCAGCCTTCCAGTACCTAAAGGGAGCCTACAAGAAAGCTGTTTACAAAGGCATGGAGTGATAGGACAAGGGGTAATGGATTTAAGCTGCAAGAAGGGACATTTAGATTGGACACAAGGAAGACATTTTTCACTATGAGGGTGGTGAGGCACTGGAACAGGTTGCCGAGAGAAGCTGTGGAGGCCCCGTCCCTGGAAGTGTTCAAGGCCAGGTTGGATGGGGCTTTGGGCAACCTGGTCTCGTGAAGGGTGTACCTGCCCATGGCAGGGGGATTGGAACTAGATGATCTTTAAGGTCCTTTCCTACTCAAACCATTTTATGATTCTATGATTTTATTAATATTAGCAGAGAAGAATGTTTCTTCACACAACATTTTTAGACAGATGGAACTTGCTCTAAGAACAGGGCAATGGAGGGACAATAAATTTAGTATATTAAAACAAAAAACAGACTTTCTGGTATGATTTGTTTAGAATAAAGCACGTATTGAATAAGAATTGTAATTAATATTTAATTTTTACTTTTAAGCCTTTTTAATACATTTGTGGAGATGGAAACAACTTACTGATTCATTACATTTCTAGGATTAGTTTAATAGAGTTATTTACCATATGCAATAACAGTATAAAAACAACTGTGGTATTTTCCATCTGTTTAATACTAAAAGGGATCAATTCAACTTCTATTTTAGCATTAGTATTTGTTGGTTTACATAGAAATCTGAGGTTTAAGCTGTGAGGAACTGTTCCCCCAGAAGAAATAACTCTTCTGAGTGTGTATGTGCTCCATTCTGTTTCTACCATGTAAACACATGCTTATTCAGCCCCCTTTACAGGATGCTGACTCAAAGGAGGAAGAGGTGAAGGGTCAGAGATTACAGGGACTGGTATGGGTCTGTGGAGGTCAATGATACCCTCTATTCACAGCCATGAGTACAGTTACAGTATCTAGAAAAAAATTGTGAAAAAATTAGTGATTCAAACCAGACAGAAAGATATTCCTTACCACTTGAATTATAGTCCTAATTTTTCTCAAATTTCATTTGATCAGATTAAGGAGCAAATTCCTAGGAAGCCTCTGGAGTTTGATATATGAGGATCTGCCAACCTAAGGTTTATCTATAAAAAGGAGATTCCTGCTTGGTGGCTCAGTGCTTTTCTTCACCTTAATGGACTCATGTGGTATCAGAGTAGAAAAGAGCTCATCATACTCATGTAGAAGCTTTGGCAAGCTTGCTTCTCCATAGGTTCACAGCAAGGTAGATTAGATTCCACATGGTACTTACATCTCATGTGACGCTTGCTTTTGTCATTGGTTTCACTTGCTTAATTTTTTTCTTAATGGTTTACCGCATCAGGAACTTAGTAACTAATGGAACTACCCAGTATTTGACTCTTTCTGAGGGTGTCTCTGTACTGCAGCAGGGAGTCCAGTGCATTGCGGGCACACCCAAGCTGCAAAATTTATTCTAGCAAAATTTCAGTGCCAGTAGTGTCCTGTTGTGTATATATGGTGTGACTTGAGTGTGGACCAGGTTTCTTGCTAATTTACCTTGAGGTCCAGCTGTGTCCTCTGTCTACTACAGCTGGTCTACTACAAGTCCTTTAACAGGTTATTTTAAAGCTGGGTCAGATGTATCTGCACAGCAATGACTGCAGTACATGTATTGCTAATGATTTAAATTTCAGAAAGAAAAATTAGAGTCTGCCATGCAGATCATTGATCCTGAAGGTTATGGAAACGGTGGGCAGTTTCCCTGCCCCAAGTGTTGGTAATGATTCCAACCTCAGGAATACCAGTAAGTGTAGGAGCAATTTCTAACTTTGGCACTTAGCCTGGAGTTATCTGGAGTTAAGACTGACAGCTAATTTTGGCATTTCTTGGTGACTACTTCGATGATACTCCTTCCACTGATATGCCTGTTTCCTTTAGTTTCTCTTTGCTACATTCCATATATTATTCATTAATAAAAATTTCACACATTCTCTCCCAATAAATAAATAAATAAGATAAATATACAGCTGGCAACAGGCTATAAAGCAATATCAAAATGATATATTGTGCCTCAGTCCAACCTAGGGACTACTGTGAAATATATTGCGAAGACTGAACCCTCTGATGGATAGTATCACTAAACCATTTGAACTGAGGTCTATGCCTTGAGGAAGACTGGAGGTATTATAGAATCAGCACAAAAGTTCACTTTATACACCTTTCACCTTGAAAAATAAACTTTATTTTAGGCCAGCTTCACACGCTGTAAAAGCTGGTTCGGAGGAGGTAATGCTCTCGGCCTCCGCCGTATGCCACCTCCTCTCTCTCTGCTGTCAGTGCCGGGCATGTTTACACCGAAATCCAAAGGTGTGACTGCCATCCTGCAGTTACACCCCGGGCAGCTGTAAACTAGTTACGGCTGATGCCGGTGCAGCTGCTGGCAGTGTGGGGCTCAACACGTAGCGTGCAAACCCTGCCAGCGACACACCCCGGGTAAACATTTAGGGCAGAGGTATAGATGGAAATACTGAGACGCTCTCAACTCCTCTTGCTGTAAGGAGCAAGCTTTGGCCTGAAAACTGGATAGCTGTATCAGCACAGCATTGATCCTGCACTAATTACACAGTGCCTCTCAGGAGAATTTAGGATTTAGGCACAATATAGTGCTAACAATGCTATATTGTCCCGTTCAGAGCCAGCCGGTGTCCAGCTGGTCAGGAGAGGGAGAAGGGGAGTTCGGGTACGCATGCAGGCCTACAGGCTTGTCCTGAGATGTCTGGCTGGTCACGCTTTGGAGACCGTCCTGCAGCTGCAGAGCTGCTGGCATCCGAAGCGGTTAGCTGAAAGCTGACCTGGGGACCTGTAAGCTGGCTGCAGTCACACATCTCACTGCAGCGTGGGTATTTATTCTGCACAGAAATACTAAAGGGCCGAGTTTTGACTGAAATGAAACATAGTCTTTGGAGCTTCAGAAGCCTTGTAACAGTGTGGGGGGGGGGAATCTATGTCAATTGAATGCAAGAAATATGGTTATGGAAATAAAAGCTCCAGATATTAACATGGCTAGGTCAGTGTACTGAGTGTTATCTAGAGTTGTTTCCTGAGCAGTTGTGCTGCAGTATCAGCCAGGGGCTGTGGCAAGGATTGCTACTGCTGTGGTAGAGGTGTGTTAAATAATTGGACCGCTGCTGCTGAAAGGGGTAAGAATTCAAGAAGTGTTTGAAAGAAAGTGCATTTGGTCTGTGCTGACATAACCTTCGGGGTGGAGCACGTACGGACCGCCCTTTAATATACAGAGGAGCTACTGTTTCTTGTGTTTGCTTTT
>VWZZ01005791.1:125111-223862 GCA_013399095.1 Psophia crepitans | reverse complement strand
AGGAAGGAAGGAAGGAAAGAAAGTAGGTAGGTAGATTGAAAAGAAAGAAGGTTGAGGTCAAATATTAGGAGCTGGGAATTAGAGAAAGGAAAAGAGCCACTGGACAGCTCCAGGAATGCTTTGTTTGGAGATCTGGCACGACATGAAAGCAGAAATAGACTCCGTAGTCGCCAGGAGCTCCTTCCTCTTCCCATTAGAACTATATACACAGAAGGATTGCAATTGTGTTTTTACAACTCAGTGGGTATGACCTCATTCCTCCTACACCACAGAGGTTGCTTGTGGGGAAGGGGTGGAATTGAATAAGTGAGGTGGCATACACAAGTTTATTTGTACAGAACTCATCTGTTTTGGTTTTTTTTTTTATTCACATGCATACACATGTTTGACCTCAATAAGATTGGAAAAAGAGCATTCATCATCTTGAAAAAATAATTTAAAATACTTCTCCCATTGCTAATGAGCTTGTGTTGTTCTAGTTATAAGTATCCATAAAAATGTATGTAATGTCATGTTAGCAATAATTGAATATCTGTGAATTATTATTATTGTTTTCATTCTACTGCATTCTGTTTAGGTAGTACCTGCAATGTGTTAAGCTCTCCACAGCCTACATACAAATGCAGGCATTTCCCCAAGTTGAAAATGTGCTGATCAGTATGATCAAAATGTTAATGGCAAATGTCAATCTATGAACCTGATCTTCATTAAGAATACAAAAAGTTTGGCTGTATGCAAACGAGCATCATGTGCAAACAGAGCTTTCCAGATTACTTTTTTTTTTGAAAGTGAGGTTGGTGTAAACGACTGTTGGGTGCAGACCTGTGAGCAAATGGAATTAGACTGTCAGAAAAATCATCTTAATCTTATGTCCTGAAGTCATGCCCTCTGTTCAGCATTGTTTTATAAAACCTGCCTAAAAAAGTCTTTAAATCCCACTGAAGTCAAGATAACTTATGTAAATAGTATGGGGGTTTCCTGAACTGGTGCACTGATTGACAGCAATATACATTTTAAAAAAACATATATTTGCAAACTCTTCTTCATTAGTTTGGAACAATATATGGAAGTAAATTTATGTGACATAGTGAAAAGATAATATTTCCTTTTTTTTTGTATAGATATACAGTATTTGAAATTAACAACATCCATTACTTTGATTAAATGATCCATAATTCTGTTGTATGGATACTCAAACCCCTCCACTCTGAGCTGTAAATGTGTGATATTAATCAGTACTCCAGCAAATCAATGCCTCTCTGTTAAGCATTAATAATACAAAATGCACTTAATGAAAATATGTTTAGAAGTAACTGATCTAACTGGATCCCAATTAAGAAACCGAGCATTACTATGAACCGTGTTCTGCATTAAGAAGTCAGTCCTTTTTCAACCCTGTCCTCCAAAGCTCATCAGATATTTCAAGTACCAAATGAGCCGTCTTTCACCATTCTAAACAATTTATGCACTTTCATAGTAGATCAAAAGCATTAGTGCAATTATTATAGAGATTAAGACTAGAAACGCACTGAAATAACTGTTACGTTTCTTTAAATGCAACTTTTTGCTCCTCATTAAAGTGGTTATTGGTAAAACTTTCCCCTAGAACTTACCGAGTAAAGCCAGTAAAAGAAACTAAGTACCATTCATTATTGCCCTCATCTGTAATTGTTTGTATTATACTTTAAGGGAAAAAAAATAGAAAATGCCACATTTGAACTCTAGCCTATTAAAAGTGTCAGCTCTATTATATCATTTCTGAAGATCAATTTGCCTTTTTCTTTTTTTTTTTTTCAGAAGGTTGTAATGAGCCAGGTTCATTTTCCTTTCTACCATTTGTCTTTTCAGCGGTAATGGAAAATTTCCCCCTCAGGCACAGCAAGCTATTCTTATCTTAGACAATTAGGCAGAAATGAAAGGGATTGTAAAGGTGAGATTTCTTCACAAACAATGTGATGTACTTTATATCATTTAACACCGAGGAGTAGATGACAAATAAATTCTGAGTGGTTTATGAAGGCAGTGTGGCTAGCAGCCAACTCTGAATAATGCTTCACTTTCTTAACACATAAGAAAGAGGGTCGGCAAGCCATGTGACTTAAAGATACAGTCTCTGGCTTTGCTGTTGGCAGCATTTTGGTTTTAACAGAACTCGGAGAACTTACACTGACACTGAAAATGAAAAGCAACAAGCCTGTGCAAAGCAATTAATTCATTATAAGGTGAGAGGAAAAACACACATTTGGATGGCTTCCTTTACCAACAAAACTTGCTTGCAAAGTTTTGCAGACATCAAGGAAGGTTTTGGAATTTTTTCCTTACGCTTTCTTTAAATTTGGTTTATGATTAAAAATGATATGTTAAAGCAATTACTTTAACATTTATAAGGCCCATTAGAAAGAACAGATGAATAAATTAATAAGAAAAATACTTGCAGCGTTATGTGTATTGTACCCAACAAAGAGTACCTATATGCTGATTCCTCTTTTGGATCCTTACGGTGCCTGCATGTCCCTGTGTAGGTGCTGGTGGCTGGTAAGCCAGAAAACTCTTACAGGTCGTCTTTCTAGAAATTCTCTAGGGGGTACTAGCTACAGACTGGTTCCATCTCTGGTATTTCCATGAGGAAATGATGGATGAAAGAGAAAATAGATTGATAAGGTTCAGTTATGGATTTCTAGTGCTGGTGTTTTGGGGCCTGATTCTCCATCCACTCTGCCCCATGCTGTAAAGGATCATGGAGCTCTTTTGAGGCCAGAGACCTATCGAACAGCCAGGCCTTGTTTCAGGATAACACCTCCCTCCACAGACTCTTTTAACCTATGTGCAATGATGTTACCATGACATGTGACATTACCAGGCCGTACCGGTGTAGCTAAGTATAGCTGTTTCCCAATTAGTTTAGGTGTATGCACCTACCATAATGAGCCAACTGTCTCAAATGCAGAGAATGAAGATAATAATATGAGACTGTGAGAAAGTCCACAGAGGAACAATGGCGAGAATTCACTGTGCAATAGCTGCTTTGTGATGTCTAGAGCAGTGTTGTCCCTCAGGAGTCACAAGGATTTGTAACTCTCCAGGGGAGAAGGGGGAGATAACTCCCATTTTCTGTGTGTAGCACAGGATTAACATGGTATGCATATAATAAATAATAATTTAAATTATTTACCTTTTTTTTTTCTTTCTTTTTGGATGGCAGCATTTTTAATTTACCTTGTGCCCTATTAAAACAACAAAGTTATTTTTCTGTAAGAGAGAATAATTGCTGCTGATTATCCCACTTCAAGGCAGAGTGGCACGTAAAGCACTGCAAGAACAGTTGCATGTTGACGTTGTTACACCAAGGAGAAGATTTTGCCAATGAAAGAGCAAGAAGTGGCAAAGCTTCAATAGGAACAGAACCGTGCCCCAGTCCATTTTAGCATTGCAGGTCTCTGAAGAAGGAAAAGTATTGGCACTGTACTTAGAGCAAATAGCTGCAATTAAATTAATTACGTAGACAAAATTACTTCTTCTTTCATAGAGAAAATCTCTAATTCTAAAATGTTCCAGCTGAAGTTATAGAGCTGGAAAAGATCATGCTCCCTGGTGCATTCTAATACTCCTTACTGCCCTTCAGATTTCCTGGGAAACGGGGTGAGCGTTTTGTAACTCAGTTCCTTCAAATCAAACTGTACAGTTTGATTTGAGCTATAGTTCAGATATTTGGTATTCCAGCTCATTTTCACCAAAAGGGAGCAGAAAGTGCCCACCTGAGCAGTGAACATGGAGAACCTTAGGGGACAACACTACCCAGCAAAGGGGGCAGGAAAGATGAGAGCGAAGGGGGCAGCTTGGGTGAGCTGGTGGTTTCAGCTATAGCAGCTGCAGCCAAATATGTTTTCTCCATATATGCATCAGCCTGTTTTCCTGCTGGATATCCCCATGCATTTGCAGTCATAACAGTGAGAACGTGCCTAGTCTCGGGGGTGTGAGTGTGTGATGAGATCATCCCAGTGACTATGGCCTTTCTAGATTGGCTTGTACAGCACAATCCCAATAACAGCATGCATATGCATATTTGCACTGTATATGACTGACTGGATATTGTTTTGCAGCACCTCCACAACAGTTTGCCAATTAGAAAATTATGTTCTGATGATGGCTTCTGTTCCACATGTAGACACATCTTTTCTCTGAGAGCTGCTGAACTAGGAGATGGTGTTAGTTTTACCCTAGACTCAATATTTTCTGATATATAAATTTTTTATGTTGGCATATTTCTCACTTTTGTCAAGAGTACCAATTAAGAAATGGGAGCTCATGACTCAGGTTTCTCAAAATAGAGTTAGAGAAATCCTTCCACTCTTAGATGAATCAAAAGTCTACATGTACATTATTTGACATACCTAATTTACAGGATTATTACCATCGCCAGTTTGACATTTTGCACTTCAAATAAATTCACCCATAGGCACAAAGACACTTTACACAGATTTTCTTATTTAAACAAAATGTCAGAATGAGAAAGAGACAAGCTTAGTAAAAATTACCACTATACTGTAACAAAAGGGTGCTGAATTTTGAAATAGAAAGAACAAGTTTTGACATGAATAACGCTGGCTGTCATCTGTAGAAGTGACTCAATTTGGGAAAACTTGAACAGGAACAAACTTATATTGAATGAAATATGTCCTCTTTCTGCACACACCCTCCCGCCATAAGATTAAGATGAATTAATATTAGCAAAGTACTGAAGTGAGAAAAATATAAAGGAAACATGCAATAAGGAATTTCTTAATTCCGCTGCAGACTTTTGTTGTAATGAATATTCCCCCATCCATTCTAAAATTAAAATAAGAAGTATATAATAGGTTCTACTAATATATTTGCAACAATTCTTATAGCTCTGCATACATGGCACACAGCTGCTTGATCACAGGATTATGATGATGCTTGGTGAGCAGAGTATAATCAAACAGCAGGGAAGAAGGCATGGAAGTGTGCAGAGAAAGGAGAAAGAAAGTGGATGTGATCTAGTGTAGTTAATAAGCCTTCTCTGTAAGAGCTTCAGATCATGAAACTGATTCAGAATTTTTTTCCTTCCACCACTGTGCCTCTGCCAAAGCACAGTTTTGGGACAGAGACTAATGTGATTGGATTGAGAAAACCATCTCATTAGCACCTGCTTCAGGCCACAAATTGTGATGGTCCAGAAGTCTTTCTGTGGACATATTTGTATGCTAATTAGATGATGTGAAAATACAGGACTGTGTTTAAAAAACATCCAGGCAGTTCTTTAGGAATTCTCAATTCCTAAAGAATTTCATCCAGGAAAAGATGAAAAAAAAGAATTTCCTAAAGAAATTCAGCAAGGCATTTGACACCGTCTCCCATGGCATCCTTGTGGGCAAGCTGAGGAGGTGTGGCCTGGATGATCACGTAGTGAGGTGGATTGTGTGCTGACTGGAGGGCAGATGTCAGAGGGTTGTGGTCAATGGGGCCGAATCTAGTTGGAGGCCTGTGACTAGTGGAGTCCCTCAGGGGTTGGTGCTGGGTCCGGTACTATTCAATATCTTCATCAGCGACCTTGATGAGGGAACAGAGTGTACCCTCAGCAAGTTTGCTGATGACACTAAACTGGGAGGAGTGGCTGACACACCAGAGGGATGTGCTGCCATTCAGCGGGACCTAGATAGGCTGGAGAGCTGGGCAGGGAGGAACTTGATGAGATTCAACAAGGACAAGTGTAAGGTCTTGCACCTGGGAAAGAAGAATCCCATGTGCCAGTACAGGTTGGGGACTGACCTGCTGGAGAGCAGTGTAGGGGAAAGGGACCTGGGGGTCCTGGTGGACGGGGGGATGACCATGAGCCAGCAATGTGCCCTGGTGGCCAGGAAGGCCAATGGCATCCTGGGGTGCATTAGAAGGGCTGTGGTCAGTAGGTCGAGGGAGGTCCTCCTCCCCCTCTATTCTGCATTGGTGAGGCCGCATCTGGAGTATTGCGTCCAGTTCTGGGCCCCTCAGCTTAAGAAGGACAGGGAACTGCTAGAGAGAGTCCAGCGCAGAGCCACTAAGATGATCAAGGGAGTGGAACATCTCCCTTATGAGGAAAGGCTGAGGGAGCTGGGTCTCTTTAGCTTGGAGAAGAGGAGGCTGAGGGGTGACCTCATCAATGTTTATAAATATGTTAAGGGTGAGTGTCGGGAAGATGGAGCCAGGCTCTTCTCGGCCTCACTAAGCGATAGGACAAGGGGCAACGGGTGCAAATTGGAGCATAGGAGGTTCCGGGTTAATGTAAGGAAAAACTTTTTCACTGTGAGGGTGACAGAGCACTGGAACAGGCTGCCCAGAGAGGTTGTGGAGTCTCCTTCTCTGGAGACATTCAAAACCCGACTGGACACGTTCCTGAGTGATGTGCTCTAGGTGGCCCTGCCTTGGCAGGGGGGGTTGGACTAGATGATCTTTCGAGGTCCCTTCCAAGCCTTGTGATTCTGTGATTCTGTGATTCTGTGAAATTCTCATCCAGGCCCTTGCACGTGTGCGTAAAACTAAAGATCATCAAATATGCTGACTTTGCACTATGTAATGATTTTGTGACAAAAATACTTGCGAACATAAACATAATATGAGCTCACATACAGAAATATTTATTCATATGTGATTCTTTCAAGAATGCATCCCAAATATCCACCAAGTAACCATTCTAAAACCTGTTTTCTTTCAGTCCCATAATTATTCATTGTGTGTCAGATGAAAGAAGGTGACTTACAAGAGTTCTTTCATCAGGAAAACCAATGTTATCCTCCATCTCTCTCTAAAAATAACAAGCTATCACCAGGCAAGTTAACCACACTGATAAAATACCTTGGAAATAAAGTGAACTTTGCCTCATGGTGTGATCTTCCTGATGTTCCTATTGAAGTCTTGAGGGATATCAATACTTTATGCCTAGACATCAATATGACTTTCAGAGATTATGCGTCAAACAAGATTATCCTCTACATCAGTGAACAGTTTAAAATGTGTTGAGGCTTGATATTGCATCTGCTGTTCATATGGTAGATGCTTTCAGAGACACCTCCAGAGTACATCACGCGCAGGGCAGAGATCTTGAAAGAGTATGTAGGATATTTATACTGTACCGAGTAACTAGCAATTGGTAGTAATCCCTTTATTCATTTAATAACTTCTATACCTAAGAACTTTTAATCACCAGAAATTACAACAGTCAATTATCTAACAATTAGTGAAAGCGTGTTGGAAGAAATTCCTACAGCTGTGGAGAAGGACAAGGACATTTCCAAATAGACCAAAAGAGAAGCTTAGTCATAGTTACACACAGACTTCTGATACTTCAGCAAGGATTTGGGCATCACAGCATTCGTTAGCTTTGAAAACTTAGTGTTTTCCACTTCGTTTGGTAACTATGAGAATTTCTAGTCTGCTAAACCTGAGCAACATGCTCACATATGCCTGAATCTCCAAGCACTATGGAGGCCATCTCATTTTTTTATCAAGAAAGGATAAAGAAGGTTCTGTACGTGTGCAAAGTGTACCTTACAGCATTATCTGAAGTACTTACAGAGGTTAAACACTGCACGTTTCTACAACTACACTAGCAATGTCCTGTTACTGGTCATACCACCAGTGTAGAACTATTTGTCTGGAATGCCACACCTGGAAGGAGTTTCCTTCCCAAGTTAGTGCAACAGCTATAGTAGCCAACAGAAGCTGTTTGCTATAAACCCACAATCCTTAGCATGGGCAGAACAGTATGAATGGGAAAAAGTGCACAGAAATGTGCAGGCAGTTAAAGCACTTATCAAACGGGCTGTGGAAAAAGAAAACTAGAAGCTGCAGGTGACAGAACAGCGCCACTACAGAAGCAAATGGCTTAGCTGATGAATGTAAAGGCTAAATATTAATAGCAAAGAATGCAAAAGACTTTGTGTGCACATAAATATGGGACTGGTATATCCCAATGTCATAAAATGCATTTGTATGCTGTAATTATTCCTTGAAAGTGCACTTCAGCTGAAGGCCTTGTGATATATGTTACAAGATTTAAAGTAAAATCCATCTCAACCGATGGATAAAACGGCCCACAGAAAGAAAGTTTTGAGAGTAAACATTAAAAGTTTGTGTTGGTGATAAAGACTTGCAGCATTTATTGATTTTTTTTACATTGCTTTTCCAGTTAATGTGACAGCCATTTGAGTCAAAACAGATGTAAACGAGATACTATAGAGACTGTACAGATGCCATTAAGAATAAAATGATGTAAACTCTCAGCAGCAAAGCAGCTCCTCGTTTGATGTCCTTATAATTTCAAAATAGTTCCACATCTCAAATTAATCAGGACGTGAACATCTGTGACAACTTTTGTGCTCTCAACCTGAGTCCCACAGCTTTGACATATATTTACTTAAACACTGTAGCTGAACCACAGCAAACCTTTCCATAGCCAAACAGATCAGAGCTGCTCTGAAGTTACTCTTGGTAGTCCTGAAGGTTCGCTGTACCCTACTCAGCCTTAACCTTTGGAAAGTGCAATGATAGGAGAATTTAGCAGAATCAGAAAGCAAACCCATGATCTTATGGTATCTTTTTTCTTTTAGGCAATGTAGTCCCCATTATAGATTTTGTGTTCCTCTTTCTTGCCTCAAAATGTGGTGGTGAAATGTCTCTTAAAGCATAACTGTCTTCATAGGAGCATAACTTCCTAAGGACAACTCATAATGCTACTATAATTATAAGGTTAATAGCTAATTGACCATGCAGTTAAACAGCATTGGTTCACTATCAGTCAAAAAAGCAAGCAGAATTATTAAATAGAAGTCAGTGTTCAATCAGCAGATGCAGGACTGCTGTGCAGGGTGACTAGGACAGTCCTTCAAGCGATAGAATTGTTTTGTACTGTGGAAACCTTCTGGTCTTCTCTGGCTAGTCAGCAGCTTCCCATATAGAGCTGTCACAAAAAGGAGAAAGAGGGAGTCACTTAGTTGAAATCAAAACACTTCAGAGGTTCCTCAAAGAAAGATCAGTAACTGCCGTTCTGCATTCTGTATTGCTTCCCGCGTGCTTTGATTTTACATGTTTGATCTATTCAAATTGTAAATTCATTAGGGGCAGCAGCTGTTGCTTAATAACATGGACAATTTCACTATAGGATCCTCATTGAATCACTAACAATATACTTATATAATAAATAATAATTTGGAGATACGGTAGGTCCAGAGAAGTATTCACAGGTATCTGTGGTGAGATACATCTAAACATTTCAGTTCTTTCTTATAGTGTTATTGCCTCTTATTTTTAAGTCTGCTATTTAGAAAGTGTCTAAACAGCTCATGACCTTACTGCTTTGACACTAAATCACAGGAAAGAGCTTCTAGTGTCAAAATAGCAGAAAGAAATGCCAAGAAATCTATGGATACATCATTGCAGAATAAAGCCATCAGCTCCTGCTTAGAGAAACATCAGATTTACATTTACTTCAACAAGTAGTAAACAGTCCTGACAAGTGAAAGGTTTGCGTTTCATCCCTGAGAGGATTTAGAGGAAGACAAATGCTGCTGTTTCTGAGAGGTTCAAATGCAGGTCACGATGTCACTAGGAGGACAAGCCTGTTCAGTGGAAGCAAGCACACTGCCATCACCATGGTGCTTCCCAGGGAGACCTGGGCCAGGTCTCAATGGCTCTACTCTCTCGCACTGCTTCTGTTCACCCTTCTCTCCCACAGATAGCTTCAGGGACAGGTGCCCCTTGAAGCAGAGAAGCTGCGTTTTAGAGCAGACTGCAGCACTTAATTGTGTGAGAACAAAGTTGATAAGACACTGATTTAGTTTATGGCCAGCTATGGAATGCAGGTTTCTATAGTGATCAAGGTCTTGAGCAGCCTTGAGACAGCCAGAGGCAGAAGCTAGGAGGGGTGAAAGCCAGGGTATCTGACCTGACCTGGCCAGCAGAAATATTCCATACCATGAACATCACACTCCCTATAAATTAGGAGACTCTCTGGGACCACTCTGTCTCTTTGATGGCTGCCATCCCTGGAGGGTCTCACCCGCCATCCCATTCCTGAGCCCCACTCTCTGCTCCCGAGCCCTGCCCTGCCGGATGTGGTGACTGTCGCATATTCGCTGGAGCTGCGTTGCTTGCTGAGAGGCTGAGAGGGTGCAGCTCACCATCCCTATACTGGCTGAGCGTAACCTGCTGTGTTTTATACTAGTACTGGTGTTATTGAGATTTTTACTCTTTTATTAAATCTATTTCAACCCACACGTTTCCTTTCTTTTCCCAATTTCCCCTCCTCATGCGAGGTGGAGGGGGGCATCGGGAAATAAAACAACTGTCTAAACCACGACAGAGTCATAAGCAGCCACCGCCACATGCTACCAACGTGCAACCTGGCTTTCCTTCCTTGAAGCATGTCATCAGGACATCTTTTTGCTCTATAAGATAAATAGTTTGTGAGTCCTCAGAGGCTGTGTCCCACAGAGCTGCATACAGAATTTCATACATGACACAAATGCAAATATAAAAATATCTTTCTGTCCTCATGTGGGGTTTTTTTGTTTGTTTCCAGAAAGAAGTGCTGGTAATGCCTTTTGCCGTCAGTTTTGTTTAGTCAAAATCAGTTTTCAGAAAGAGGTGAGCTCCTCAGCAGAAAATAAATATTTAAATAAAATAATCTTGAAAAATACACTGAATAAATTAAAGCTTACCTTTTAAAGGCACTGGAAACCTTTAAAGGCTATCACTGGTCTGGTTTGATATTTTGGACAGTAGGAAGGTTAACCTTTAAAGGTTACCCATAGCTTGGTTTGGTACTTTGGTCAGTGGACAGTGGCCTTGGCCTTGCTAATAGTGTTTAGCGTAAGATCACAGTTCACATCTCATACTGTGGTGATTTATATTGAAATTTGGAGTAGTAACAGTCTCAGACTTCTTAAATCTGTTTTACCTCTTGATGGCATGATCCTAATTATACTGTAGATTTATTCTCTTCAATGTATCCTATTATTCTTAATTTAACTTCATAATTACAGCTAAATAATTCTATATATGCTTGGCTAAATATGTTTGGATTTCTCTTGAATGCAGAGGCCAAAGTCTAACATTATCATTGATGTCTAAGCAGCACAGGGAGTGCTGCAGGAAGCCAGAAGCAAAAAAGATCCCATTACAAGTGTTCAGTCTTCAAGTGCTTTCTCTCCTTTCTGAACTACTCTTGACTTTGGGATAGGCATAGTTCCTTTTGCTTTTTATTCCTCTCAGGCTGTATTCGTTTATGTTTTTTTTCCTTCAAGCTAATACATGCTCTTTTGATTGCAACATTCATTGCTTTACTGTAAATCCAACTTTTATAGTTCAAGATTATGATGTACACAAGTGTAAACTGCATATAAGCATGAACTAATATTTCTGGTCACACTTTATGCTTACTGTTGGAAAAAATAGCTCTAGAAATCTTTGTCAGTTGAAGGAGGTTTGTGCAGACAGGAATGCACCAACTGGAGCGGTCTCTCTTTTGTTCTGTGTCAAATACAAAACCCTTTGAATCAGTTAATCTTGATGCTGTGAAGAATTGTTGTGTTCATAATGTCATTCTTCAATGAAGAATTTTACTGTATGTTTAGCTTTCTAGGTACCCACTGCTCCTAGCAAATAACACTGGATGAACAGAGACATCAGATGTCTCTGCAGTCTCTCACTGCAAATGCTCTAGCAGACATCTTTTATTTTTCCTTTTTTTTACAAAATATCTGTAGAAATGTAACAAAATGGTGAGGTTAGCTTGTATGTACTTAAATTTTTTCTCCTACTAGTCATGAAATTTTCAAGGAGTTTTTAAGTTTTACTGTAGCTCGTGCAAAGCTCTATTTCGTGAATTCTGACTGGAGGGCACAGACAGAAAAATCCCCAGAAGCAACTTTTACGTTGCTTAGAAAGTCAACTGCATGGAGTTGTGGAGATTTGTATTGTTCTGCCTAAAAATCAAACCTGAAACACATTCTTTCACAGAAGAAAACCATTTAGTCCAAATTTTGGAATAGAAATTTGGAAAATGTAACAGCTCTGTGTCTCAGAATACATGTTTCACAAGGTGAAACAACATAGACACAGACCGTGAAGGTCTATAAGAGACAAGAACACAGATGTGTAATGACGTGGTTTGCTCATTTTCTATATATGATGACTTCGTTAAAAAAATCACATAATACCAGGATAAACTTGAAGATATAAAATACAGTCGTGACAAATTAACTAAGTTTAAATCTCAATTTCTAGTAAAAAGTCAGGGATAACAAATCCAATGATAACGTTATCATTGAAATTCATCTACCTTCCACAAAAGCATCAGAAGGAAACAGCGTTTCTGCTAGAGAAAAATGTGGCCATTCTAGTTCTCATGAATATCCTTTGGCTGTACTTCACTACCTGAAACCAGTTTAGAAAACACTTGATAAATCTTTCAGTTTTAAGATTGTGAAGTTGATGCTGTGTCTGTTTTGCAGTTTTGCTGGTTGTGCCCCACCCTGACCATGTCGTTGATAAGCAGCAGTGTCTGCATGAGCTCCCTTGTGTTCGCTTGTCTCAACACTGCTCTCAAGTTGTTAAAGAAAAAATACCTCAGTTTCAGATGCACAGCAAATGGATCTTCTTCCTACACAACTGATACTGTTCTGGCACTGTCAACTCAGAAACTCTTTCTACTACCTTACCCAGGAAAGCTGATGCATCGATGAATTTGGACCTCAGTCATGCAACAATTACTTTCCTTAAGAGTAGTGCTAATGTTCTGAAAGCAAACATGGAACAGCATCACAGAAAGCTGAGGAGGGAGGACACCTCTGGTCCAACCTCTGGCTCAAAGCAGGGTCAGAGAGAGCTGGTTGCTCAGAGTGGTGTCCAGTGGTGTTTTGAATATCTCCAAGGACAGATACTCCACAACAGCCCTGTGCAACTGGTTCAACAATCCTTACAGTAAAAAAATGCTTTCTTATGTTTAAACAGAATTTCCTGTATTTCAGTTTGTGCCCGTTGCCTCTTGTCCTCTCTCTGGACAGCACTGAGAAAAGCCTGGCTCCTTTTTCTTTACCACCCCCCACCCCCGCCCCTTCAGGTATTTATGTATGGACAAGGTCCCTCTGAGCCTTCTTATCTCCAGGCTGAACAGTCCCAGCTCTCTCAGGCTGTCTTTGTATGAAAGATGCTTCACTCTAATCATCTTTGTGGCCCTTCAGCAAGTGTGTGACTCACTTCAGCAAGTCCATGTGTTTCATTTACTGCTTAGCCCAAAGCTTCCCATGCCAGGTGTGGCCTCACTAGTGTAGAGAATTGTCATCATCATCTCCTTCAACCTGCTGGCCACTCTACTAACACACCTCAGGATGCAGCTGGCTGCCTGTGCTGCAAAGGCACATAGCTTGCTCATAGTCAACCTTTTGCCCACCAGGACACTCAAGTCCTTCTCTGCCAAACTGCTGTCCAGTCCCAGTGACTGGGGTTAATCTTCCCCTGCTGTGGTTCCTCTCTGTCCACTTCTCCAGCTTGTCAAAGTCCCTCTGGATGGCAACACATGCAAGTAGTGTATCAGCTACTCCTCCATGGTCTGTACCATTAGCAAACTTACTGATGGTGTACTTTCTCATTATCTGTGTCATTAATGAAGATGCTAAACACTATTAGCTGCAGCCCTGACCCCTGGAACTCACCACTAGTGGCTGGCCTCCAGCTGGACGTGGTGCTGCTGATAACAACCCTCTGGGCTGGCTGTTCATCCAGTTTTCAATCCACCTCACTGACACTTACCTAGCTTGTACTTCTTCAGCTTTTCTATGAGGATATTATGTGAGAAAGTCTGGCATTTTATTTAACTTTTAAGTAGTCTTCGAAGGAGATCCTTAGACATATTCATGAAGTTTTGGGTCACTTTTTCTTATTGCATAATTTTTCAAAGAGAATATTTTTTAGGATTTTGCTGAATTTCTTCCTTATTTTAAGGAAACTTATGACATTTTAAAGTTTGACATTTAGAGAAATATGGTGTGCTTAGATCAACATGCTCTTTAATTTCAACATTTCTGCTAGTTTGTCAGTTATAAGAATTTTGAATTAGTGTTTACAAAAAAGTGGTTTTGCAGACCCAAGTAATTTTTCTTCCAATTCTTTATTCATGAGTATTGTTGGGATTTTGACTCTCTCAATTTGCACTGTGTTTTGCTAAAAATCAAAAATATTGCAGGGCTGGGAAAAGTATGTGCTGTTCAGCTCCAGTAGCTGTATATGACAGCCTTTGTCTTCCCAGAAACCCAGATATAATCTATCATGTGTATGATTACATAAAGGATTACCATTCTATATTCATTCTTCTCATCTTACATGGAAGCTGTGCAGTGTACTCTGTTTATGCAATCCAATTAAAATGCCTTCATGCTTTAAAGTGGCAGTACTCATAATATTTATAAAAGTAGTCCATTGCTGAAAAATCATAAATTGAAGTATTTCTAAGTCAGTGATAAAATGCTATTATAGATGAGGAATTTTAATGCAAAAGAATGTAAATCAAAAAGAAATAATTATATTGTGTTTTTGATGAATATAATGGATAAAATCCTGGACCCACTGAAGTTTAAGAGAAAAGTTCTCATTTCCTTGAGCAGAGCCATGGTATTTTTGAATACATCTGATTCTGTCTTTCACATGCATTTTTAAAGAGTCAGTTATGTTCTTACTTCATATTAGTATTGTGGTAGTGTCAAGAAGCCTCAGTGAAGACTGCATTCTGATAGGTATTACACTTTCATGTGGCTTATTAGTCTTACACATGTCACTCCAGACTGCAGTAGGATCACGACAGCCTGATATAGTTATGTATTAGCACAGAATCAGCACCTTTCTCCTGTTTTGGTTCTGCAATTGAGTTTAAGGCTTGAGCTGTAAAGTAAAATCCTTTATAAAATGACGTGCTGGGTTTTTTCCTTTCAGGACAGCTACATTAGGTTCAAAAGCTCCTTTCAGGAGATGTTCTAGCCTTTTCTGAGACTGCCAGTTTTCACATTGGATTTTGCTCCTAGATGAGCGCACATACATATTCCCATGCAAGTCAGAGATGTGCCAGGGAACACAGGAAAGAAAATTTTCTTGCCTTAAAGGTCTTAATAGCCATGAGCAGTTGGTACTTTAAAATTTGAGAGTTTAATTTGAACAACGGTTTCTAAGTAGCTTTAAAGATTACTTTGAGCAGATTTCTACACAGAAACGCCTTTCTCTCACTAAAGAAGCTAAAAAAACCCTACCCAGGTAGACTCTTTCAGTGCCTGAAGATGTCAGATAAAAGCTTTCCAAATTGAAGAATGGCTTCTGCTTCCATATATGTGGAGCGCAGAGCTCTCAGGTGAGTGACAGAAGCCACAGCCTATGTCCATGACTACTGCCACAACAGCTGCTGTGGTGTGTATCTATAAGCCTAGTCCAAAATAATATGCAATCAAACTCCTTGAAGTACTGCGCTCAGAATCTCTAGATCTGGAGATAGTCAATCTCACACGAGAATCTAACCTTGCCTCTCTTAGACGGTTATATTGCTATATGTAGCTAAGGAGATTTCAGAGATTCCACAGTGTAATAAAAAAAAGCCCTCCAAACCTGTACTGTGATTAGGATCATTTTCCAGTAAAATAACTCCTCTGTAAGTTTCCAAGTGAAGCTCAGGTCTCAGAATCTGTGCCAAATTAGGTGTCCTGGGCCGTCAGGTTCCTGATTTTGTTCACTGAATGGTCCCATTATAAAGAACACCACTCTTTACTTGTCATTCCTTAAATTAGGGCATGTCAACACCTGACATTTCAGGATGGTGAAATGCAAATTTAAAGTGGAATAGATATTCTTGAATAATCCCATGCTCAGACATGTTTTTGCACTAAGAATGAAGTCCACGTCTCCTCAGGCATTCACTTCCTTCTTAACAAATGTGATGGCATGATCTGTGTTTTTTTGGTTTGGAATTTGGGTTATTAGTTTACAAATGTTAGCTAAGATCCTATTGCTTATAAATTCCTGTGTGAAACTTGAGCAGATAACAGCATTAAATCATTATTAAATTTCCTAATGGGAACTTAAGTGTGTCCTGTTCTATATGTGGGTAGTGATGACTTCTCTTTCATTCAGCTCTGCGATCTTTGCAGACAATACTTCTATCCATCTGTATCATGCCCATTGTAAAGACGATGCATACCAGCAATATACAAAACAGGGTTTCTCTTCTGGATTCTACTTGGTCATATTCACGTTAAAGACTTTTTTTTAAAGCAGAACAAATATGGCTTTTAGAGCACAGAAATTTTAACCATTATACATGAAGCAGATATTCATGTGTTTTTTGTCCAAATCACAGAGCAGGCCCATCCCACCTGTGTCACTAGTATTAATGCCACAGGACAATCAGCATGCCATAAGATACTACCACTTGTGAGCTTATCCTACCACTTTGATCAATGTGATATACGAAAGTGAAACATGGCACTTGATCAAGGTGCTCTGACCGGGGTGTCTCACTGATACACTTCATAAATCAACTGGAGACCATGTTCACGTTACAGGCATGAAAGCTTATTGAAAATGTTAACATATTATTCAAAACAATTTGAGGTTATGCAAATTTGTGCTACAAGTTCATTTCTATGGATTGCTAGCTAAACCTTGAGGGTAGTAGCTTGGCACATTTTTTTAATTTTTCTTAGATTTCAAGTAGGTTTGCAGAAGCAGAAGATGAGTCCTTCAAGCACCAAAACTTCTTACTCTAGCATACTACCAGTAGTCGCTAGCACAGCAAAGTTCCAGAAAATTCATTTGTTAACCTTAGACCTCATATGCTAAAAGTTAAATCGTCTTCAGGCAGTCTGAAACTAAATTGCGATACTAGTCTTTATGTTGCAGCTTACCTTGCCTGGCTTTGGTGTGTAAAATAGAATAAACAAGATAGGACTTAAGACCCCTCCGACTGCTACAGGGAAGTTTGATAGACTCTCATGGACCTTTACTCATTTTCCGTCATGGGTGCTTGTCAAAATTGACAGAAACTACTTAGACAGTCAAGCCTTTTCCATACATCTCTAAATTACCTTGTCATGCCAAAGGTTTTTATCAAATTAAATAAAACTGAATAAAGGTCAAGATTTGCTCTTGACAGCATTGATTTGTGAAGCGGTGAAAACTACTTCAAGTCTTTCACAGCTTGCTTTGAACCCACAGTTGTGATCCATCTGAACTACAAAATGTCACAACAGTCACTTGAGGAAAATCTGCAGAAGGATTTTGCCCAACACGATCAGCATAAGTATGCCCTTTGAGTTGGTATATGCTGAAATTCATGACTACTTAATAAAAATGAATAGTTAGAAACGTGACCAGAGTGAGACATAAATCATAAGGCAACTTCTTTCATTCAATAGCAGAATCAAGAAGGTTATTTTATTTTTAAATAGCAACCTTTTCTCATTTACAGAGGCTTATATTTTAAACTTAGTATCTTTTTGACATAACCAAGGACTGCTGTCCAGTAGGTACACCATGGGCTACCTTTGAGAGATTTGATTGCTAGCCTTTACATACTCTCTCTTTTTTACAGCTGCACCAATTTTCAAAAATAATGTGAATTGTTCACCATTTTCACCTTCTTTTAGAGAGGTCAAAAGGTTTGAGTAGATTTGAAGGAAAGTGAAGCTTCTTAGAAAATTGCCTCCAGCTGATTTGTCACACTTATATAACCTAGGGAGTAGCATTAAACAATTTGAGCATATGTAAAACGACATATCAATTCCAAGTTTTAGTAATGAACCCACTTTAGGGAAAGGTAGTATGAAGACCATGATAATAGTTTCTTATTTAAAGGTGTGTAAAACTTAGTTCAGATAAACTGTCCTGGTTTTACCCCAGCCGTTGGCTGGGCACCACGCAGACGCTCGCTCAGTCCCCCTCATTGGAAAGAGGGAGAGAATCAGAAGAGTGAAAGTGAGAAAACTCGTGGGATCAAATACAAGAGTTTAATCAGTGAAGCAAAAGCCGCGTGCACAAGCAAAGGAAAACAAGGAATTCATTCCCCACTGCCCATGGCAGGCAGGGGTTCAGCCATCCCCAGGGCAGCAGGGCTCCGTCACGCGTAATGGTGACTTGGGAAGACAAACCTCATCACTCCGAATGCTGCTGCCCCCCCCTTCCTCTTCCCCCCAAGCCCCTTATAAACCGAGCATGACCTCATACGGTACGGAATGTCCCTTTGGTCAGNGCAGCAAAGGCCTTGGCTCTGTGTAAGCATCACTCAGCAACAGCAAAAACATCTCTGCACTATCAGCACTGCTTCCAGCACAAACCCAGAACACAGCCCCATACTGAAGAAAATTAACCCTCTGTCAGCTGAAAGCAGGACAGACATTTATATCAATTTGTCTCTAAATGAAATTATCAGCTTAATTGCATGCTTGCCTTTAAACATACGCATAATTCTTCTGAGCTGAAGACGATCATGAAATCTGTGAAAGATGCAAAAGGTATTAATTTGTCCAAAGAGAAGTAGGGAGAGCGGTGCTGTAGCCTGTCAAGTTATGTGTCTGCTGAAGGGCAGACTAAACTCCAGCCTCTGCTCCAAACTTTCACTGCAGGCTGATCTCCCCTTCCTACACAAGTGTGTTCTGGGCCACAGAGCTGGTCTTTCTCTGTGCTCTTCATCAGCATCCTTGTGTCTCCCCAGACCAGGCTTTGGACTTGGATCCCCTGAGCAGGGTCAGAATGAATGTCCGTTCCTCTCCTGAACCTTTGCTACCAGCTAATTTAGGTGGTTTGTTGTTCAGTGTCAGGCTCACTGGCAGAGCTCAGAGAGTGGTGATCAGTGGTGCAGAGTTTAGTTGGAGGCCTGCAACTAGCGGTGTCCCCCAGGGGTCAGTGCTGGCTTCGGTCTTGGTCAGTATCTTCACCTAGATGATGAGATAGAGTTCAACATCAGCGAGTTAGCTGATGATACAAAGCTAGGTGGAGTGGCAGACACACCTGAAGGCTGTGCTGCCGTTCAGTGTGACCTGGACAGGCTGGAGAGTTGGGTAGAAAGGAACCTGATGATGTTCAACAGAAGCAAGTGTAGAGTCCTGCCCCTGGGGAGAAATAACCGCACGCATCAGTACAGGTTAGGCACTGACCTGCTGAAGAGGAGCTCTGTAGAGAAAGACCTAGGGGTCCTGGTGGATAACAGGTTGACCATGAGCCAGTAGTGTGCCCTTGTGGCCAAGAAAGCCAATGGCATCCTGGGATGCATTGAAAAAAGCGTGGCCAGCAGGTCGAGGGAGTTGATCCTCCCCCTCTACTCTGCCCTTGTGAGACCCCATCTGGAGTACTGTGTCCTGTTCTGGGCTCCCCAGCTCAAGAAAGACAGGAATCTCCTGGAGAGAGTCCAGCAGAGGGCAACAAAGATGATAAAAGGCCTGGAGCATCTTCCCTATGAGGAGAGGCTGAAAGACTCTTCAGCCTGGAGAAGAGAAGGCTGAGAGGGGATCTGATCAGTGTTTATAAATATCTGAACTGTGGGATGAAATTGGATGAGGCCAAACTCTTTTCGGTGGTGGGTAGTGAGAGAAAAGGGACAATGACCAAAAACTGGAACACAGGAAGTTCAACTCAAACATGAGAAAGAACTTCTTCACGGTGAGGGTGGCGGAACACTGGAACAGTCTGCCCAGAGAGGTTGTGGACTCTCCTTCTTTGGAGTCTCCTTCTTTTAGTCTCATCAAGACCCCTCTGGATGCCTACCTGTGCAGCCTAGTGTAGGGCACCTGCTTCGCCAGGGGGGTTGGACTTGATGATCTCTAGAGGTTCCTTCCAACCCCTACTAATCTGTGATTCTGTGAATCTGTGATACTTGGTGCAGTTTTAGTTCCTCCCTTTCCTCAGAAAGGAGACTAACTGAAGAGAGTTGGAAAACAAGGTCATTAAAGCGAAACACTACTGTACTAATCAGAGTGGATATAACCCCTTGCCACTGGGCCATTAAGAAGCATATGCATTAGATGTCCCTGGTGCTGAGCTTCATACCCACAGCGAAGGGACCATTAGCCCTGTCTATCTTGCTAAGTCACCTCCTGTAAAACAAGCCTGACGGAGATCAGTCTTGTCAGCGTCAGATCTTCAGTCTGTGAGCTGAGTCTTCTTGAATTATGGTGCAGTATGCATCTACAACAGAGTGAGTATGCACCATAAATATCACAGCCATAAAAGCGTCCTTGGCTGAGTCCAGTTATGGCGTATCAGGCACAGAAAGAGTGCAGGATTCAACAAAGCATGTTCTCGCTTGCCCCAAGAGTTAATTTGGCCTGTTATCTCTTTCGTTCTGTTAACATTTATTTGCACCTAATAAGGCATGAAATCATTACTTTGGTATATGTCCCAACATCTAATCCCATAGTGTCATATTTTAATTGGACAGAAAGTATCTAAATGGTTCTAATTCCCCAAGGATGTGGCTATCCAGTAATATTCACAACCCCTGAAGCTCCCTTATTACTTTTATTAAAATAAAATCCTTCATGACTGAAATACTACATATTTTCTAGATTGCATCAAAATGAATTTGATGGTTTAAAAGAACAGATTGCAAATGTAGCTCATACAAGACTGCCCATAAGTAACAGCTTAGAGAACACCTTTCACATACCAAGTCCCCTAGCTATAAAATTAAAACTCTTCAAACACTCAAGAAATGTGGCTGAGGGCATCACATCTTTATAGACCCTGTGAGGGGTCTGTTAGGCTCTGAACAATAAGTATGGTTTAAGGCTTCAGTTTTTGTTATGTATATTACATAGCATGTGATCAGTTGAATGAAGCACCATTTGCTGTCACCTCCTGGGCCCTAGTTGATTAAGTCACTCCGTGCAAATCACAAAGAAAAGGAATTACAGAAGAGAAGCTATCACTCAAGTTTCAGCTTAGTCCTTTGGGCTACATCTGTACCAGTCAATGAAATAGGGCAGGACTCATTTTCTGACTCAGAGGGTAAGAGACAAAGCACAGCTAAATGCACAGAGCTAAATCCTCTCCTCCCTTAACCTTACGGTCAGACAGGGGAGATATAGTTCCTCCTGACCCCAGTGTAGGCACCTCCTAGGAGCACCCGCATGCACACCAAGGAGGCACCCTAGATCCAACCACGAGCAAGAGCCTGCAAGTGCCTGAGCTGTTCCTGCTTACTTGAAAGGACATCACACGGACCATGAGTGAGAGAGCATGGGGAGTTTTCTTGTCACTAGAAATGACGTTAGCTCTGGTTTGAAGCATGCTGCAAAACAAGCAGGAAAAGCAAAACATTTGAGAGTGAAGTCTAGCTAATGTAATCGAAATTATGGAAAGTATTTAAGTAGGTGGAAAATAATGAACTTTCTAGAATGTGTGAGGACATCAACACTAACTCATAATGGTCTCCTTGAGGTAAAGAAGAAACACCAGGAGACCTTTTAAGACCCCAGTGTTCTTGTTTTTCTATTTTAGTGAAGATGCTCTGAGTGCAAATGGAGCCCCAGAAGAGCCTGACCAGCAGAAAGCACCCCCTCTTGGCAGGCACATCACTTCTTGATGTTAATTGCAGTGTACCAACTCCTGACAGCCTTTTAATAGGCAAGGCAGGAGGGAAGGTGGTATTTTGTTATAAGTCTTTATAAAGTACTAAAAGGCAAATTTAAAATGCTCATTACACTTGAGTAGTTCCACTCTACTTAAATATTGGCTCCAGGTTTACTTCATTATCCTCTTACCAGTAATTAAGCTACCTAGGGACAATCAGCAAATAATAAAATGCTGCGGTGGAGGAAATTAGTTTAGACTACAAAGCACTGAATGAAATTATTGTGCAAAATAGGTGAAAGCAACAGCGTATAAAAGATATTTAGCTATCTCTAAATAAATAAATTCTGAGGGCCATAATATTTCCTCTGCATGAAATATATAAATTGAAGGTTTGAAAAAGTCCCTACTCATTTCTCCTCAATGCAGTTTATTAGGAAAATATGGCCTTTCTTTTCCACTAATGTCTGATCCATGGACTGGTCATTTTCCTAGACTTTCAGCTGTCCTCAAACCAAAGGATAAAGGCAATACTTAATTGAAGCATAAGTCCACCGGCTACCTCTATGTTCCACCCCATTGACTGAAGAATACAAAGGCATAAATGCATGGAATAAGCTGATTTCTCCCACGTTGAGCTGGAAACAATTAGAGCATTGGAGTCAGGTCATCCTGGAAGTAAGGCCAGGAGCTTGGCGAGGCATGTCTGTGCTCTCTTTTTTCCCATCTCCTACTCCCACTATAGCTCCTGTAGGGAGACTGTAACTCTCTTTATTTGTCCTAGGGAAACTTTCCTGACCCTGAGCACTAGGCAGAGCAGGGCAGGACGTGTTAACAACTGGCTTGAGAAAAAGTGAAACTGTTTGAACATTTGTGTTGATTTTACAGCATATAGTCCAAAAAAAGCAGTAAGGTGTGACCATGTGAGACAAGGAAAAGCAGAAGTGGGGGAGGAGATTTTATTTCATGCAGCAGCAGTAACTCCTAGTTAAATGATCTCAGTTCATTTGTCTGAACTAGATTAGAGGATTAGTGACACATAAGGGATGCAAAACTTGACTGCTACTTCTCATCCACCTTGCAAACACTGATGTAAAATCTGTGGGGGTTAATTGAATCCTACAGATGTGAGAGAAAAATCAGGCATCAGAAGGCAGGTAAATTTCCAGAGGCAAAAACCTTACACCACGAGGGAGCTACATTAAAGGAATAACAACTCATGCCCTTTTAAAACTCAGTGGGTGACAAACCACAAAAGAAACTGAGGACCTTCATGATGCACTTTAAAGAAAACCATGCCCTGGACCTCCAATGCTCTCAGGTGTTTTCATCAATTCATCAGTTACAGAAAGTGGCTGCGCAGAACTGCTGTTTGTAAACATGACGGACACCTTTGATGCCACAGGAGAAAAAGACACAGTTTCTTCTCTGTGTGACTCCCAAGCATTTAATACGTTAATACAGTGTTTTCTCCCCAGAACACAGCTCCCCCACAGAAAGCTGAATTTGTTCAACTGCACACTGCAATGGGCAAACTGAAGACAGCTGGCTTTACTCATCTGTGATTTTTTTGGTTTTGATTGATTAGTTTCTCTGCTTCAGGTTTTAGTGGAAGAGAAGCAAATAATGCAGCCAAACTGCTAATAGTATAATTAAAATTTTATTGTTGTGCCAGTACTCTATAACCTTAAATTTTTAGGGCATAACTGTAGTAAGCTTCAGTGAAAAAAAATGTACCCATGGCAGGGCATGAAGATCCACCTGGGTTTAGTAGCTCTCTGATTTAATATATTAAGACTGTAAAATAGAAAAAAAGCTGTATTTATATCTCTATTTATATTCTCTGTTGTCCTGATGGTATTGGCATCAATAAAATTCTATTGTAAGGTAAAGATGTTTGGTGTATTTCTAAAATCTAAAGCTCCTGAAGTCATGTGATTATAACTCCTTTTAAGCTTTAGTAGGTACTCTGTCCTCAGCTGCACAGTGAAAACTTTGTGAATTCTAAAAGGTCAAAACCCAAAAGGCAAATGCAAAATCTTAAAATGTGTGTGGGTCTTTGAAATATGTTTTTGTCCTTCTTTACAATACTCACAGGGTCTGGCTCTATAATTTTGAGTACACAGAGTAGGTAAGGCTGAATACTTAAGATCCATTCACAGCCATAGCGGAAGGAAAATGCATGTATGCCTGGGATATATTCCCTTTGAAAAAGGCTTGTGTCCTACCTACGAACATGATCAATGCACTTAATTGCAAACAAGCTTTTCACAGGCTATTACAAGAATATAAACGGGTTCGTATACACTGTAGAGAGACTGATTTGAACCATGGCAATTTCAATTGCCCTAATGGCAACCTGTTTTAAAGTATTTTGTTAGACACTTTTTGTTAGACAGATTTTTGTGTGTTTTTTTTTTTAATTAATGGTATGCTGAAGTTAATGGATTTTGGTGATTTAAAGGAAAAGAAATATAGGCTGAATTGTCTTTAAGCTGAGAGGAAAGGAAGACATTTTCCAATACTGTGTAATAAAATTGTGATGTACATACGACGATCTGCACGATCTCTATTTTGGAACTTCAGAAATGACATTTAATGTGGTGTATGAATTATTAAATAAGTATTAGTAATGGTGTGGTTATTTTTCTCAGTCAATTATCATAAGTGGAAATTTATTAAAAAAATTAAATACACTTTCTTAGAATCCTAGAATGGTTTGAGTTGGAAGGGATCTCAAAGATCATTCAGTTCCAAACCCCCTGCCATGGGCAGGGACACCCTCCACTAGACCAGGTTGCCCAAAGCTCCATCCAACCTGGCCTTGAACACTTCCAGGGAGGGGACATCCACAGCTTCTCTGGGCAACCTGTTCCAGTGCCTCATCACCCTCACAAGGAAGAATTTCTTCCTAACATCTAATCTAAACCCCCCCTCTTTCAGTTTAACCCCATCACCCCTTGTCCTATCACTGGACTCCCTGATAAACAGTCCCTCTCCAGGTTTCAAAAATGATCTCTTGTAAAACTACTAGAAGGTTGTAAGCAGAATCCTTGTGGATATAAGCAGAATCATTGCATTACACAAGTTGAAACGCTATTTCATATAAAGATGTAATAGTAAATATTTTCTCTAAGAAAGCACAGCTAACTCTTCCAAAGTGGATCAGTTTAAATTCTCCTAAGAAATGAAGTGTATTATGAAAAGTCACTAGGAAGGAGCTGTCCTCCAATTGACAGTATAACCAAAAATTCTTTTCCTGGCACTAAAAATGGAGGAAACTAAAAGTTGAAATATGCTACCTTGCTATCTTGATTCAACCTTTCCGGGGATAAAATATTAATATTGCTTTGTCCAAGTAATAAATTATAATTCAATCAAAGTCTGTTAGGTGACTTACTGAAAGACTGCTATTCATAGCATGCAAAGTCAGTTCTGCAGGAAGAACATAATTTCTTCACAAAGGGGTTTTTATTTTTTCTTCCAGTGTGTTGTATTTGAAGTTCTTTTCTATTGATTTCTTTTTTAATTGTTAATGTAAACAGAATATGGAAGGCATGGTGATAATAAAGATCTATTATAGCTCTATATTTAGTTTAGAAATAATAAAAAAGATAAATAATGAATAGATGGCAAAGGCTTATCTTCCTCCCCAGCCTGCTCCACGTAGTTCTTTGTTCCGAAGTTATTAGATTGGCATTTTCAATAAAATGTATCAGTAAATTCAGTCAATTAAAACTTTATTGTGATTCAATAGCAAGATTTATCCTACCTGTGGAACTCATGGGAACTTGGAAACTTCATTAATCTTACAAACTCAGGTTTCTTTTCTTTCCTAGACCTCACATTCATAAATACAAAGCACATGGTTGTGGCTACCATTTCTCAGCCCTTTCGCTGCCACCAGGCTGTGATCGTGTCTTGTAAGCATTTTTATGGGATTGCTTATTCAGAAGGACAGAACGTGTGTGGCGTTCCTGCAGCCTGCAGCTATTCAAGACGACTACCAGGTATTACTGAGAGGTGGAAGTAAACACACCCTCGAGCCCTAGTGTTTGATTTTCAGCCACTGGCATCAGTGCAAATACACAGTAGCACCATAGAAATTATTTCAATGTTACTCAAAATGAGTAAATCTAGTCCAAGCTGCTGGATGTCACTCGGAGATCAGAAGACATTTCAGACAGAGTAATATCAGTGACATGATTGAAAATAATAAAGCTCTGTGCCCTCTGTCTTTTCTCCATGTCGATTTATGTCCCGCAACGCTGCGTGCCCTAAGCTGGGGAAAACCTAAGGAAAGCTCGCAGCTACCACATACGCTAAATGTGAGATGGGGTGCCTGTTTGCAGGGAGTCAGCTGTTTGGCATTGCTTCTGCAGGAAAGAGCCCGGACGCAGTGGTCACGGTGGGATGTGTGCATTCATATCCTCACCTATTTCACGGAGAGGGTCAGTGTCCCTTACTGTCCTACCAGTGCTTCCAGAACAAAGCGAATCACGTTAGCAGGACCGCCCAGGAGGGGCTGCGCTGTCACTAGCTGTGCTCTGAGGACTCTTGGTCCCTCCTGTTAGGAACTTTTCAAAGGAATTACACAAGGTCTTGTTTCGGCAAATTCAGCAAGCATGAGCTGTATTAAAAGAAGGGGATCCTCTGCTTTAACTATTTAAATGCCTGTCTGCACAGTGGTTTGCTTCCCTAATTCCCACTAAGAACACTTAAATCCGATTTTAGGTGCATTTAAGGTCTTTAAAAGTCTAATTTTCTACTGAAATTTGAAGGTGTCCAGTGACATTTTGTATCTGCGTTTTTGCTCCAGGGTGCATGTGAAAGAGACTCTGCAGCATAAGCCCGTTACACCTTGCATATACTTATGAAGTGGGATAGATACTTTTGTTATATCCCACAAGGATTCACTCAGTAAGTATTCTCAAGACTCATTTGTCCCACACGTACGAAAAGGTCACATTTGTTCCCATGGTTTTTATCCTTCTCAGAGCGCTCACCTAGAATGTTTAATACCCAGTTTCAAATCTCTTTCTAATTTCTCCCTTTACTGCTGTGATTATTAAGCACCAGGATATTCCTGGATTGGAAACGTCTCTTCAGGTTGAGCTGTTGCATGTCTACCTGCATAAAGAAATACAGACTTTAGTCCTCGGGCCACAGGAATCAGAGCAGCTGGAGAAGATTGCTGTGGGGCCCAGGCTCCTGCTCCTGAGCTCATCACATCTTTTGGCTCACGCAGTCGTTGCTGAGCTCCTGCTGGACCTGCTGACAGAGAACAGCATTGCTGCGGTTTGTTTCTGGCAGTTCTCCTACGTGCACCTAGTAAGTGGAAGCTTTTGGGCAATTTTACGCCTGGAAGGGAAGGCAGGAGCTCAGGACCCAGTTCTGAACCCTCTGGGGACCCTTGCACCCCCATGGGACAGAGAGAGGTTAATGCCACAGGGAAGGAGATCCCTTATGTACACATGGGTTACGTACACCAGTGTTCGTCACAGCCAAAAGTGCCTTTGTGCTTGCAGATGGCAAATGAAAATGTACCTGTGAAAGTCTTAGGAGCAAGATACCTCTACATTTTTTTTTCAGGTAGGTACCAGAGGAAAGCATTTCCCTACAAATGAAAGAACTCCATTCTAACAAAATTGGCCCATTTATAAACAACTTCTCTCTTCTAGTAAAGCTGTTGGACTACTATATGTATGTACATATTTCTTTGCTGAAGGAAGTCTCATCTGCATGAGAAAAAAAGGAATTGTGTCTCTGACTGAAAGGCACAAATAATGCTTCCAACAAGTAGGTCCTGTAATAACTCACACGTTTTATGATATGCAGTTGTCTTACACTCAGCAAGGCTCAGATAAGAACTGGGAGAAAGGAGAAGAGAGTGAAGAAATAATATTTAGAAATCAAATGTCACTTTTTTCCCCCCCTTTTTTTTTGAGGACTCAAGATCCTTCTAGATATCACCTCTTTACTTATTATTTTGATATTTCTATAAATTCTCTGTTGGCAACAATCACGCTCATGATTACTTTCAGGGGCTTTGTCCATTCGATTTTACATCTCTCTACACATACAGATTTTTTCTGTCTATCAGCAAATTTTGATGTTGCTGTTAGAGGAAAGTCATTCAAGGTGGAGGAACTTCTTTGGCTGAGTTTTGCAGGGGACTCCAGCAGAGAGGATAATTAAGTGGGAGCTTTATTGCACTGCTTCCTTCTTGCCTCAGAGATCTCTTCCTTCAGTGCCTGCTTCCTCAGGGATGTCATTGCATCATTATTTATGTACAGATATGGGAAGTAAAAGTTGTGGAGACACAATGTTTTGCTTCCCATTTTGAATATAGGAAGCCTCTGCACTCCAAAGTCATTTTCTCTCTTTGTTGAAAATGTCACACATCATTAGATTCCTTAAATTCGACTTCATCTCCATGAAGAAAAGATCCTTGCAATGCCTACAGAGGTTCTGCAACCTAAGCAGAGGGAATTGGTTTTAAATCTTCCTATAAAGACTATTACTAAGCAAAGAAGATCTTGTAAAGCACAGTGCATAATACACTGTCTCTCCCCTGTGTAGCTTGAGAACGGTTTCATTATGTGTTATTAAAGCTGGCTGGAAATTTTCAGCTGTTTTGAAGTCTGCTGTCAGAGCCTGGGTTTTCATCTAAAATTGGAGCACCACCAAATTCAAACAAATATTAGAACCCTACATGCAATGGAGGACTTCTTAGCATAGCTCCACGTGTCACAAGCCATACATATACCTAGCACATACTGCAGTTCTTTTCAAGCAAAAATGACAGAGGTCTCCAATTCTACAGGCAGATTGGCCTTCTTGCTGACAACATTGGCTGAGAATTCACCTCCTCTTTTTCCCTTCATAATGTTGCAGAAGTTTGTTGTAGGTTTAAGTAGTCTTCATAGAAGTGGTGAAGACAAACAAATGGATGTATCTTCTTTCTACCCAGGTTTCCTTACGTCCTTGATTTGTCTTCTTTTTTTTAGCTTTTTATTTCTTGAGATGGAGTTCTGGCAAAGCATTTATTCCTTCTGTTTGTTTCAAAAGAACTAAAATAGTTTTGTATTTATCTGCCTATACACCCTTGCTTATGACAAGCTGTTATAAGTGGTAGAATGTGGTTCCCTGATAAATAAATTACTTGCAGCGTTTGCGATGGGCTGTGTTTGCTGCCAGTCCCCACCCTGCTACAAGGAATCGTGAGGCTGGCAGTGGTGGCTGCCGGGGGAGCTGCTGCAACCAGCAAGGGGGGTACAGCAGCAGCAGCAGCACTGCTGTGATGAAGCTAGAGCCTGCAGGCAGATGGCAGGGAAGAGCGATGGAATGGGGTCAGCAATTCCCTCCAGGGCTGCAACATGGGGGAACGGAGATGGCGGAGGGCTGGTGCTGGGTCCCACACAACCTACCCTGCCACGCACCCGGCACTTGTTCATTCTTCATCCAACTCAATACCCTGAAGTGCCTCAAGCTGCTTTCCTGTGCCGCAGCTCTGTCTGTCAGTGAAAAGCTTTGATCAGCTTCTAAGTACAGAGGAACAAAGTCAACTGTTGAATTAAGTGGCTGTAAGAGGAGTTTCTGCCAAATTGTGTCACTGGCTCTGTGTTTTTCCAGAAAGAGGCCTTTGACTTTACAACACACCTACTCAGGGACTCTTTTTATTCTTTCCTATGATTATGCCAGTCTGGGGCCTCGCTGTGCGAGGAGCACTGTAGGGAATAAATAGGTGAATAGACTATGTCTGTCTCCAGTCTGAACTCAATGTGCTCATCTCTGGAACTGAGTTTACTCACCTCTTGCTGCCTTTTCATAACACCAAACAGGCGCCCAAATATATTTTGAATTTCTTAGTACACCACTTGTGCCAACAAACAAAAAATACACTTTACAAAGACCGATATATAGGAAAAAAAACCCACAAGTCAATTACATACTTCATTACTGGTAACGATATTCTGTGGTCTCTATCTTGATGTTGACCCTATTTCAAAGATGAAATGAAAATTCTGAGAAAATCAAGTTATTTTCTCTTGGAAATGTCTTTTTTCCCCCCCGTGTGTGGGAGTAGCTCTGGTGAAGGACAGATCTTGCTGTGAAGGCACATTTTTACTGTGCTGAAGAAGAGCAATGAGCTGTCCCTGAAATCCTACCACCACCACAGTAAGGGAAATCCATTGAAAATTTTCTTAGCTCCAGCCACTGGTGGGCTACACCATACTATGTGTGGAATGTGACACTTGGAATTTGTTTTTCCTAGGGAATCTTGACAGAGACAGGAGAAGACATACATGCCTCATCCCAGTCTTTTGTCTCCTTCCCCTGTCCCCCTCCTGTATAGTCACCAGACAGAAGGAACTTGTTTTCATGGGGGCTTGGAAGGGGAGCAGCATTGCAAGAGCAGCCAAAACCCACTTCTGCATTCAAATACAGCAACCACTATGGGGAGGGAAGGGAAGGGAAGGGAAGGGAAGGGAAGGNAAAGGAAAGGAAAGGAAAGGAAAGGAAAGGAAAGGAAAGGAAAGGAAAGGAAAGGAAAGGAAAGGAAAGGAAAGGAAAGGAAAGGAAAGGAAAGGAAAGGAAAGGAAAGGAAAGGAAAGGAAAGGAAAGGAAAGGAAAGGAAAGGAAAGGAAAGGAAAGGAAAGGAAAGGAAAGGAAAGGAAAGGAAAGGAAAGGAAAGGAAAGGAAAGGAAAGGAAAGGAAAGGAAAGGAAAGGAAAGGAAAGGAAAGGAAAGGAAAGGAAAGGAAAGGAAAGGAAAGGAAAGGAAAGGAAAGGAAAGGAAAGGAAAGGAAAGGAAAGGAAAGGAAAGGAAAGGAAAGGAAAGGAAAGGAAAGGAAAGGAAAGGAAAGGAAAGGAAAGGAAAGGAAAGGAAAGGAAAGGAAAGGAAAGGAGAGGAAAGGAGACAAAAAGAAGAAACCTTTGTGGAATTAAGTACATGAAAAGTCTGAGGTTGTGTTCCCTCAGTAAATAAATTGGAAAAGCTACTATTCATATGTATGCAACCTTAAATCTGCTGGTGCCTGAACCACATCCAGAATTTAAATACCAAAAATTAGTCTGCCCCTCTCCTCTGCTCCCCACAGCCCTTGCACAACTGTCATGTAACATCTTTGTATTAAGAACTGAAGGGGAAAAAATCTACTTGAAAAAAAAAATAATAAAAGGAGAGAGAAGAGAAGGGAGAATGATTTTTTTAATTTTTTTTTTAATTTTTTTTTAAAGAAAAGAGTCTATTCTCTTTTTCTCTCATGGATACTATAAAATTTACCACCATTGAACATCTTCTCTAGGGTACTGAAGTCTTGTGTTCTCCTGTGTCCTTCTGAAGACCCATGGCTTGTTAGTCACCTAAGAGTGCTTTTTCAATGCCTCTATATAGCCTGGAGCCCTGCCTGAAGCCACAGCAGACAATTCCTTTGACATTGCTTCTTGCCAGCTTCCCTTGCTCTGTCTGTGTTTTAAATGAAGCTCCCAATTCTGATACAGGATATGGGAGGCTGCTGCTTGATGCTCAGTTAGCCAACTAATGACCTGCAAAAATGGGTGTATATGGATAAAAATTGGTTGCAGAGAAAAGACCTCTTTTATCTTTCTTATGAAATTATATTTAGGAAACTGACAAGATCTAAGATTTCTTCTTCCTTCAGAGTAGCAAAGCTTTTCACAATCAGGATTCCACACTTCCAGCCAGCACAATACTGCTCTTTAAAACCATTCTTACGATTTTGTACTATACACTGGATATGTTTCGGGCAAATTTTAACATCCATCCAGATTGTCTGTCAACGCTTGGATGTGTAATAACTTTATTACATATTGTTCTGCCATATAAGGAAACATTGCAAGTTCTCAGGGTAGATTTCAGAATAGGAATAATGATCAATCTTGTGGAGACTCTCTCTGCTTCCCTGTCAGGTGGTGTGATTCCAGAGGTCTTCTGCTCCCCAAAAAAAGCCAACAATGCACGTACAAAATTTTCTGTGTCAGGGAGCTGCTTCATTATATGTAACTGAAAGTATTCACTTTCAACATGTGGGTTTGCATGAGCTGCTTGCATACTGGTCTCCCAGTCCAGTCCAAAGATCCTGGCTGAAGCTTTATAGGGTTGAAGATTAATACTTTATTTTCTCACAAAATTAAAGGAGGTGCACACACAGGTGATCCTCTCCATTCATGAGCTACGTATGCTGTTCCACCATAGTCACCTTTCTGGCATTGCTGTAGTGTAATGAGGGTGCTAGTTACATTAACAGGAGCTATTGTGTTTTCATTGGTGTTGCACAAGCTTTTAAAGAGGCAAAAGGTCTGGGACCCAATTTAAATCTTTTGAAGCGCTTGAGAAGACGCTGGTGGACAAGTGATAGACTTTGGATCAGGCTCCACATTACAGTGTGTTTCTCTTACATAGGAACCCCAAACAGTTATCACTGTTTTCAAGGGTAAGCTTGAAACAGGTCATTAATGCAGTGACTGATATAAATGAATTGCTTTGAAAGCAGAAGGCTGAGTTGATTATGGCAGGTCATGGCAAGATCAAGAAGCAAAGTTCTCAGTAAGAATCTCCTTAGTCGAAAGAGAAAAGAGCCAGGGGGAGAAAAAACCCTTCCTTGTTAATATTTAAGAGTTATTTAAGTTCTCTGTTCATCTTGTGACAGAAAAGTGTAGCATATATCTGAAGGAATTTATAAAGATTCTATGATAGTAGAAAGGTGTGGAGACTTCTATCAGTGTCTTCCTCTTCTTGCATGCTACTTACTAAGATGCATGATTCTCTTGACGTAATCCTGATAATCTGGGTGTGTTGGGTAAGGTAATATTCATTATAGAGTAAAATTTCTATGCTAAAGGAATGCAAATGTTCAGGGAAAAATACAAAATTTGGGTCATTTCCATGAGAGGAAATTTTTAAGACACAATATTTTACTTTGTGGAAATCTCTTACTGCAGGAGACAGGGTGCTTAAAAGAGTTTGGGTATGGTTTTTTGTTTTGGTTTGTTTGTTTCTTTTTGTTTGGTTGTTGTTTTCCTTCCCCCTTGCCCCCTCCCAAAACAGGTGAGTGAATGACAGATTTAATTCTTGGTTTGAGATAGTGCTCTAACCAAGCGACTGAAGCGCTGTGGTTTGTAGCATGTGACATTTGCTGAAGAGGAAAAGGCTATGATTCAAATGTTCAGGCTTGGGATGAAGATATTCCTTGCATAATGATATTCCTGCAATCTGGAAGATGCACAAAGTCTTAGCTGATACTAGCAGTAATATCAAGCGAATTCAAATTAGATATGGTTATTGCAGATCAAAGACACTGCTTAAGAGTGCCATGCTGTTATGGTTGGGAAAACAGAGGATTCAGTTCATAGAGCTCAAAGATTTTTCTCCTCCTTCATCTGAAGTTCAGTGACATTCCCAGCCAGTATCTTTGACTTCCAAAGTTTAAACTGTAAGCAAAACCTCAAACTCCAGATAAACTGAACTCCAAAGCCCTTTGTGTCAGCTGCCAGTAATTCTCTTATACAAGGAATAATGCATTTTAGACAGAAGCCTTAACCTGTACATGGAACCAAGATAGATTAATCGATTTATAATGCATTCCTGAAAGAGGGTTTACCATCAAACTTGATTTTGTTAAAAAACATATTGCCGGGAAGTTCAAAATGTAAATATAATTCCTTGTTTGTTTATAAAGGAGTTGGAAAAAAAATTACTGTAAGGCATTGCTAGAGTGAAGTAGAAACCAGTAAATCAGGATACCGTGGGCAAGCAAATCAAGGGTATTGTCCTGATGATGTAGTTTGCAACATACTGATATATGGAAATGCTGCATTAAAAAGTAAGCTGTTTTTCCTTTTTTTAAAGTAGATCTAATATGTGATGATCATATCACAACAACAAATTTCCTATTAGAAGACTTCTATAAAAATAATAAAGTTTACTCAGAAATAAACCCAGTGTTTTATTTCCCATTTTATCTTGTAGGCACTGTTTAGCTACTGCTCACATGTTAATGATCAGGTACTAGATATTACCGTCAAACCAGTGAGAATGGGTTTCGGCACTGACATTGGCTTTACTTATTTCAGACTAAAATAATTATATATTGAAAAGCGTAGTTAAAATATGCTGAAGAATAGTTACATTTCTTACAAAGAATAACGCATGGTGGTAATGTTAAAGAAATTTCATGGCTGTTAAAGCTGACTAGGTTATTTAGGATGAACTTAATTTGATTGACAGCATGTTTTTGTTAAATCTGAAACTGGAGATCTTCCAGTCAGCCAAGTACTAAGGGAGAAACCAGAGAAAAGTAAAAGCCTGGTAGAGGTCATGAGGTATGAGTTCTGTTCCTGTACATAGAAAAGGTTTAAGTTCTTCATCTGCATGATCACTAATGACATGGTAGGAATACATCCAGTGAAGCAAATTTGCAACAGCCAAGAGCATCCCTTGTTTGGAAATGTTTCATTTGAGGCATTTTGTTTTGAAAAAATTTCCACCAAATTCAAGATTTTTTTTTATTTTTTTTTTTGGTATCTAAACTCTTTTCAAAAGCCAGAAGAAGCCTGCATGCATCCTTGCTGGTGTGGCTTTGGCCAGGGTCAGTGCAGATAAAGTTGTCTCCAAACCCTGGGCTTTATTTTTGGCATTTGTGCTGTTACCTCAAACAATTGTTCTCACCCTAGGAATGAGTTAGTTCTCCTTCACACAGCTCTGTACCTTGTACAATTGCACATATTGAAATGAGGAACACGAGACATCTCAACTCACTTCTGCTTCTGTGAAAAGGTTTTTAGAACATTGCTTTGAGGGCCAACACAAAGCAAGAACCCAGATCTGAAATATCGGATGTTGCTGCCCAGAACTGTTGTTCAGTTACTCATTGTGGATGTCATGACTTCTTGGCAGCATTTGGGGAACCACGAATGAGCAGTGCAGTTGGGTTCTTATACATTTAATTCAGTTATCCAAACTGCTGTTGCCAGAACTCTCTATGCATAAATTGGAAACTAATTTACTGTTGTGGGCTGAATGTAGAAAGCACACATGAGCAGAGAAATCTGACCTGACATGTAGAGTGCCACTTGGACCACCACTGTGACCACCACTCCTTGAGAAGACACACTCTCTTCCTTGCTTGCTTGTGGGCATCATGAGTACTGGCACAGCCAAACTGTTCATCCATTTAAGCAGTACCTGGACAAAAAGTTGTTTATAAAAGGTGTGTGTATTTGTAAAAATGCCCATAAGCCTTTGCACCCCTCTGCGTCTCTGCTTAAGGACCCCTGTGGTCCTTAAGTATAGGAAAGTCACCAGAGTTTTTCTGAAAAATACAATCCATGTATTTTTGGCAAGATTTTCCCTTGCTCCTGTTGCTAAGCATTTATACAAATAGTCATGCTGATTTCACTAAAATTACTCACTGGATTATGAACTTCTCAGTTCAACCACATGTTTTGCAAGAAAGTCCTTGCAGACCAGGAGGTTCCTAAGATGATTAATGTGGTGAAGAGTTTTCTTCCTTTCTTCCTAATGGAACTTTAACACAAACTCTAGTACACAGAAAATTTGACTTGAGTTTTTACGGCTGTGAGTCAACGTGAAGTACTCCTGTCTTTGAGGACCTCTGCTTAATTGATGAGCTTGATTTGTTCAGTACAGATTGGGAGCAGATGGCATATCTAGTTGTGGAAGGGATATGTATGTCTGAAGAGAGTTTTGTCCTGTTTTGTTTACAATATTATGATACTGTTTGGTGGGATTTTTTTTCCCACAGTTCTCCTGAGACCGGCTCCAAAGAGGGCTGCACCACGCCAACTACTGTGCAGCCAACAGAAGCTGTAAGAGGCTTAGCATCTTCCAAGATCTGGCCTTGTCTGCTACTAGCGCTTTGAAACTAGCACTTCCATGTGTTGTCTCTAAAATAACATTCTTTCTTTACACTGAATAAACAGTAGGAGAAAAGTAATCACTTCTCCCTCTTTCCCATCCTCTCTCTCTCCGCCCCTCCCACACCACATTCTGGCCTGCACAAGCAAGTATAAGGTCATCTGCAGGATGCTTTCCTTCTTCTGTGGAATAGTTCCTCTTACTATTTCCCAGACATTAGTGGTTCCTGTTCACAGTGATTGCTTTTGTTTTACTTTCCAAAGTGTACTTTTTAAAGAGATGTATGTGTTTTGTACTTTTATTCTATTCTTAGGCTGCGGAATGCAGTGAATAGGAAATTAATTCAAGCCTGGCATTCCTTCAGCTCCTTCACAGCTCCCAAACATACACAAACTGCTCACCTCCTGCTCACCGTTTACTTTTTTTCACATTTTACCCTGTTGTTTGCATTACTTACTCAAAAAATATTTTAATATAAATAAGCTGTGAGTTTTTACAGCTTTCTCTGGTACAGCTCAGAGCTTAACTCTCATGTGCCTCTGCTGATTCCTCTTGTTCTGAAAGGATGCAAGTGCAGGGCGCTAGATTCACTTTCCAAATACCAAAGATAATGTGTCTTGTTCATAATGAGATTACAATCAAGGTCTGAAATTCCCTTGTCTCAGCAGCTCTGGGGGCTCACACTTTCAGAGGTGATTACATTTCCTACTGGTGAAGGATTTTTTAGCACTATTTCTGCAGACCTTGATAGATTTAGCTTTGAAATGAGGCATGTTACTGCTTTAATATTATGCTCTTTGGGTAGACTGTTTGTGTGCTCTGCAGACAGCTCGCTGCATTTTAAAAGCACTATTAATTCCTGCTACATAAAACATCTAAAACTATATCAAGCAAGCCTGTCTTTTTAAAAGTTTCAAGTTTAGTGGCGGTCTAAAAAACATGTTGGAACAGGCATGAGATGAGTAGATTTCAATTCTATGTGATCTTTTTTTAAGAGATGTGTCCATGTGTGCTCCAGGCATCAACTTATGTAATGAAAGTTAAACTTCTAGAGGTCCTGACTATTACTTACACATCTGCAGTGCACCAGTAGTGGAAATGGCACATAAAAGTAAAAACTCCAAACCAAAACACAAGTTTTTCACAGTCTATAAAGTACACCATCACTGTAAAACATTTTTTAAATGAGTCATAGATAGCCTAGCCTGACTTCTGACATATATATATTTTTACCTGGGAAATTTTGCTCAATTTTAGATTTCTATTAAACTGTAGCATATTTTATCACTGGACCTACTCTAAATTTTTATGGATGACAAAAAAATAATTCATCTCCATTCTTCATACACAAGTTACTCTGAACAAAGATGCTTTTATAATGATTGTTATCATGAGAACTCTTACTTTTCGAATAGATAAAGAGTTCATTACAGGTGCTTCACACAAACCTTTGTGAAACAGTAAGTATCAAGAGTCATTATGTGGCCTTTCCACAAAGGTTCGCATTTGCACCTAACAAAAGAGTGACTGATAAACACACACCCTTAAAGGTCATTATAGAAAATTTCTCAGCAGAGAAGAAAGTCTGTAAAGAGTGACATTTTCTGAGGTCAGTGAAGATCTTTCTTAAGAAAGGTCTAGATCATCCAGAGCTAGATCATCTTTACCAAGTAAGTTTTTTTACCCTCACATTGTGGAACTACCATTTGAGTAATTTGTGGACTTGGGTGGTACATGCCATGCCACCCACAGCTTAAGTTCTTCAGTCAAGAACTGTGATCCTCAAAATGTGAATATAGTTACTGCACTGACTGAAAAGAGCCACAGCCACCTCTACCTAACACCTCACTATTAATGAAGTACCTGCTTGTGCAGGTGCTCAACAGCAGATTTGTCTGCCTGTGACAGGCAATTGGCATCTAGCCCTTGCTAGAGCTCTGCTGGGCTGCTGCTGACTCAGGGCTGTCCATGCAGGAGCCCAACAACCTCTGTTGCTGACAGTCCCTCTATCTTCATGACAGGTAGTCATGATCATGACTCTGCAGTCAGTACTGTCATGCAGGAAGAGGCAGTCCTAGGTGTAACCTTTTCCACTGCTTCTGAGCTGTGTCTCTTGACAATGTGCCTCACTTCATGCCCAGACACCATGGGAAACATCCTAACACCTCAGCTAGGCACTACTGGAATGGGAGGAGCAGGACAGGGAATGGGAATGAGTGGAATAGGAGAGAGGGGAAAGCACCTCTTGGCTCCTTTTACTGAAGTGTCTGTTTGGCATAGAAATTTTGTATTTAAATGAGCTATGCTCTTCATCTAGCAGTAGTAAGCTTGCCAGCAGTAAATGAGAATGATCCTTGAGGTTCTCTTCAAACCTTAATGATTCTATGATTCCATGATTCTACGACATCCTAGTCCTTGCTTTGTTGAGTGTTTGCTTATCAGTATATACATTCCTTACTGTCTGTAGTCAGTGGGACAGAAGGCCATAAGGGGGAGTGCTTTTCTACCATGGGCTTTTTCTAGCAGGGCTTGAATGATTGCCTTGGGGGAGGTTGTATAGTCAGTCAGAGCTAAAACTGTGATCCAGGCGAAAACTCACTTCAAGAAATGCAAAGCATGTCAAAACCAGGGAATGGGCAATATTGAGGCGCTCTAGCTAAAATGCTGAGGTTTCTCAAGTACATAATATAGAATGAACATGTATTTTTACTAGGAACTGAACAAAGAATAGAACATGGATTTTCCCCAGTTAAAGTTAAAAATTGTTTTGTTATAGAATTTTTAAATTAATCAGGACTCATTTTAAAGCCATCTTTGCTGATCTCAGAGCTTATCAAATAGATAAGGAAAGTGCTTATCAAATAGATAAGGAAAATTATTCATTGATCTTACTTGAACCTCTTTGGCTTTTTTTTTTTTGTGAGCAGTGACATTTCATGCCACAATAAACAAAATATGACCATAGCTGAAGACAGCTTAATATGTGCCCATTATGAACAAAAGGGATAAAAATCTTCATTTTTTTTTTAAAGGACATGCCTGCAGTGTGAGTTTCAGGCAGAGACTTGCTGCTGGCATGCAGTTCAATTCCAGTCTAAAACCAATGTGACCTTGTTAACTGCCTTTAGACTTGGGACTTTGTTAACCATTGATAGCTGATGTTTGGTCAGTTCTGAGGATGGGCAGAACCAGTTTATTTCTTCTTTCTGTCAGATATCATGGTGAAAGGAAACACCAGGCCAAGATAAAACCTCATCAAGTAAGTGTTCATTCATCATAGGAATTTCCCTCAGCAATTTTCTTCTCGTGATTATTTATTTTGTCCCATATTTGACACATATTTCCATATCATAGCTGGACAGGAATGATAATTTCAGTAGTGCATGGAACATTCAGACATGATGAAAATGGCCATCTATTTATATGTCTGGAAAAGGAAGTAACTAATCAAGAAAGCTTTGAGGACACCATCGATCCTATCTAATAATACTGATGATGAAAGCAATGTGATCACATCATTTTATGAATGAAACTTGGGCAGGCTTTGGGCTTGTTAATCACAGTGTGGCTTTATGCTCTTTTGGCTGCAAGTTAATTGAATCTGACCTACGAGGAAGTGTGTTACAGCTTGTCTCCACAGAATTATAGCCAATCTTGTTGTTTTCCTAATCAAAACCCTGATTAATGTTAAAATTCTGTCAAACTAAAGAGACAAATGTTGTAATTTTCAGCACTTATTGGCATAAGACCAAATTAGATTTCAGGTTTTTCTAAGTTTAAGTAGCTTTCAAAATGACATCATATACAAACAATAGCTAATCATTCTGAGAATAATTCTCATATTCTTAACGAAAATACTTAAGTTATTCACCAAAGAATAATTTTTATCCCTTGTGTATTCCTATCTATTATCTGACACCACAACTTTTCCCATAGGAAATGCAGTATACTTTACCTTTTAATTTTTAATAGGCTTTATATGACATTTTAATGTATTCCTTTGAGAAAGATTTTATCTTCAATATGACTTAAAGCTTACATTGGTCTTTTAAAAAAACCCTTCAGATGGCATCTCAGGATGAACTTAACTTGTTGGAAATTGTAGTTACTGTAACTGCACAAATAAGGAACATGTGCATTGGATAAAACCAAGAGCTAAGGAAAGTGAGTTTTGATTTATTATATACTCATCATAATGTGCCTTAGCTTAGTTATATTATTTGCCTTGCAAACCCAGAAAAACTACAAACAAATCTTTTTCTTTTTACCTGCAACATTCCATTCCATTTTTGATGCAACGCTCACTTTACTTTTTTAGCTACTATTCATTTTATTTCTCCCTCCTCCAGTCAAGTAAACATTTACAAAATTTGAGCAAGCAGAAATTTCTAAGTGAATATGCTCTTTGAAAAACAAAAGTCAATGTGTTATCCTTCTGGAAATGTTGAAATAAAGTGTTTTAGCTGCTATATTTTTTTCCATCTGAATAATGTCAGTGTCCCTGAAGTGCCAGCTTTTGATAATTTTTCTCTTCATCAAAAGATATTTAGTCAGTCCTACTGTAAATAGAAAATACTGTAAAAGTACTTAAAAATGTGAGCTTAGTAATTTGGGCCAAATTTGAATAAAACATTCTTTGAGAAACCAAGGAAGCTGAGGTGTTCTTTCCATTGGAGGTGATGTAGAAAATAGGACAGACAGGAAACATCTTCAGTTTTCTCTCTTCTGAACTCATAACCACAACAGTGTATGCGATACACTTCTGTATATGCTTTAGCACCATCTAGCAACCCTCCGAGATACTGCACGTCACCACCTGCTTTCCCTTATGCAGATGTCTTTAAGCAGAAACCTGGGCTATTGCTTTCATTTCCCCCACTGTAGTCGTAGATGTTGCCAAATAATATGCTTTAATATGAAATAGTATCCAAGACTACTGGGGCAAGTCAGGGTAGGATTTCCTAAGTACGTAATGCTTGCAAACTGCACCGCGGGGTGCCTGGCAAGCCCCAGGTACAGAACTGTTTGTAGATGGACTATGACTCACTTTTACGTACACACATTTGTTAGGAACGTGCTGATATGGTACCGTGCAAAGTCCTCGTATCTGGTAACAAATGTAGAAGAGAACGTCAACATTACAACTGGATAACCTTTATGTGAATTGCACTAAGCTCATTCTTTCACTGGGTGTCTTCTAGTGCAAATCAGATTTATAAAATCTTAATCTTATGTATAGCTCTGCATCACCTATTTTTACCACTATTCCTCTGAAGCACGCATGAGCCAGTAATGGTGTGTGGGACATTTCCTTGTAGTTACATACCTCCAAGCTCCGGTATAGACATGAACCTGTGGCTAAGGATACAGTTTTGAGAACTGCTCCAACAGAGGAAGGTTTTTCAGGTAGTAGCACTGATGTACAGTAACTTTTTTTTTTTGTTTTTTGACTTCTCTTTAAGGAGTTGAATAAGAACTGAACACTAACACAGTTCAAAATGTCTTTCCGTACAACTGCACGCACACACACAGACACGCACACACACACACAGAGAAAGAACAAAAGCAAAGTGTTCTTTTGCTCCTTCAAAATTAGAACTTCATTTGTCCAGGAGAAGGAAAGAAACATTCCAATAGTGACAAAATATGTCCTGGAAAACAAGATAAAATAGCCTTAAATGCTTGTATGCCCAGTGAAAGTCTTGTTGCTGTGTGTTCACAGTCGGGGTATCAGTGCCTGAGAAAACGAAAGCCCTTACCTCTTAAATTGAGCTGTGTGTATACAAAGATTCACAGAGAGAGAAAATCCCCCAAATCAACAAAATTGAAACTATTTTATCATGCACTCAAGCACAACTTTCAGGTTTTTGTCTGGAGGATGTCACTGCTAATCTACTGTGTTGTCTGTAATGCCAAACACCTTACTGATGATTAAAGCAAACAGTTCAGACCCTTCCAGCAACAAGTCTTCAGCTGGTTATGAGGATATTTCTGAACAACAACAAAAAAACAACAACAAAAACCAAACACAGAAAGAAACCCCAAATATGACAAAAATGAAACTTTCTTCTGGAATCAGATCTTTTTTGATTCAACTTTCTTTGGGAAGATATTTTTTGGTTCCCAGGTGGTTTTCTTTGATAAAATTCTAGTAAAAAAGTTCTCGAAGAGAGCTTGATGAAGCTACATCCCCCAAGGCAAGAACCATTATGTTTAAATCGCCTCTGAGAAGTGATAGTCCAAATTACACTAGACAGGCTCCAATCCAGTGCATCACTTTGTTATTTTTTTTAGAAGTATTTTCCTTATTTCTGAATAAAACCTTGGGGTTTTGCAACACAATCCCATCATTTCTTGTCCTATCTACCCTGGGCACAGAGAAGTAGCTCTCTCCATGGCTATCTTTTACCTAGGCAAAGTTGCTACCATGTCCCTTCTTCAATATTCTTCTCTTTAGGCTAAAAGTCCCAATTCCTTCAATGTTTACTTACAGGTTTTTAGATCTCTGATCACTCCTGACATGATCTTGTCACCTGGGGCTTAGGGCACTCGTGGAGAACATGAGCTTTTTTTTCTTTTTTTTTGCCAAAAATCAGATACAATGAAAACAAAAGCAAATAATAGCACTGTAAGAGAGAGCATGGCAAAGCAGTACCTCTGACCTAAGTTTTATGTGTACTGTCATTAGTGGATGACTTTTAAAGAACACAGTGATGTTGGCCTAGTTTAAGTTGAGCATAGATACTCAAATCTGTTAACTGTTTTATTTTACATCACTCTATGTTCTGATAGGAAGCCATGAAATATGCATAATATTTTGATGTCTGTAACTTGTCTCCTCTTTAGCAATGCTTGCAGGCTACCAAGAAAATTGTCAGTCTGAATTTGTTTAAGAAACAAATTTAATTCACTCAGGGTTTTTAATGCATCCTGTTTGTAAATAAAAGAAAAAAGGAAGCCATTTCTCCTGAGAAGACCTATGTCCTCTGTATCATGTTAAATAATTAACAGCACTCACCACACCAGCAATTATTAGGAGACGTCTCCTGGAGATGGCCTCTTGCTCTCAACAAACACATTGACTAATTTTGACAAATGTCATTGGCCTCAGAAGCGTGCTTATTCCTGGTAGCACGTATAATGATCTGCAGAGCATATCCCCTTCTAACACTTAGCAGTTATAGAAAGTACTTCCTACACCCTGCAATTAAAACATAGTCTGTAAAATAATTAGTCACAGGGAAAGAATGTCAGACAGCAGCAAGGGTTCCTAAGATCACAATCATTTCAGGAATAAGTGTTGAGCAAACTAGGATGGTGGGGCACTGAAACAGGCTCTCCAGGGAGGTGGTCACAGCACTGAGCTTGACCAAGTTCAAGAAACGTCTGGGTGATGATCTCAGTCATCTGCTCTGCTTGGGCTGGTCCTGTGTGGAGCCAGGAGCTGGACTTGATAATCCTTATGGGTCCTTTCCAACTTGGGATATTCTATGATTCTATTCAGAAAGCTGATCAAAGACATAATTTCAATGCTAAAATTATTTTATAAGGAGAGTTTATGAGAAATATTCCAAGTGGGTGAATTTCATAAAAATAAAATATGCTACTTTGATACTTTATTAAAAAAAATTGCTAAATTAGGATTTCAGTCCTTTTCCAAAATATGTCAGAGGTATAAACTCCAATGTGAGAACCAGTTAGCTAATATGAAATCTCATTAATACCATTTAATTTCACAGGCTGTTTCAGCAACAACATTCCTACCTTCTAGGGGAAAATAGAGAGGAAGCATTTAGGAGAAAATAAACTTCAGTGGAACAATAATGTATTTAATTAGGAGCAGAACTGATATGGTTACCATATCCTGTGATAGATTCAGGACTTGAATTCAAGCCCCGGGCCAAGCTCATGCCAAAGGCATTGCCCATTCAGTGCCTCTGCGAAGGGCTGCCTGTTCATTAGAGTTGTTCAGAACATTAGTCATGTCCTTTCTTTGCATCTCACTGGCCACAGGCCCTACTCAAACCTTGGTAGCCCCATGGATCTGCTGGACAGGAGCAGGTATTTGACTACATTTGCATTCAACAGTCAAGTTTTCTTCTTCCTGAGTCTTCAGAGTGTACTGTCTGATGTTGTAATCCACAACTATTTTTGGTGATCTTTTGGGAAATCCTATAGGAAACTTCAGCAAAGTTGTCTCCAATAAGAAGGGTATAACATATCCCATATCTCTTGACAGTGGAAACCAACCTTCTATCAAATCCATCTTTTGTTACAGACAGCTTCCTTTGACCTTGGAGTCTTTGCTCAGTATAACAGGTTTTTCTACATCTTTTCAGTGGTTAATGTTTAAAGCAACATTGGACTTTTCTACCACACTAGATATTGGCTTCCAGTTCACAGATGATCATTGTTATTATAATTCTATTTTACTTTTACTAAAAGGGATTTCCCCATTTTAAAGGTGTTTGATCTAATGGAAGGCAAGCAGCAGATGGTTCATACAAAATCTCATTAGTCTATCTGAAAGAATGTTTCATTACTGTGTGGGTGGAAACATCCTCTGTTTTCAAAGTTATTGTAATACAGAAACTGTAATGTGCAGAACACAGTATTCCAGGTTTTATACTGCAATTGCCTTAGATAAGACTCGAGAAACTGTGAGGTCTACAGAACCATTTTTGACCTTGAGTATGGCACTTTGCTTGTATTTTGTTTTTACTTGCTGTTTCCATCTTACGTTAGAGCACAAGTTCTTTGACACGGAGATTATCTTTCACATATGGTCGTATAACAAGATACAGATGCCTTTATGCAGCCGGGGCTTCTGTGTTTAGTGTAATAAAGATAAACAACAGTAACAAGAAATGAAATACTGTAGACCTTTATCCTGCTGTGGTATTAATGTGCAGAAAAAGTCTGAGGGTGCCATCCATGAGGATCAAGCTACAGACTCATGAGTGGAGAGATTAAATTCAAGGCATGAAGTCAGAGCAATTCACGCTGTAGTCGTTGCATACAGATAAGTAGGCTTTGGCTTTGTCCATAGCTTCAGTTCACAAAATACTTTGAAGCAGAAGAGGAATAGGGAAATAATATCTAATGGCAATGGCAGCATAGAACAAATTAATGATTCACTGTCAGGAAGTTGTCTGGCTTGCTTGAGCAGATCATGTCATTCTGAGATACACATTTTATCCTCAGCCTGAAGACCACGGGAAGAGAGAACAGTGAGATTTGCGTGGTGGAGTGTATTGTTACACTGCATCAGTTACAGTAAGCACACCTTTGATTTTCTGTTTCCTCAGTGGGTAACCTGTGTAAGGAAGGACAATAACTTAAATTGCAAACTGTTCTTTTAAATGAACTATTCAAAAGCCTGCTACAAGAGAATATTGGGCTGTAACGTTTCCCTGTTCAGAGTATTGCTACTAGCTTGAACACTTCAATATTCATGAAAAGAGGACTTGATAAGACCACAAACAGTCAAATCAAATACACGAAATTTTCCCCCACTACTTCTTCAGTTCTAATTATGAACTTGGATGTATAATCACAGTAATACTGAGATGGCAGCTGCAACTGCTAGCACTGGTGCACAATCAAACTGCTTGTGTTACAACTGCCACTTAGTGCAGCAACACTCTGCGTTTACTATGGTTAAGCACTGCTTTCGCTGCTGTCATTATTGACAGATAGTATAAAAGCTGTCTGTTTCTCTGTGTAAAAAAATCCTTTCTTTCCAACAGCACTTACTATTTTCTGTGACTCCTGAGGTTAGAGTAGTCCTAATAAAGATCAATTTGATTCTGAGTTGTAATAGATTTATAATGTGGTTTTTCAGTAACATTTTCTTTATGTCAGGAAACCAGCATGTTCTTTCTGATTTGTTCTAATTTGCTTTCTTCTAGAAAGAAAACTGAATACATTTGGGATGCAGACTCAAAACCACACAAAATGTAATCATTTACAGAAATGACTCCTATAAAGCTTGTGTGTGAACAAGAACTGAACACTCGTATCTGTGGTAGGTAAATGGAGGTAAGTAGTTACCATCAGCCTGGTGTGAGGGTTACTAGAATGGGTAGAACACATTTACAGGAGGGACTGGGCAGGCATACAACCATGCTACTAACTGTTGTGCTGTTGCTACCTCTCTATCTACCATTTACTAAACAAACTTGCGTAGAAAGTGAACAATTTATATTCATAGAATTGTTAAGGTTGGAAGAGACCTCAAGGATCATCTAGTCCAACCATCAAATTTTGGATCAAAATTTTACAGTGAAAAAAATTCCCTAGTTTTTTCCCAGTATGTTGAAATATGAACAAGTTAAAACTTTTCAAAGGAGAATGTAGATTTCAGTGTAAAGTTTTATGAAAATCTTCCAACCAAACATCTGTCTGGGTATAGAAATTAGGATTTTTATGCTGCCCACTATACATTTAGACATATCAGATCTCTGACATCTGATGCCCTGAGATGGGATTTCATGTAGTCGGTTCCTGTCCTTCCCCACCAAAGAGCCACAACATTACCTCTCTTATTCTGGGCCAGGCATAGCCAGCTGGCCACATCTTGGTGACAGACTTTTCTCCCCTTAGGAAGGGTTTCACATGCTAGTAGAGAACTGGCCAACATTATGCCAAAGTTTTTTATCCTGTAACAGGGAATCTTCAAGCACCTTCAATGCAAGGTTTATAGCTAGGGTATTAACTCCAAGAAATTTAGGTTTTGGTCAAAATGTCTAAAGAAAATATTGTTTCTGTTCCAACCTTGTTCTTCTTCTCAGCCTGTGAGTCTTTAACATGGAAATCTGGGGTGCATTATTTTTTTTGTGCATGTATTTTCTTTTTTTCTGTTGTAACAGCTGAACTTTACTAGAATACTTTGACTTATGGAGCAAAAGAGCTTAATGTTATGACTACATATTAGAAAGCTGGTTTTGATGCTACTTAGTACATTGGAACTGTCTGCTAGTCCTTTTTCAGCCAAGTAAAATCTACTCACTTGGGTATTTTTGGCAGTAATACATGTTTTGAAGGAAAGCTGCTTTTGTTTTGGTGCCTGAAATCATAACAGACCTTAACTCTTTTACGTATGATCTTCACTGGACAGTTACAGGTATTAGTTTCAGTGTGTTTTACTTAAACTTTTGCAGCAACATCTACAAATCATATTCAGACAAAACTGGTAAAAAAATAAAGCTCAAAAATTCAAAGCAATTATGTCCTGTGAAAAACCTTTCTTTAAGAACTGCATTAGTGTGAAATAAAAAAAATACCCTCCAACAAAACAAAGCAAACAACCCCCCCACCACCTTGTCATTCATCTGATTCATACAATATTAATTTTCAACACAAGTAAGAAATAAATGTGAGGAGAAGAACAGTCTAGGAATTAACATGCATATAAAAATATGGAACTTTCTGCATTGTTTCAGTATATCCACAGTCATTATAATGAGAAATAACCCCCTAAATCAAAATAGTCTAGGCCAGGTGTGCAGACAGCCTCATATTTGTTGTACTCAGATAACAATTTAAAATAAAATTCTTTGCATAAGGATGGATTCCAAGCATGTTAAAGCTTCCCGATTGACAAGACAGATAACAAAAAATGTCTAATAAGACAATACTTCCAGACTTATCATTGGCACTTTGCAAAGCATAAAGCACAGGCAACAGTTACAGCAAGAAAACATTAATATCACCTACAAAGTAATTATTCTTTACCCTCCTATAATACTGCCCAGGACTTTGGTCACAAACACATACATTTTGTAGGAAATCAAACTCTAGGAAAATATGCAATGTGAAAAATTTTAAACTATTACTTCCTAATTTTCATGATTTCGTATTTCTAAGGAAGATAATTTTTAGGATTAAACTTGACAAAATTCATGTAGAATTTAAGAAAAATTGGGAAATGAATTGTGATCAAAATAAAGAGGTTGGTGTCTTCCACTCTTGCATCTCAAAGCAGCTCACCAACTCCAAGGCACTGTAATGTAATGACCGACAAACTGAAGCTCACCAGCTCACTCGCTTCCTAGGAAAAGAAGGGAGCCTGTTTTCTCTCCCTAGCACATTAAATATTTAATCAGCCGCAGCAACGCTAGGCACTGCGGATTAAATTGTCCCTCACAGTCTGCTGTTCTGCAGAGGGCAGATGGCTCTGGGTCACAGCAAGGACTTACAGTCTCTCCATCCTGTTACCTACCATCCCATTTTCTCATCTCCCCTTTCTTCCTTTGGGTCAAAATCCCACACTCATTTTAGGCAACACCAAAGCTCATGTTGAATGCAGTAGAGCCAATATCTTATCCTTTGCTTTTAAGTTCTGAAAAAAAAAATATCACATGAACCTTTTGATTTTCTGAAGGAGAATACGTCATTAATATCGTGGTGGTAGACTACACAACAGACATATTTAGAGGTTCTCCACACAGAGCAGCATTTCAGTTCCCTAATATTTCAACTTCTTTGGACAAACATACGTGGTAAAATAGAATACTGTTATAAGGAAATGTCATTCATCATTCAGTGTTACAGATGATGTTACAGAAAGCGCCAAGTATAGAAATCTGTGTACTGAAACCAATATTCATCTTCAAAAAAATCAATGTGCTAAGTAATAATAACTAACCTGAAAGAAAATATATTTGCAGAAGCTCAGCTATGCATGAAGAAAATGGATGCGAGTAAAGAACAAATGCTCCACAAGAAATAATACAGCAATTTTTTATCTGCTCAAGATTTATCTACAGAAAATTTCAACTTCTTTTTTTCCAAAACATATAAGTTACACTACATTCACACAAGATGAATCCTAGAGGAGCTTCATTTTGGGGGCTCAAAGGCCCACCTTTCTATTAAAAGCATGCCATAAAACTCCAACAAAGATATAAACAAAGAGAATCACCCCAAATTAGGTAGTTCACCAGAACAAAAAAGAATGCTTAAAAAAGTCACACAGTCCATCTTCTGGGGTAGGCTACATTAAATAAGAACTTGTCCAGCAGTGTTTTATTGTTCAGTGTTCAGATTTAAACAGCGAAAAAAAAAAGATAAAGAAGAGAAAAAACCCTTCACACTTCCACACTTCTAACAACTGTAAAAAATACTTCCTTCATGTTTTTGTCTAAAATGAAACATAAAATATGGTAGAATATTTTAATTAACACGAGTTGGGATATTTACTCCAACTAACTTAGAAGAACTCCATCCCTCAAGGCAGGATGGTCTGAACTGAGGCCTGTGTGTAGAAGACTGAACACCTTGTAGCATTCTCAGAGTTCTCAAAACCACAGCAAACTAAAAAGAAAAACAACTGTTCACACCTGAAAAAGTCCAGAATTAGATAATCCACTAGAGTGGGCGAGGTTTGGATCAAGGGTGGACATTCTTCAAGAAGGAAGTCTTAAAAGTGCGGGGTCAGGTTGTCCCAGAGTGCTGAAAGATGAGCCAGTGGAGAAAAAATCTCTCAAAGAGAGCACCTTGTCTGGAACTCAGGAGAAAAAAGAGAGTTTTTGACCTTAGGAAGAAGGGGCAGGCATCTCAGGAAGACTACAAGGATGTTGTCAGGTTATGCAACGAGAAAATTAGAAGGGCCAATGCCCAGCTAGAACTTAATCTGGCTACTGCAGTAGAAAACAATAAAAAGTATTTCTATAAATCCATGGACAACAAAAGGAGGGCTAAGGAGAATCTGGATGTGGGGGCAAACCAGTGACAAAGGATGAGGAAAAGGCTGAGGTGCTTAAAAAAACTGGCTGGATGGCTGGACCCAAAGGATTGTGGTAAATGGAGTTAAATCCAGTTGGCAGCTGGTCACAAGTGGTGTTCCCCAGGGCTCAGTACTGCAGCCAGTTCTGCTTAATATATTTATCAATGATCTGGATGAGAGGATGGAGTGCACCCTCAGCAAGTTTGCAGATGACACCAAGTTGAGTGAAATTGTTGATCTGTTTGAGGGTAGGAAGGCTCTACGGAGGGATCTGGACAGGCCAAGGCCAGCAGTGTAAGGTTCATCAAGGCTGAGTGCTGGGTCTTGCAAATGTGTCACAACAACCCCAGCAATGCTACAGGCTTGGAGAAGAGTGGAGAGGCTGGAAAGGTGCCTGGCAGAAAAGGACCTGCAAATGTTGGTCAACAGCTGGTCAGCAGTGTGCCCAGGTGGCCGAGAAGGCCAACAGCATCCTGGCTTGTATCAGAAACAGTGTGGCCAGCAGGACCAGGGAAGCGATTGTCCCCCTGCGGCTCTGCNGGGGTGAAAGCCAGGGTATCTGACCTGACCTGGCCAGCGGAAATATTCCATACCATGAACATCACACTCCCTATAAATTAGGAGAATCTCTGGGACCACTCTGTCTCTTTGATGGCTGCCATCCCTGGAGGGTCTCACCCGCCATCCCATTCCTGAGCCCCACTCTCTGCTCCCGAGCCCTGCCCTGCCGGATGTGGTGACTGTCGCATGTTTGCTGGAGCTGCGCTGCTCGCTGTGTGCAGCATCAGCGCTCATGGCTGAGAGGGTGCAGCTCGCCATCCCTATACTGGCTGAGCGTAACCTGCTGTGTTTTATACTAGTACTGGTATTGATATTAAGTTTTTATACTCTTTTTCAAACCACATGTTTCCTTTTCCCAATTTCCCCTCCTTATGTGAGGTGGAGGGTGTCAGGGAATAAAACAACTGTCTAAACCACAACAAGATGCTAGAGCCTGTCCAAAGAAGGGCAATGAAGCTGGGGAAGATTCTGAAGCACAAGTCTTTCCAGAAGCAGCTGAGGGATCTGGAGTTGTTTAGTCTGGAGGAAAGGAGGCTGAGGGGAGACGTTCACTCTCTACAGCTGCCTGAAAGGAGGTTGTGGCGAGGTGGGTGCTGGCATCTCTTCCTAATTAGCAAGTGATAGGAAAAATAGAAGTGGCCTCGTGTTGTGCCAGGGGAGGTTTCAATTGGATATTAGGAACAATTTGTTCACTGAACTTGTCATGAAGCACTTGAACAGACTGCTCATAGAAGCTGTTTAGTCACCATCCCTGAAGGCATTTAAAAAATGTGTAGAGGTGGTGCCTAGGGCGATGATTTAGTGGTGGACTTGGCAGTGCTAGGTTAATGATTGGACTTGATGATCTTAAAGGTCTTTTCTAACCTAAAAGATTCGATGATTCTATGAAGAGAAGTCCCATAATTAAAATTATTACACTACTGGAGTGCTGAGCCAGAAGAATCCACCAAGACCACCATATATATTGTTTTGCAAAATACATAAAATGAGCTCCTACTGTATGGACCATGGAAGACTTCCCTGACACTTTGCAATATTTCGTGCATGGGGGATACTGCATTACACATTAGAAATGTCATACATGCAGAGACCTTAGCCCACCACAAAGGAACATCTATACAGCACGTGAATTTGTGCAAATCCATCTCTATCAGACCTGAAACAATATTATTCATTTGGTTATCCCAGTGGGGGAGTAAAATACCCAGGCAGAGGGCTTCCATGACATTGCCAGCATGTTTAAATCATAACCGGACTTCTGGGAAGACAGCATGGGTTGACTGTAAAACACTGGGGAAGCACAGCTGTTACTGAGACATGGACTTCTCACAGAAAACCTGAAGGGCCAGTGCAAACTCCTGGACAAAAAAGACAAAAGGATTTTGTCAGTTTCTCAAACATTCCTAGCAATATACTACCAAAAAGTGAAATCGTGTTTGAGACAAAAACAATTTGAGGAATTACACCATGGTGACATTTTGCAGAATCTGGCATCCCTTTAGTGCTCCGTTCAGCATGTAAAAGTGCCTGGTGGACTATTGAGCCTCTTTGTTGTGAAACGTCTTACCTAAAAAAGCACACAGCAGCCCCATTATAGAGGAGCTTTGAGATAAATTATAGCTAAATCTAAGAAGAGATATAAACCATTATTATAATGTCTTTCAAATTTGTTTACTGAATAACTGAATAGCTTTAGTTCTGGGTTAGAGACCACGCACTATAGATCTCAGGGGCAGTCGTGGTTACCTATATGGTCTTTAAAAGTAGATACTTTTCCTTTTTTGCCATCTTAAATTTTGTATATCTAATAAGTTCAGAAAAAAGTCTTTTCTCACATAGCACATAACTTCAAATTCACTGAAATGTATAGACAATGCTTTTCTGATAAAAAGTTTGCACCCCAGAGTTTGATGAATAGAATGTCTGCTCCTAAACTGTTTTAATTACAAATTCAGCCAAGAATGCCTCTCATTCTCTTCCTCTTCTCATGTAGTTTGGATTATAGAAAGTTAGAACATAAAAAATTTTTTTCTTTAGCCCCCAAGACAGTCTTAAAAGCAAGATGTTCCTTTTTCCTTCACTCAAATCATTCTGTTGTTTCTGTCTGAGAACAATGCCCAACTCCTTTAAAGAAAGCTGCTTTCTTTTTTTCCTCCTCTGTAGCTATGCAAGAGATACAAGCTGCCTTCTTGTTTCATTTTATGACAAATTATCTTTTCAGCACAAGCAGTTGGTTTCAGTGTCTGTCCATTCAATGCGAACATAACTTCTCCATGCAAATTCAGAAACAAATTTAGACACACAGTTAGCACTGGTGTCTAAATGAGGTCCGCTGAGAATTATCAGATCTTCAGAGAAATCAACAATCAACAAGCTCCAGAAATGCAGCCTAAGCACCATGTCAATGATGATTCTCTCAACAAAAATAACAGTATTTGTAACACTTGCTGTAAGCAAGCATGAAATTGGAGGCAGTCTCGAAAGAATAAATCCGCGGTTCTGTACATAGAAGCACTTCATGCTAGGAAATGGACTTTAATTAGAACATCACTGGTGTCAAATTTCTAATACAATGTTTAAAGACAAATGGAGATAGCAGAACCTTGGGAGCTCTGCTAATGTAAAAACGGCTGTTAATTGCTGGGGATTTACATTTTTACATTAGCACAAAGTCTGAGGCACAAAACTGATAAAGGGACACAAAGGCTTTTTATACGCCTAAGCTCTTTCCAGATTGCTACATAAAAGGCGTGTTCAGCCGGCGTGGAGCATCCGCGAGCTCACAGAGCCTTCACCACCACCTCCTCCGCTGGCGCAGCACATGGGGATTAACTCCCACCTATACTCCTGGTCGCGTTTTATTAGGACTTGCATGCACAGATTACCATGGACTACCTGTATCTGCATTTGGAGTAAATCCAGCTTTACTCAGTGTTTCTGAAGGCGACTGGAAGACAGAGAAGGATTGCCATTTTGATAGTTTCATTGCCTGCTTCCTTGAATCTTTCCCACTGCCACTGGAGCATGACATAACTATCCTCTGAAGCATAATATTCTGCTGAGCCCCACATGGATTTTCAATAAGAAATTTGATAGCAGGTTATTACTTGTCTTCAGTGAGTGACCCGAGCTTCTCTCTGGAGTCTCTGAGGACCAGACCATTAAAAAGGTGATAAATTTAAAGCTGCAGATAGCAATGCATGTTGACACTTGAGGGAAATGTATCCAAATTACTTTTGTCTCTCCTGAAGGTGTCAGGTGCAGTTGGCCTGTGAAAGTAACATGGACACATGGCCAAGCCAGTTTACAATCTGGAAAAAACTCAACAACTAGATTTCCTAAAAAATCCCCCTGAAAACAAAACAAAACAAAACACAAAACACCCGAACCAAAAAGTCCCAGTAATAACAGATGTATGTTTTTATTTCCTACTCAAAATACAAAAAGTGATCTTCAAATTTATGACTTCTCCCAAAATGAATAATTTGAAGCTCGTCTATTTCCAAACATCTCCATGTACTTTTGAAGTCATAAAAAATATCACAAACTCAGAAATGGTCATTTGGGAGGTGTGGGGTGGAGAGAAATCTATTCTGGATGCCGTTGCACCTCAATAGCAGAGGATGGCTGTGTAAAAAGCCAGAGGGAAGGAGCAATATATATGTGCGTAAATATGCTCAGCAGATGGAGATCGATCTGTCTCTCTTGCATTTTTTCTTAGGACATCAGAGCATTGAGGCAACAGTGTCAAGGGAAGCTTGCTCCATGCTCATGGAGAAGCTGGCACACCACAGAGAAAGAAGGCAGTGAGCTCGGAGATGAGGAATGGGGAGGCTATTCCTGAGCACCTCTGTCCTGCCACGTGCCGCTCTCTGCAGGCACAACCTTCACACCAGAGGCAGGTTCTCAGTCTTGGCTCTAGCACTTCTCCCAGCCACATCTCTTGTCTTTCTTATCCTGCTCCAATAATGCCCACACTCTTGCTGTTGTTTTTCACGTGACTGTAGGAGAACTGCAGTGAGCATGCATTAAAAAGGCAAACATGGAGTCAAGAAACAGACCTATAGTGGTGGCATTGATCTTGGGCTGGCTCTGCTTTGGAAGAGATGCTTGGAGATATGGAGGGCTTGAATGGACAAGGTCTGAGAAATCTGAGTTCGTGTGTCTCTGCTCTGGGCTGGATTTGAACAGGTGGTCAAAGTCTCAGACTGTATTTCAGCAGGACTTCAGGGAGGTTCAGCTTTCACATTAGTACCCTGTACCCCACTCCTTACTTGTTAAGGACAGAAAAAGGAATGACACCAGGGATCTAAGCACTGTGTTTGCACCTGCTGAAAAAAACCCCACAGACAAACAAACAAGCAAACCCAAAACAAACCCAAGCAACTCCTGTTTTTCATGCAGTCATTTAAAGTAATTGGTTTACATCACATTCACAGTGCTTCCATTTATGGAGAGGAAAACTAAAGCACTGCTAAACATGAAGCAACCATGTAGGCCATATTTTTCTTTTGCTTGCACTGCCCAAGGAGAACAGCTTTTATACGGCAGATGCAGTAGGGACTGTTTTTTTTCATCTGCTGCAGTGATTTTTCAATTCGGCTGGCTAAGGAAAATCTGCTGTTCTGAACAGCAAAGCATTCACTTCTATGTTCAACCATCTTTAAGGGACCAACAGTAAGTTGTAAATCATCTTCAGTTCATCCAATGAAGGCCTGTAATACCGAGGTGAATGTGCTTTCAAAGGGAGAGTGCCCAGAAACCCTGATACCTCACTTTGCTGTAAATAACAATTAGACTTTTTTAACAAGTTCCGCTAATTCAGAACGAAATAATTAAAAGTAACACATTAAAGTGCAAGAAACACTTCTGAGATGAAGTTCATTTTATTAAGCTATTTCAAATACTAAAGTTTATTGCAACATAGAGTTTTTACTCCTTTAATTGAATTTCTGGCACTAAAAGCTTGGTAATTTGAATATCTATATGATCTGTAAGGAAATAAGTGGAGGTATGTATATTTTTTAAGTGATAACTATCAATTATGTCACATATCTGTGAGATGGCTTGTGGCATTATTTCAGGCCTAACATAAGGAGATACATTTAGCGATTCTGTCCCAGAAGAGGCCAGGATTAAACAGGGGTTCATTAAGTTGTAATTCCATCTCTAGCAGCACTTATTCCAGGGGCACAGGGAATGAGGAAAAATTTAGTCCTGATTCACAATTCCTGAGCTATTCCTGTCCACTGTCTGCTCCTGCAGGAGTTCTTTCCTACTGTCTGTCCCATGTAAGAGGGTGACTGCCTTCACCTCCGGAATGTAAACCCCTGGTGTAGGTGGTCTAGCCAGGGAAGCAAAATGTTTGCAGTTAGTTTCAAGACTCAGCCAGGGCAGAAGAATCATTCTAATCCTTAAAATAAATTGGAAAAATTTTCAAATCACATGTAAACACAGCCCATGTTCTTACTACCATGCATTATCTCTGAATTGTCAATACCTGGGCAAAACTGCAAGGACATATTGTCATGCATCCTTTTATTAAATCAATGAAGAAGAACTGTCTTGCTTTAAGGACTCTTTGTTGAATGTATTATTAGGCATTACATAAATACTAAGATTAATCCCTCTGTACTTTGTTTATTCAGTATTAAAACCTACTGCATTGACAGGCATGGTGATCATGCTGCAATGAACTGGAAAGATAAAAGTCAATCTAACTATATTTGTTATGCAAGAGCAGTCAACAGTCAAGTTAATAACATTTTCTACAATTAACTTTTGTAGGTATGAACTGAAAGGAGCTAGAGCAGGATGATGGGATTTTTTTTCTATGCAGGTTACCATTTGATAAGGAAACATTTACAGGTTTAGTGGTTGCTGAGAAGGAAGATATCTAAGTAACAAGTTCTGAAGTTCTAAAAGAACTCAGTCTTTTAAAAGGCAGCTTTTCTGGATTAAGGACAGCAGGATTTGGTTCTGAGCTTTTAAATTATGAAACTCATAAATAGTTTTGAAGATGTAAAGTCAATAAAATAGTAAATAAAAGTCTTTGAAGGATTAACTGTAAAAAAGATTCCACTAATCACTGCTTATGAAGGAGTGACCTTCAACATAAATAGAGCTATTTTGTCAAACCAAAGCCCATTTGATGGAAACAGAACTAACAGGGAATAAAATCACAAATTACCTGCAATCAAAATGCTTTGTGCAAGGTTATGAAAACATTCAGTACATCTATCAATGGTAGGGCACTCACACATTTTAGGTCTATGATGGTGAGGAGTGTGATATAATAGGCTCATAGATGCTAAGGCGAAAAGGACTCTTAGATCATTTATCTGACCAGCACCACAGGACATCACATCTCCCCTATGCACCACCACACTGAGCTCAGCAGTTCTTATGGGCTAGACAATGACCTTGCTATAAACTCTAGGAAATGCACATTCTTGCATGGTCTGTGGAACAAGGTTATAGACTCAGAGAATGATCAGCTCACAGGTCATGTGGGCCACTGCAAGGCAGTGACTTGAGTCTACTACATACTGAGGAGGCAAGATGAGAAGGCTACCTCCACTTCCCTCTACACGAGACCCCCAGCTAGCATTGCTGCCAAATAAGACCTCGAGATATATGGTGGTAAGGCCTAAAGGGTGGAGGAAGCCCCTTCCAGCCTGAGTCATGGACCTCACCTTCTCCATAAGACAGAGAATCTTTTGACCTGAGCCCATCTTCAGATTTTTCTTCTATCTTTCCCTGTTCTGTGATGGGAATGAAACCTTTAGTCCCTGTCCTGGGGGAGAGGGCTCTAGTGATCATTTGGCCGGTGCTGCAGAGAAGCTTCAGGGTCTGACTGGCCTTTATTAACTGGTGAATTGACAAAAGAGTGAGAGGAGATGGTGACACGAAAGCATGATTCAGCAGAGTTGTAAATACAGGAATCCCTTCTGAACACAGATCAGTATCCTATAGCCACCCACGAGGCACTGCAACTGTCCTTATACAGACTGTAGGAGAAGCTTAGAGTCTACGGTCTTCTTTTTAGCCATCAGACAACTTGCTTGCGCAGTGGCTTTACTCTAGCTGCTTTTTGGGGGGAGGGTGATTCCTTTTGGTTTTTATTTTTTTTTATTGTTATTGCAAATGCCTGAGTGGTCTAGTACACTGTTTAAAGGGAAGATGCTTGGTATCAACAACTTAACTGTTTATCTGATGAAGTATCAGGAACAAAAAAACAGATGAGAACAAAACAAAAACAACCAACCAAAAATTCCCAAACAAAAGAAAAAAAGCAAGCTGAAAAGGAAACTTAATTTCTTGCCTAGATACACCCAGGTTTTAACTAGTTTTAACTAAATATATAGACCATGTCCTATAAATTCTGAGATGCAAATTGTCAAGCAAATTAATCCATCATTAATTAAGATCTATTTTCTTCCTTTCCCTACTTCAAAAGAAAGAAGAATGGGAGATGGTCATATAAGCCTGAAACAGGGGCTTTACTGAGGTTTGGATCAAACCCCAAGATTTAGTGAGTTTTACAAATACACGAGTGATGAGGAGGGGTCTGATTGCAATAGACAGGCTAGAGGATACAGTACCCTATGGTGGGCAAAACAGAGGAGAAAAGAAAAGGAAGGCTATTTCTTAGTTGTGACTTTAGTAAGGAAGACTACCTCAAATAATAATATACCAAGGCTTCCACATGCGTTATCATAAAAAGAAGGAAAAAGTTAGGAAATTCTATTTTGAATGGATAAAGAATGCATGATCACTGGATGACATTTGTAACAGAGCATGTTCATCCAAGTGTTCAGGTGATCTGAAGATTAAGTGGATTGTAAAACATCAAGACTCAAAATAGAAATCAGATACTGTTAGATCTGGTGATAAATGAAGAGGAACTAAGCATGCCCTAGACTCAAGTGAGATGGTTGAGTTTGTGTAATTTTTATCTTTCTGATTGTAACAAGTGGTATGACCTTGGAGAGGGAAGAAGAAAATTAACACAATGGCAACGCAAAACATACAGCATTTTTACTTATTACATCATGCAAAGCATCAGTTCTTTTTGCCCCACAAGTTGCAGTAAGAACTGGAGGTGGCAGAGTATGGGAAAAGATGAAGGAAGTTTAATAACTTTGACTGGAGATAAGAGAGAGATGGAATAAGTCACTGTGGAGGGTAACAGTTCTCTTGGACAAATAGAGGCCTTTTCTGTCAAGAGCTGAAATATCGTCTTTCTATACAGAGTTTTCAGGAACTCACAATCAAATCTGACATGTCCTGAGTATTGCTGGAACACTCCTACCTTTAAAAGATCACTCTACCAAATTTTTGTATTCATTCAGAATTTCTTTTTTTTAACATATTCTCTCATTTATTAGTGTTGTCTGTTGTTCTCTCCGAACTACCCAGAGGCACAACTGCCATTTAATTTTCTTTTTTCCCTTTCCAGACAGCTCCATGGTTATATTACAACATTGGTTTATTCAACCCAAACATTATCTATTGATCTGAAAAGGATAAAGATGCAATTCATTCTACTGCTTGTGCTCCCTGAGACACTTGCTTTACAGATCAAGCAAGTGCATGCCATAGCCAAACTACGGAGTCAGTGGACATCTTGTAAATGGGAACTTGCAAGGTTTTTCGTTTAATTTTCCTTTGACATTTCAAAGGAAATGGGGTAGATCTCCTCAAATTAATGCAAGGGCAGAGAAACCTTTCAAAGAATATTGTTAGGACTGTGAATGGTAAGTGTTACTTTTCATACTCAGTGAACAGGGGATTTTTATGTGTAAAGAGAGAAAAAACTGAAACAAGTAATTAGACTCTTTAGTGGTGAAATACAGGTATATGAATAGTTTGAGAGAACTGTATATCCACAAGGTCAGTTCAACATTCCTATTAATTTAGACCTGAGATTGTTTCCATTATGCACAACTAATTCAGCCTTTCCTGAGACTCCCGAGTTGTAAATAAAGTGACAGACTTTCATGTCAGTAATTGGGTGGTTATTGAGAAGTGGGCTGAAGGGGCATGATAATGTTAATGAAAGCTCTTGCACAATGCCTGTACTTGAAAGGAGTACAAAGGTATAACTTGTCTAGGATGGCCTATTTCAGTAGTCAGTAAGAAGATTAATACGATGGTGTCAAACAGAGATAATTGATACCAATTTTATATATTTAAGTTTCTATCAAGGAAGTGCACTGAAATCCATCATTCCATTTGCAGTGACAAGTTGGTGTAATAGCAGCAGAATTTTTAGGTTTAATTCTTTCATAACTTGTGATAAGCTGTTATTCTGAATTATCAAGATTATGAACTGGCAGATTTAAAGATCACACTTGGGGCCCAATAATGCTTTCCATATGAAAAAGGTATTTAAAAAGATGGGAAAATATTTTCTAAGAACTGAGCTGCCAGGAAACACTGGAACTGTATAAAAAGCTTTTCAGATATAAGACTACCACACTTGTACCTTCTTTCTGATAGGAACCACATGGAAAGTCTGTTCAGGTAGTGATCCCAACACCACTTTGTATTTTTGTGCACCTCTGCAGCATTCCCAAACCTTTCATCAGCACCTGCCTGTATACACCCAGAAATGCTCACTGTGCCCAGTGTGCCCGAAAGACCCGGAGTGCTGAGGGCGTTCATCAGGCAAGCACTGTATGGCGACTTGCTATATCAACAGCCAGCATCACTGCTTGGAGAAATAGCAGTGAACAGTGGACGAGTAACACAACTGCTCTTGATGTGCGCAGCTAATCCATTGCTTCCAAGGAACATCATCTTCTTGGGACAGATGGGGGTCCATCAGGGAGTTCCAGAAAGGCTCGTGTGTGTGCAGACAGCAGTCGTAGCAACTGGAAAGGGCACTAGCTTGAACTTATGCAGAATCATGTCGGATCACACAACGCTTCCTACAGTCTGGCCTGACTACTAAGCACTGTAACTGCTCGTCCTGAAGGTTACCGCTGATGAACAGTTCGTGCTTGGTAAGGACCGTCCTGAGCCTATTTGACCAATATAAACACAGCCAAATCTTCAGTAGCTGTCCTGTTAGGCAACAAAGTTCCAACACGTTTTCTTCTTCATTCAGAGATATTTCAATATCACATTTTCTTCCAACTCAGGTTGAGTGGACGCACTGCATTATCATTTTATTTGCAGTTTTCTTACAGTCCATTTAGCCACAACCATCTTTGTACACACATGAAAATTTAAATACAAACAAACTTTAAATACAAATACTAACGACCCTGCCCTCTTGCAGACTGATGTTTGAATAAATTCTTTGGCATTCCTTTCCTCCTTCAGCATTTTTGTTTTATTTTCTCTTGTGCTGCACAAAAACTTGGGATATAAATACATCACCGACCTCCGTACGGTTTCAATATTTCATTGACTGAAAATTTATTAAAAGCTTTTACAAAAACTTTCTCTAAATTAGACCATATACATGGTAATGGACTAAACTTCATGTATTGTTTATTTATAAATGAAACTGAGAATGCTATATGGCAATTTCAAGTTTGCAATGATTTGTGTCAGGTATTCTGTCTTTTTTTTTTATTTATTTTGACAATACATTTACAGGGCCCATGTGGTGGGAGTGCATTTCACTTATCCTGTGATGTTCTGACACGAAAAGACATGTGGGTGTTTTTCAAGCAGATGAAGAACAGCCTTAATGTTTCCATATTCTTTTTTATTTAAACAGAGACCTTACACTTGTGTTTGGTTAGGATAAAGGCCTCTTACTTTCTTGTGAGAAAATAAGAAGAGATATTTAACATTACTTCTCTCCCACCATTAGGGTGGATATGGGGAGCTTAAACTATCACTCGTCCCGGCTGCAAAAGGCAAAACAACTTTTCATGGCACAGACAAAATTCCTCAACATGCTTTACAGAAGAGCAGTCCAACCTGAGAAATCCTTCTCCTTCTCCTGGTCTTTGTGTCTTCCATGACTGAATATAAAATGGAAGACCAAGACCACAGACTCATTTCGTCTCAGTAAACCTGCACCACCCCATGTGTTCCTCCCTACCACCTGATGGGTTAAGAACACTATGCTATGATTTTCAGAGGAAAGTTTGGGATTCTGTTAAGACACTTTTGGTAACAATTTCCTGTTTATCCCAGAAAAAAGGTGGGTGTAGGTGGGGGTTTGGTAAAACAATTCTCTAAATAAAATTTTTGGTTAGAAAATGAAAATATTTCAATTCAGATGGACTGCTGCTGTTTATCACAGGACAGGGGTTTTTTGTGTTTCTTTGTTCCGTATGAGCTCATCTCTCTGTCTTAAACTTTTATTAACTCAAATATATTTTTTATGAAAATATCCGGTTTTCTGAGCAGGTCCCAAGGCTTAGTGATTGTGGTAAGAAGTAGTAAAGAGTAGAGAGGTTTCTAATTGCCTGCTTTGTACAGGGAATAGCTAAATATTAATTATTTAGTATTAATGCTATATGTTATTATTAATATTATAATCAATGTAATGGCTAAATTATGTGTAAAATTACATGATTAACTGTATAATATACACCACAATATAACATACATAAAATATGTATTTAAATTTTTATTCATATAATATAAACATCATCACATGTAAAATGTGCAATGATACATTATTTTTATATTAATGTAATTAATATGCATATTATGTATTTATGCAGCTGCACCTGCAATTTGGCCTTCCTCTGAGAGATCTGGAGGCCATTAGTCTTGCATAAACTGGGATATAATTTTCTAAAGTCCCATGAAAATGAAGACACCTTTCTTTATTCCATCTTCCTTCTTTAGATGACTATTAGATATCTAAAAAAACAAACAGGCAAAAAATTTCATCAATGAATTTAAGTATTCAATATCATAAGTCAGAAAACCCACAAGCATTTAAAAAACACTTAGTTGTCAAAATTCCCCAAAGACAGATATACTGCTTGTTGATATTTACCCAGTTTCAAGAATTATTTGCAGTGCATGAACAGAATTCTCCTGTTGTGTAAAAAACAGAGCATGACCAGGACGCTTCAATTCTCCAAGGATGACAGCTTTTATTAGACTGATTTTATAGGAGAACTCCTAAAACCTCCACGCAGGAGCAGGCCATTGATAGCTTCATCTTCCAGTGTCCCTTACTGCAGTGTGCAGAAGCAGACCTTGGAGCGGGGTCCAGCGCTTCGGGCTCCAGCTCCTTCCCCACCAGGAGCCACTCCTGGAAAGCTCCCGCAAAGCTGTGCTCTGGCTTGCAGCTGTGGTGGCTGGGCATTGCACTTCTCAGAGGATCTTCTTGTGAGATCCATTTTGCAGGGCAGTTCCACAGACGCTAAACCAGTGCTGCTGCTGCAGCTGCTGCCTGAATCACTGATGACTGGCAGGACTGGACCATGGCAGTCCTAATTTAGATCAGCATACGATGATCTGAATATCATCAACCATCTTGCTCCAGGTTTTAATTTTTATTATGCCAGCTGTAAATCCTATGAGAAATACATCAGTTACAATGAAGTGTAAGCAGCTTTATAAGTTTTTTTTCTGGTTATACATATGCTAAGACTGAAAATCAAAACTACTGAATCTTAGAATATGTTAGCATATTCATTATCACTTGAAAGCTAGTTAAAATAAGCCCCAACTAGGTAATTATATTTCTAGTCATAGATACGAATTCTCACGAAACAAATGTAAAAATGGCAAAAAGCCAGCACATGAAATAATATGGAATTAATGTATCATTCTGTAATACAAACCAAAGCATGATTAGATTTAGTTAGGTTAAGAACAAGGAAGAAAAGAGTTTCATTTTGTTTTCTTTATGACAATATCTGGCCCTTTCCTGCTCAGATACAGGCTGTGTTTGCACTTCAGCCTGTTTGTTTCACATTTTTCTTTAGCAAGCCTACCTAGCTATGCTGTCTGTTCTTTGACATCATATATCTGGCCTTTTTTTTCCTCTTCTAGTATCTATTCCAGAAAAACAAGGAAACGTGAAGATACTTTACCTACACTGGGAGCGGAATATTTACATTTACTGATACAAGAATGCATAGTAAAGATAGGAAGCTGAAAAGCTGCAGGAGGTTCAAAGCTCAAACATCGGACCTATTAATTTCAACCAAATGTTACCAAGCCCTAGATTGCTTCACAGGCCTGCTGCTTAGATCAAGAACAACAGGCAATGGTGAATCAATGTTGAATAGACTCCTACAGCATCCAGTACCACTAGTTTCCTTATTTGGGGAATCATAAAGGTATGTCCCACATCATGTTATGCATCAGTTAGATGACATTAACAGGAGAGACACAATCCCTGGGCATCTTCAGTAAACCTGACCCTTTCTTATTTACCACTAATTCTGAAAAGATGCATGTTAAGTCTTTCACAGACACTAACTATATAAGTTCCCAAATTTACACAAGAAGGGAAGTTGTTGCTCAATAGCAGCATTTTTTCTAGTCCACAAAAGGGGCTGAGGCTAAAGCCCCACTTGGCAAAGACTATGGACGTACTAAATCTCAGACTTACCTAATGGATCCCAGCTCCTACCACGTTTTCATTTCAGACCACTTCGTCAAACCTGTCCACTTTCAAACTTCTGTATGACTGAGATTTAGATCCAAACTTTTAGTCATACTGCTTAGAAGTGCCAAAGGTTAGACAGGCCCTAAAATTTGGGGTATTCTTTCCTAGTTCCTTAGAAAGTGACCACAAGTATAAATCAACAGTTGACAGTTCTCCATTCTGGAAATCAGCAAGGTTTGAAAGTACAGTCATTTACTTAAAAACAAACCAACCTAAGTTAACCCAAAAAAAATCTTACCTTTTCTGCAGCTTGATGTGATGGTCACTGTCACTGGTATCCTCCTGCCAGATGATCCTACTTGCCTTCTACTTTGAAAATGTATGCGTGTATTTAAATCATTAAAAGCTCTGCTAAAATAATTGGGGAATGAATTAACACTGAAGTCAGCTTCCCTAATTAATGTAAAAGCCACACACAATTCTCAGAGGGGTGGTCGTCTTTGCATTACACTTATGTTCATGTTAGAGACAAAACTAGACCAGAAATCTTAGTGCAATCAGGCTTAAACAGGTGGCATTTAGAACAGGGGTAAAATGTGCTCTGACATTACCTGTGGCATATAAATGAGAGCAGTTAAAGCCAGAGATGGATCAATTCTGATCCAATTCCTTGCGAGTGAAGCTCCACATTGGCATAGCCCCATGGTTTTAGTGAGGCTCTGTGAAGATACTTGTGTCAGTCTAGGTATCTTGGATTTTAAAATAAAAGAAGGGAATGACTAAAGGTGAACGCTGTCTGGCTCTGAAATACGATTTGAATTTGAAAAGAAGGAAAACAGTTAAGTTCTCCATGGGGGTGAGCATCAGTAAAGCTTTCAGACTCTTGACAGCTACAGGGATCTTCAAATGTTTAAGGAAGTTGAAAGTACTTACAGAAAACCTGAATAATCAGGAGAGCAACTTTAATGAGGCTAACCTCAGGGAACACAATGGGTTTTTTCCCCCTGCTGAGTGGGTATTCTGCTTTAGGAGGACAATTGTAATTGTTAAAGTAATTTGTTGAGATGACTTTTTACCATCTTTTTCTCCTTCAGTTATAATTAGAGGTGAGTTAAGATGGAAAATATTCATAAATTGCCACCAACTTTTTCTCCTGCCTCGGTTATTCAAAGCCAGTGAGCAAGCTGGCCACATCAATTAGAAAGATTTGTTAAAAAATATGCTGAAATATCACAGCTGCTTCAGGTAAATGGAAGGATGCGAAGGCAGGTGACTCCAATGATATGTAACAGTAAGCTAAACATGAATCTTCATAAAGCGGACTACACTGCTACAGAAGCTAGTTTTGGAATGGCTAAGCATTTATTTTTTTTTCTGGAGGTCAGCATATTTAAAAAAGCTGAAAGGGAGAGTATATTTTCAGAAACAAAGAAAGTCACTGTGCTCATGTTTTAATCAGAATAAAAGAAAAGTGTGAAATGTTCAGCAATAAACTGCCAACAGTAGCTGTCCGGCTACCACTGTGTCATGACAATGCAGGCAAAAGTGGTGAGAGAGCACAAGCTTCTTGCACTGTAAAGGGAAGTGAAATGAATGTGTGAAATGAATGATCTTTTTTACTGCTGAAAGATTTGAGGACTATGCCTACCCCATCTAACATTAGGCATTTACCGAAGAAGCTGAGTTAGGACAACGGTGGCTCCTTCCTTTGTCGGTACAAAGGAGCAGTAATGCAGACCCATAGGATGAATCCATTTCCTCTCTCTTTACTGAGGTTTGAAAGAGTTAAAACTCTTGGAAGTTGAATCCTCAGCCTAACAGTGCATGGGCTGCAGAGAGCTACATGCATTGGCCAGGGGCAGCCACAAACAGCCTGAACAGTCCAGCCAAGCAGCCGGCGCAGCAACATGCTAGGAAAGTACAATGACTATCATTAAAGAAAAAGCTCCTGCCTTGACTGGATAGGTTGCTCTCGCAAATCTACCATTCCCATATTTCAATATACAACGCACTGTTATGAGGCAATAAACCAGAGTACAGTTCCCCTCTCCAAGAGACTAGAGCTGACAGAAGACCCGATCCAAAATTAGCCAATGTTTTTCTACTGATTTCAGTGGACTTTAGATCATACCCATAAAATCAGTTCTAAATTCTCATCTAACCAGCCATGGGGTACAGCAAAGACATGACTGATTTTATTGCACACATAAATGTAAGCAGGGACTCTTCGCCCCCAGAATTCAACTTGTTACCGAATTGGTGTTAAATACCAGGCTTTGCTCATGTTCTGTATGATGTTACCCAGCTATAAAATCATGACTGTCACTTTTCTGCAAGAGAAGTGTTAGGTCTGGTATCTCAGCGAGCTCCAAATTTGGGTAATTACCTTCTGCCCCTGCAGTTTAAACAAGATATACCATTTGTCTTCATTACCTGCCCTAAAATTGCTGTTCCAATTTGTTGTGCTTTACTGCAATAGCTGCTGCATTTCACTGCAGAAATAGCTTCTTTTAAGTGGTAGGTGAGCTGATTTTAGAAAGATAGATAGTTTGTATAAAATATTTTGGGATCCTTTGAAGTGAGCAGTGCTCAGAATTATTTTTGATTTTTACAATCCTTATGACTATGCCAGGGTAGTCACATTAAATATACTATTTGGCAGGTTTTATTTTTAAAGATTACCATATGGTATATGTTCATCACCCAAGCAACCTCATAGAACAATTCCACATGAGTGTTTGATGTTAATTTTATTTGGGGCTGCACTGAGATCGTCACGCCAGGTTAATTAAAGAACTACAAAGAATTCTGCACAATGAACTGATGCTAAAACAGAAGGAAGTGTCAGTTTTCAGTGAGTAAAATAGCAACGCTAGAAGGTAATTATCTCCTGTTGGTAGCAGAAAGAAATTAAGAATATTGCAGAGCTCTCTTAAAAAAAAAAAAAGCCAACACAAAACCCCACCACAAAAATAAAACTCCACCAACAAAAACCTGTCCAAGACTTACAACCAAGATTAACAACTTGGGTAAATTTATTCCTAACTTGGCAGCACTGAATGTGATATTCAGAACATTGTCATATAACATGTCATAAAGAACAGCATACGTGACTGAATAGGGATGGAAATACATTTCAGTCTGAGTGTACCTTTCTTTACCTTATGAGCATGGCCACAGATAACTTGAAATGTAAAGTGCTTTCTCCTCTGTGGGTGTGACACAATCAATTCAAATAATGCATTTAGAAGATGAAACCTGTCTTCACTTTAATAGTGTTTCTGCCAGCATTCCTGAATAAAAGTCCTTTCCACAGCCCTAGATTTCGCTTTCATTGTAATTCAGTGCGTTTAATTAATCACTAGCGTGATTCAGTCTCATACCTGTGCAATTCCATAAATTAGAATTCAGGTACATCCATGGTAGAGTTAGCTGTGCAGTGGTGAATAAAATGTCATGCCAGAAGACCATCGAAACTATAGGAGGGCAGGAAAAGATTTTTGTACCCTCATATTTTTTTTTAAATGAAATATATTGTCCTGAATCAAGGAGAAACATAGTACGTTAAAATGTTAAACCCAAAAACTACTCTGAAAAAGAAAAATCTTTTGAATTCAAGAAAAAATATTGATGTTTCATTCTGACTATTTCAACTGCTTTTAGTGATGATGAACCTGTATTTCACAGCAAGCAATGCTGAATCAGTATATTGGCATTTTTTGTTTAAATAAAGAGTAACCTGAATATTTATACCATCTCCAGCTACAGACACCTGTGTGCAAGCTTTGACCTGGAGAGATGTGCTGCAGCTCTTTTGCATTTTTTACAAATGAGAACCACAAAATTCTGGAAGATTGAAAACCTCATCTCTAGGACAGCAGGGTTATCTGAAAAGGCAGTGTAATTAACCCGCACGATTGTATTTCATGCTGCTCATGGAAGAACGAACATTCCTTGCAGGAGAAGGTGGAACTCAGCAAACAGTGTCTACTGCTGTAGCATCCCCTACACAGGAGTAGCCAGTTCCTAGCCTTGGGAGTACCATGAGAGGGCAAATTTGGGAAGCAATCAGCCTTCATAGTACCCATTTCCTCTTCCGCTTCCATGAACAATTTCAATGATTTGGACTATAGATTTCACATCATACAGTAATCTACAATAAGAAGTGTGTTGCCCCTATGCCATCCTTCATAGGCTGTGCAATCATCTGTCTTTTATACCATGCCAAATGTTTCAAGGAATGGGCAGCAACAGTGCTATCACATGTGGAGACCCTGCACAGCAAGTCAAGCCTGCCAACAATCCTAAACTCCTTGTCAGCACCCAGGGTATCAGGACAGGGCTGCAGGGAAGCATAGATTAAGTCTTCCTGGATGGCAACTTGATGTCCCCGTGTCTCACAATGTGCCAGAAAGGACAATATCCATAGTGAACATTTTCATCCTCAGATTTGTAAAGAACGAAGTACACTACTGTGTACTTTTACATCTTGATTTGCAGGCAGCTCAAAAGATCCAGTTAAGAAGCGGTCAGCCTAATATGGCAGCGTGAGGCCACACATGCAGCAAAAAGGAGATACTTTCTTTTTCTCTGAACACTGGTTCCTTTATGACACACTGTGATTGGCTGAAAAAAAATATGGCAAGGTATTCCTTTTGAAAACCCGTTTCTGTCCATGTGCCTGGAAAGTGTATGGCTTGCTTGCCTTACCAATCCAGTATGATCTTGCTAAAAGTATGTCTGGGGCACAAGTACTCGCACAAAATCCAGATGAGGTTTAGGAGACTGAGAATTCGATCTTACATTTTGAAAGGTAACAAAGATATTTTATATTAATGAAAGAGAAAGGCAGTTGATGCTTTTTGAAGTTAAGCCTGACCTTTTCTGTAATACAAAACAATCACCTTTAATGTGTACAATGTACGTTCTTGGCCCTAAATATTAGGTATATTTGTATTTAACTTTGTTTTCTCAAGAGCAAGGACGGCATTTTCAATTTAATTTAACATTTTCTTTACTGTTAAATAAAGGTCTAAATGCACAACACACAACAAAGAGAACTGTGAGTAATATTTCCTGGGAATTTTTCTTACCTTGCACAGTGGTCTGCACATTCAAATGCTTAGATAAATTAATGTCAAATCATCAGACTTCATTCCACTTTTTAATTTGTCATTTTAGATCCTTTTAAAATTACATCTGGGTATTCACCCTGTAACAGCACTCCCATGAAAAATTTGCCAACCAAGGAGAAAGTAAAGCCTCTCTTATAACACAGCCACGACTCTCAGCTGAATTAACGGTGTCAGTCACGGTCTGGGTGGAGGTCTGGGTAACAGCTTCTGCAGCGATTTAGACCTATGTGTGCTGCAAGCCTGAGGCTTACTGTGGAACTGCAGACTCAGTGTCAGATGGCGTGTTTATTTTGGGCCCATATTGGGCCACATCATTATGTGTTCATTTGGCATCAGACTTGGCAGGCATTGTTCGCAGAGGGCTACCACTTTGTTCTGACTGGCCTCTCTGGGCATTTTATGCACTACTGGTCAAGGCTGCCGATGCGAATGTGCAATATGCAATATATAAGACTTGCAGTTAGGAGAACGAGAAGCAAACCAGCCACAAATATTCTGCCCAAACATCAGCCTTTACATGACTGAAGTGCTTTGCATCCAAACAAAGCAGTGCATCAACAAATTGCATCAATAGCATGGATTTCAACAAGACCAAGTGCCAGATTCTGTATCTGATAAATAACGCTGGGTACAAGTATAAACTGGTAGAGGAGTGGTTGGGGAGCAGCCCTGCAGAAAGGGATCTGGGGGTGCTGACTGACAGCAGGCTCGATATGAGTCAGCGGTGGCCCTGGCAGCCAAGAGGGCAACATTGTATTGTATTGCATTGTATTGTACTGTATTGTATTCTGTTCTACTCTACTCTACTCTACTCTACTCTACTCTACTCTGTTCTGTGCAAAAGTAGACTAAAGAGATAGCAGTAAGACAAACAGGACTCAGCTCTCTGTTCTGTATTCACAACCAAAACCAGCTAAGGGTTGTGTTGTGGGAAAGATGCTGAGAAGTAGCTTTGGGGTATAAGCTGCCAGTTTTGCACCCATACTCCCAGCAGTGCATAAGGATGCAGTATGAAGCATTGGATTTGGGAGAAAAGCCACTTTAGAAAGGTCTCACCTGCCTATCTTTGCTTGCTCATTCCTGCCTACTGCCGGTCAGGATGAAGTGAAGCATGGCAGAGGCTGAAGGCTGGACCAGGACAGGTAAGCTTGCTGTGATGCCTCCAGTGCCAAAAGCCAAACACCTTACTCAGCCAGCTCTCATACGCCATAAGTGTGTTTTGAAAGCAGAATATCTTATTTCACTCAAGGACAATGATAATAATTACTAAATACGTATTGTAGTGTTTAATATGGAGTACTTTACACGCCCTACTGCCATAAATTCTCTGTGACTTAGAACAGACACACACACATGCCTGACTGTAGACTGTCCTGAAAAATGACAGAACAAAATGTAATACAAATATTTGAATACATATGTTATTCTTCATATTTCTACTAGCTTTCTTTCAAGTGGCAGGTACCCAGTCACTGTTTGGTTCATAGCTTCTCAGACACTAAAGGAGAGCAAGGATCCAAAGACAGTATGAATCATATTTTTTTTCTAACTTCCAAAGAGTTCTAAGCTGTTAAACCCCATTTATTATCTATTGTTTTCATGATTGTTTGTTCCGTTACCAAGCTCACTTCAATAAACTATGTATAATAATTGAGGGCTGTGTAAGTGTTATAAGCTTGCCTGGTCAGAAAAACAGGCATGAATGAACACAGTGACAGAACTTGCTGAATCTGTCTTGTGTGTCTTGGGAATTGGCTGTCATTCATGTCTACTACTTAACTAGGACAAAGATTTTTAATTGAGATTCTGCCTACAATCTTATTAAAAAAAAAAATCCTTTCCTTGAAAAAATTAGTGCCAAATGTCACTGCTCTTCACTGATAAATCCTCATTACTACAATCTCGGTCTAACAACAGATTTCTCTGGTGTCAGCAATTCAGTTTTTCTCCAACTCCATGCTTCTTAAATGCATTTTGCTGTGGCCATATATGTGGTATTTATGAATGTAGATGACAACATTGATAGCTAATGTTTCATACTGGGGACTCAAGCATATAGCTTTATGTGGTACCTGTACATAAAGCCAGAAGCTAACATTAGCTTATTTGATAACTGCTTATTTTAGAACAGTTACAAAATATGAGGGCAAGTTCCAGCTATAAACCAATGGCAGAAAATCACCCTCAGTGCTGACAAATGGAAAACAAGGTCTCATTTCCTTAGAAATAGCTTTAATTCCAGCTCAGCTGGTGGGTATCGAAGCAGGAAAATTTCATCTTACAAACCAGATATTGTTTTGACGATAAGGTTTTGCAATCTCCTTACCTTTTTCTAACATCTTATATAGACATGTCAGCAGAAGTTCTAAACTGTATCTTAGCATCAATGAGGATGCCAAACCTCTTTGTTAGTCTGAAACTAGGTTTTGTTTCTTTGGAAAACTTGAGTTCAAATAAACTAATTTGCATAACATTCATCAGCTAGTTTGAGGCACAAAACACTCAGGAAGGCCTGACATATTTCATTATTAAACATTGATACTTTTTACTTCAAAGCAGTTAAGCTTTTTAGAAAGTTTAGCTAATTTTATCTTGAAGGAGAAAAAACAACCATAAGTAAATGAAAATAATATTTTAAATTAATTGCATTCAATGAGAAAATGAAGCCAATAATCTGAACTCCAAATTGAAGATTTTTTCTGGCTTGATCCAATGTTGAAAAAGCTGGTTTCAGATATGTATACAAGTGTTTGTGTGAATCGTGAATTTTTCCACATATTTATGTATATATTTATTGACGAGTGGCTGTGCTATTGCCAAGACTGCCTAAGAATACAAATGAAGCTATATTTGTAGGGAACTGTAATAATCTTTATTAGGCCAACTGATACAGCTGGTAGGAAACAAACGAGCTCGCAGACTTACAAGCCCTGCTCCAGATCTGGAACAGACGCAGCAACCTCAGGCTAAATACTCGCTGCAGACAACTGCTCTGAGTTTCACTTGATTATGTTAAACAGTCAGAAAATTTGAGAAAAAATGTGATGGGCATGAGAAGAGCAGAAGGGCAGGTTAGCAAAAAGGGAGATGATAGGGTTGCTTACCCCCATGGGACAAGCAGAAGTGGAGAGAGGGGGTAATTATCAGCTTGAACTGAGAGACACAAGTGCCACTTTTTACTTCAGTTAGATAATGAGGGAATTAAATGTCTTTTAGCTTCATGATATCTAAAACAATGGAAGGCACTGCTAAAGGCATCAACCAGCACAGAAAAGCCTAGCACAAAGCTGAAGGAATAGTCTGACATATTTTTTGTCTGGGAATCAGTCTCTGATTTCTTTGTCCTGAGGCCCAAACCCCAGCTCCTCGCTCGTGCCAAGCACTATCTGCAGGGGGCACACTGAACTGGATGTGATCTCATGATATGAGGACATCAGTGGGAGCACTGGATTATATAGGCCTGTTCAACAGCCTAGTTTGCTTTTGTCCTGGTCTAATTTACTGATCTCACTTGTGGCATTTTCCCCTCCCTCCTCAAACAGTCCTACCGCAACGCTACAGGTACAGCGCGTGCAGTGATACATATCACAATGATAATTTTAATGAAAAAAATATTTAATTTCAAATTTCTTAACACTTGGATAGATTTCACTTGTAAAGGGGTTATACTAAATATAAAGAATGGCCTTCCATTTGACTGGAAGCACTCTGAGATATTTCAGAGTTAAAATCTGGAGATGATTTTCATTCTCCTTCGAAGGGCAAGATGTAAACACGTTCGATAGATTCATTATTTACAATGCTGCATCAAGCAGCAGATGTATTTGCTTCAGAAAATGTAGTCACCAGTAATTCACTCAGTCTTGGTTGTGTAAAAAACATTAGGCAGAGAATGAAATGAGAATAACACTTCTCCACATAACACAGAAAAGAAGAACAGTTTAGGCACAATTATGAACCTTTACCCCAAGGAAACACTTTCTTTTTCCAGCAGACCTAAGTTTAAATATTAAATACTAAACTATTATGAAGTTTAAATCTGATAATGAAATGTGTAGTGTTACAGAAAGTGCCTTCTTTCAGGCCTGGACACAGCAATGGAGAGGGATGTGCTCGCCTCGCATACTACTGAGCAGCCTGCATGCGGCTGCAAGGATGTGGCTGTAGAAGTGGAGGTGAGGTATAGACACAGAATGAAGAGTTAACCCAGTTCCCTGCTTTGTTAAAGAATTCATATGTGATTTCACTACGACCTGTTCATAAACATCACAGAAAAACTCACATTTTAGATACCATATTGCTAGTTTTGGGGGTAATTCTAGACCAAGTCTCCCTACACAGCGACAAGCAATAATTATTCACCTAAATAATGGGATTCAGTGATGCCAGCCTGCTAGGCAAAGAATCTAAAAATATCCACAGCCACACTCTGTACCTCAGAAAACTGATATAGCAAGGTACAGTAAAGTATGCTGTGAAGACTAGAGGAATATGAACAGCTAAGGTAAATAGCAATCATCATCAAGCACACTATCAGTGACTCATTGTTCCTCTTTGGCTTCCGCAGAGTAGAAGACGTAGGAGTATTGGAGCAGAAGGGGAATACAGCATCAGTCACGTGACTCACAGGCATCTCCCTGTGAAACGGATATTGGACAAAACACACATATACGCACTGATACATACATGTGTATGTATATGGAGGGAAGACTTCTCCATTGATACAGTTGTGTGGTGAATGTGATATTCAAAACACAACTTGATCCACAGGTGGTCCCTCCACTCAGTCACCACACTAATACAACTACAATGCAGATGAAATTCTTGATGCAGAAATAAGCTTTTAACTGTAAACCGAGCCCGCTTCCCTGTTCTAGGCGTATTCTTATTTTGAAGCCCAGGGGAAGTGCTATTTTCAGCATGGACATTTGAGTCCTAAATCAAGATATTAAGAAAAGAAAACAAAGAACCTTACATTTTCCTCATTTTTTCACAGCTTGCTTTAACAGAACGGTTTCCCATCTGTGGCTTTTTCCCTTGAAAAGATGAATTTTGCCCAGTAGTCATACACGCAGTTTAAAAACAGTAGGATAACAAAAAAGATACATACTTTCCCCAAAGACTTCTGCTTATGCTATGTAGTAACTTTCATTTTCCTTAGCTTGTTTTCTTATTCATCCCTTTACACTACATGCTCATCTGTAAAGTTCTGCCTCTTTCATTTTTATTTTCTAGGCTCAGATTTTCATCAGCAGAACAGAAAAGATTTGTTTTATGTCTTGATTTAATTTACTGTTTCAGTAATTTTTTCCTGACAATGTTCATACTGTAGTTAGTGTGTGTACCGATGATAACAGCTGCATTGATTGCTTTACTGACAAGTAATATAAAAAGGAAGGAAACTAACTGCAATGCTTTCTCAAGGAATGAGGATTTTTTCTGTATTATAAATATAAAGGGAAAGGTGGAATGAAATAAGCTGCAGCAATAAAGAGGAAAATTAATTCCAAGCTTTTACAGATGACTGCAGCCGTATTACTTAGCATGCATGTCAGCTATAGGAGAATGTTTAAAAAAGAAGATTCAGCTCTACGGTAACAAATCACAAAGTTTTCCAAATGGACCAAATTCAGCAGTTGAGTAAAACACTGAAGTCAGAGGAGTTACAAACCCAATAAATTTAGCACCTTATGCTTTGAGTCTTTTAATACTTTTCCTAAAACGAAATTGAAGAGGAGATACCTACTCTACTACGTTGCTATTACAGACAGGTTATCAATAACATATTGAAATGAATGTTAAGGCAAGATGAAGTGATTTCCTTTCATTTTTATGTATTGCTCTAGATACGTGACTTCTCAGTAAGAAAATCTCACATTGGAATTAACAGCTATATTCATTGCAATATTCATTTGATAGCTATATTCATTGCAATACTTGTTTATTTCCATCTATATGGTATGCAGATTATAGGATTAGATTGAGCAAAAGTTTAAAAATAGAAGCCTAGTATTTATTATAATGGAAATCACTGTTAGAGTGTTTACCTCACCAAAAAGCCTGAAAAACCATGCTGTGTTTTAAAAACACAGGGTAAAGTAAAAACACAGGTTTTTAAAAAACACAGGGTAAAGATGGAACTAAATGAGACCTCAGTGCATTACCATGCTGTAAGGAGAGTACAGGTACTGGAAAAAAGCATCTGCAAGCTGTAGTGATAGTTTATCTATTATGATGCAAATGGTGGACAAACCAACTAGAAGAGCAGCGTTGCTGGATCTTATCTTCACCAACAAGGAGGGTCTGGTCGAAGTGGTAACGGTCAAGGGCAGCCTTGGCTGCAGTGACCATGAGATGGTGGAGTTCAAGATCTCATGCGGTAGGGACAGAAGACCTAGCAGGATTGCAATCCTGGATTTCAGCAGGGCCAGCTTTGGTCTTTACAAGCAATTGCTAGGGGAAATCCCATGGGACAGCATTCTGGAGGGTAAAGGGGCCCAAGATAGTTGGTTGACCTTCAAGGACCACTTCTTGCAAGCTCAGGATCTGAGCATCCCAATGGCCAGGAATTCTAGAAAGGGAGCTAGGAGACCTGTGTGGCTAAACAAGGAACTGCTGGGCAGACTCAAATGGAAGAACAGAGTCTACAAATTGTGGAAGGAGAGGCTGACCACTTGGGAGCAATATAAGATTGTTGCCAGATAATGTAGGGAGGCAACTAGGAAAGCTAAGGCTTCCTTGGAACTAAACCTTGCCAGGGAGGTCAAGGATTACAAGAAGGACTTCTACAAATACATTGTGGATAAAACTAACACTAGAGGCCCACTGCTGAATGGGGTGGGCACCCTTGTGATGGAGGATGCAGAGAAGGCGGAGCTACTGAATGCATTCTTTGCCTCTGTCTACACTGCTGCAGACTCTCCCCAGGAGCCCCAGACCCCTGAAGCCCCAGAGGAAGTCAGGGTAAAGGAGGAGTTTCCCTGGGTTGATGAGGACTGGATTAGGGAGCAGTTAGGCAATCTGGAATTCAACATATTGCTCCACAACGTGCCCTCTCTTTCTAAGGCAGAGGTTATACATATATGTCCTCATTGGTTTTATGTGGTGTAGTTTATGTTTTGTTTGTTAGTGGAGACACTGATTCTTAACAAAGTAATGGAAAACATAGTCACACTGACTTTTCTAACTATGGTGGAAGGGAATCAGCAAGAAGACAAAACAGATAAGAATGAAGAAGAGAGGTTTGCTACTACTGTTCATTGTTTTCTCTTCACCAGAACTGTGCAGTTCAAAACATTGGGCTGTCAATGCAGAACATGTGTTGGTTTTAATAATTAAGCACTGTTGGGTTGCTGACACTATTAGTCAAGGGTCACTAGACATTTTCATTACAATTGCCATTTTCCAAGACTTCATAACTGCCATTTTGATTCACGCTGAGCTGAGACTTAGTGTGCAGGTTATCAACTTCCTGGCATTTTTGCCTCACCATAATAATCTATTTTTAAAGTTTTCAAACTGCAGCAACTTAAGATCATTTCATCCTGCTTCCATTAGGACTCTGTGAGCTGGGAGGACTGAAGAGAGTGGGGAGTTTGAAGTCTCATTTCCTCTCAGTCTGTAACAAACACCACTGAAGCCTTGGGTCTGGGGATGGAGTAGCAGAGAACAGTATAAATCAATGGAGGGTTGTGGGAGCTGTGGAAGCAGGGTTTTTCAAGTCTTGTAAGAGGTGTCTGGGGTGTGTGTAACTTTTCTTTGAATGTAGTGCCACTTTCTAAGAAACACAAGTGTCGGAAGGAGAAATATCCTCCACAGTTCACCCAGTAGATAGAGAACATCTAATTGGTGAGTCAATAAATGGCATGAAGAGGTTGGAAAATCTTCATTGCTGCCCCCTTATTCCCTCTTCTCCTCTCCTGTCACACAGGGAAAGATGCTATTTACTGAGCTCTGTTTCACTGTCAGCTAATGGATCTTGTTATAGGAAAGTATACATTTAAAGTTTGTCAGCCAGACTTCCCTTCACACTAATCCCAAACTTAACACAGTTTTCCCTCAGGAAGAGTGCTAAATATATTTGTCTTCAGTAGTGACAGAAAAAGGATGCAGTCCTTGCCAGTATATATGGTTGTCCTTGCAACGTATAATAGTGGTAGTATGAAGACCTAGATAAACTTGTCTATTTGGACTTCAACTACTTGTTTTGCTTGGTGATATTTAGAAATCCTGAAGCAGTTTGCTTTTTGTAGTGACTGTTTTTGCCTTTCTTACCCAGCTTTGCATTAGGCGGACATAATGTTTCTAGAGCACTAGAAAAAAAACCCATGTAAGGTCAAGTCCTGAAGCTAGTAAACAAACTTCCCTGTTAGGAATAGATAACACCAACCAAGGTGAGATGGCCATTGAAGTGGGGGGCCAGTTCAGTGAAACAAAGATTGATGCTTCTGTAGTCTCTGTTTGGGCTTATCCAGTTCTTACCAATCAGAAGTACCAAACAGCACTTCAGCAGAAGCCATTTACACTTACTGCTTCAGACACGTGCTGTTTTGTTTTATATGAATTATACAACACACTAGGAAAAAAAAAAACAACAAAACCAAAACAAATAAAGAAGCAACATTCCTCTTGTTACTCCTTTTAACAAAGTCCGATGAAGAATATGTGAAATGGATACTACTATTCCGTAATTCTCCTATTTATTAAGAATTTTTTGTAATATGATTAGAAAGATAGTATACTACAAGCTAAGATGGGAAATTTTGATTCAATGGCAATTAGGGACCTCAGTTCTTGAATTGTATTATGCTGAAGCATTTTATTCCCAGGGAGAAAAGTATGCTTATGCTCACTTGAAGAATTCCAGTTACTTGGAAATCCAGTCCCACCCATTCCCAAAAGAAAACGCAGTCTTGACTATAGCCCAAATTCTGACACAAACTGAAAAATATTTTGCATATCTATTAATTTCTTAAAAAATACTACTAAAGTTGATAGCCACCAGCAAAGTAAATTTACCTCAAATGCAGGACTTGAAAATATAAATATTGGAGCAATGATATTGTTTGTTGAATTCTGACTAGACTGAAAAATGTAAGGGTTCATTAAACATGAATCTTCATAGCATATAAAAGACATTTTTTTTGTGTAGTGATTTGCCATAGCTCATTTTCTTCAAGTTTGGTCCTATACAGATATCACCAAAAAAGGGAACATCAGAATTAAGGGAACTTAAATTTTAACCGAAATATCTCTTAATTGTCTACAAACTGGTAAACAACCTATACAATTTCCCTCTCTGAGTTTCAGATTTAAGCCAAATGTCATCAAAGCAGTAAATATATGTGTACTTATGCATACATAAAAAGAAAGACAGAGTCAAAAGAGTCAAAACCACAAAAGTAAACCTTTAATGTTATAAATACCTACTGAAACCAATTATTAGAACTAAATTGTGCTCATATTTCTTAGTATTCTCTTTGTGGTATTAAAAGCAAAATACAGAACAGTTTTCATACTTTCGTTTTGATGAAAATTGTTTCGGTTTGCTTTGAAAAGGTCAGAAACAAGTATATGTATAAACATACACTACCGCTTCCAAATACCTATTTAGCTTTTGCTTGTAAGCTTTACTGTATTGCAGTCTTGCCTGTAGAGGCTTGGAAACGGCTCTGAAAAATCTTGTTTAAAGAGAAATAACATCCCTCTACACAGTTATTACAACTACAAAGGAGTCATGGATGAGACTGCAGTCCATAACTATATTACCTGCTCTACAATTATAAGTGTGGCAATTAAATTACTCAGAGTCTGAGTCAGCATGCCAGTTTGTGAGTCACTGCAAAGCTACCTGTATTTGGAAAGTTTTAGAGAAATCCACACATTGAATAAGTTCACATCAACTGTTAGAAAAAAATAATTACATCAAGAAAAAATAATTATATCCAGAATTTCCTGTGTAATTACTCTGATGAGATAAAAATACCCATAGGTCTATCAAGAGTTTGGTAAAGAGACAGTGAAATGGTGGATATCAGTTATGTGTGAAAGCAAATGTTTGAAAGGTATTTTAGCACGTGGTGCTTGGAGTCATGGATTTCCTCAAAAGAAACATTTGCCTGTAAGAACTGTTCTGAATTCATTCAAACCTCCAGGCAGACTGAGTAGAAGCAGAAGTCAGAGTAAGCCAGGACACCAGCGTAACACACCGTGCTCCATCTGGAGTATTTTATGTCACGCTAGCTCTACAGCTTCACAGATAATTTTCTTGTTCAACTACTGGTTTTGATATTTAAAAAAATCTCAACAAACACAAACACTAAAACAGGACCCATCTTGATAACGAAAGACAATTAAAAACCTTAAAAAGTTAATTAAAAATTCAAAACGTAACATTCAGGCAAGTATGTATAACAAAACTTCTTAATTTTTCATCTGAACATGGTTTTACATTTTTCAAAAGGGAAGTAATTTCAGACAAAAATTGAAGTATTTTTCTTTCATTTCTTTGCTGCCTTGAGCACACCAACAGGCTCCAATTGCCCTGATCAGCCTGAACCATCACTATCTGCCATCCTCTTCTGCAACATGGTCTCCCCACCCGCCAAGGGCCGTAGCTGCCTGCGCTGGAGGTCAGACCCAACATGTCACAGCCATGTGATCTTGGATCAGGCTACTGTGAATGAGCTGTGAGAGGGCTCCTCCTGGTCTCCTCCTGCACAGTGGGGGCTGCACACAAGCTCAGGACCTCCACCTTGCTGTAGATATGTGCTGTGCTGCCTGGTCTTGCACCAACCTCACCCTGACCTTGACTCTGTCTTTACATCCTTTCTTGACCTTGGTCCTGAACTGTCACTGGTGCTTGGTGATGCCTGTCCTGATGATTGACACTGGTTTCCATTATTGGACCTTTCTTGCTCAGGTGTGGTGGGACAGCACCCATGTCGGTGAGGACCTGGCCTGGCCACTCAGTTGTTACCCACAGCTCCCAGCTCCCCCTGCTCCTGCAGGAGTAGCTCATGATTACAATGTCCTGGGAATAACAAGCCAAAGCAGAACAGCAATTTTAAAATGCGTAGATATGAAAAAATGAAATAGGAACTTGTCACAACGGACACCTTCCTGCAAACACTTTTGACTCATAGCAGCCAACATTTGCTGATTAAAAAAGATAAGGATGGGGGGAAGATAAAAATCCCAAATCCCAACAAGTTCTTGTATTACTTAGCACTTACCATAGTTGACTGTAGAGGAATTGGGAGAGAAACTTGATTGATGTTTCTAAAAATCAAAGCTGTGAAACCTGTGATGGGTTTCTCTACCTATAGAGAAGTGTAAGTAGTTTACTCATCGTGTATGTTAAAAAAGCTCTCAAAAGGCTATGGATTTAGCAGATATTCCTCTTTCACTGTTTTTCTGTGTCATGCTTTGGTCATTCTAAAGCAAGCATGAATATCTGGACAACTGATTAATTAACCTCAGTAAGAAATATTTTCATGGTCTGCACAGTCTCGAGTGTGACATTTGGTTGTAATACTTAAATATAAACTTTATACTGTAACTTTTTGTGAGGAGTTGTATTAGATCTGTGTTACAGTTTGACCATGGAGGTATCATCTATTTAATCTCATTTCATTCAATAAGCTTTTTTCAGAGACTGGCACTAATTAATTATATGTAATTAGAAATGATAATGGGACTATAGAGGTGGGGAAAACAGTAACATGAGATTTGGTGATTGGGGTTTTTTGCCCCTTAAATTTGAGGTAGTAAACAATGATAGCAGCAGGTTCATTAAGGGAATCAGTACTTTTTATGGACAGTTAAATACTAATTGTAAAGACTGTTGGATTCAAGCTGAATTGTATCTTTTTTTTAATTAGAAGAACAGCTAAGGACATCAGTTTTAGAGAAACCACATCCTTCAGCTAGGAACATCAATTTTAGAGGAACCACATAGTTTTATATAATCAGACTTTTGAGACCCAGGATGCTTGCATTCAACTCCAGCATATCGGTGTTACTTACATGTGACAAACCATAAGAAAAACTCAAATTTTTTTAAATTTTGGTTTTGCTTTGTTTATCTCTTGCAGCCTCTAGCTTCATTTCTTTTCAAGTATTGTTTGAATTTAAAGCTTCATTATAATTGTGTGTCTGTATGGCAAAGAAAGAAATGAGGATCCTCATTTCTCATAGCAAATTTATATAATAAAGAAAAAATATAGATTAAAAAAAATTAAGTGACTGTTGTGGGTGACCTGCTGCCTGTCCTTCTCCTCACCAATACTGTGAATCTCAACTTTAACAAAATGACCCATTTTTGACTTTGTTTTTTGCTAGTTTTCCTCATTATGTCTAACTTTCTATCTGCACAAATAAGCTTAAGGCAAAAGACTTGAGGAATATCAGTCCTGAGCAGAAAAGAACATGTGAATTACATAAACAAAATTTTCTAGTTACTAAAAATGGAATTGGAACCCAATTCCAAATTGGAATTTCAACCCTAACACATTCCGATGTTTCTACCTTTGTTTTATTCAAGATAGGAATGAAAGTCAAAATATATTTAGGTGTTCACAGAATGGAATTTTTTTTAATACCTGCTTTTCATTGTTAAAATCTTATCTTCTCATTAGGAAAAAAGTGTCAAAAATTCCCACAGGAATCCATCAAAAGTTTGATCCTTCTTCTCCAAAACCCAAAATATAGTTTCTTTGACCTGCTTACTCTAATACAAACACAACATGGAATAGGCAATTAAATAAAGTAAATAGCTAACTAAAAAAGAAGTCAAAACAAATCACTGCGTATACAGTTCTTTGCCTAAGGAGAAAATGACAGAGGGAATGGATAAGACATGATGGAAATTAGTCAGAGTGCTTAATGCACTTCTGGAATCTGCTCTCACATGATAACAGTGGGGGCACTGTAGGAGCCTATAAGGCAAAGAAGCCTTTCTCTTTGTATTGTTACACAAAATTGAAACACTGTGTTTCGTTTCCATTTGTTATTGAGATTTCCCTCTGGCTAAGTCTGTATAAGCAAGTAATTTGGTGCAGAAAAAAGAGATCAATAGATCAAAGCAGTTGGTACTCAGGACCTCACATACACACTATGTGGCTGGAGAAACTGAATTTCAGCAGGTCCCACACACACCAAATATTCCCACCACACTTTTTTTTGGAAGCTGTCTAAAGAACCAAACAGTGCTGCAGACCTCCAGAAGGCCTAGTAGGCACGGTGGTGTTAGGTTGATGGTTGGACTTGATGATCTCAGAGGTCCTTTCCAACCTTAGTGATTTTATGACTCTATGATTCTAAGGTGCTGGAGCACATCTGTGTACACCTGGAACAGAGCTCTAACCTCTGGAAGGAGGCTACCTTCTGTGTTCTGAAACCTTTCTCTGACTCAAACCAGTGTGTAGCAAGTGGGGACAACTTACTACAGCCAGACGAACTTCAAAACTTCCATATTGTTTTCTACCAAAATGCTAGTTTAAACACATCCTGTGTCAGATGTAAGTGTCTACAAGCTGAATAGCTGTGGTTCATGTGCTCATGATGTCATTTGTAACAATACACCATGTGCCTAAGACTTCTGTACTACAGAAGTTTGAGTAGGGGACGTCCATAGTGGGTCATGGTGATGTCCATAGTGGATCATGAGTGACACATCTTAATCCAGAAAATGCAGCTAGATAACACAGTAGCCCCCAGCAGCTATCTGATCACATATAAACCACTAAGCTTCAGAAAATCATGTTTCAGATGTCATCTGTCATGAAATAGTTCTGCTTGATTTCTTTGTGGGAAATTAAAGAGCTCAAAAATGAACACTTTCAAAAGATGGTCTTTTAGGAAAACTAGTAGGCATGAGTTCTAAAATGGTGGTCTTTAAATTACCTATTACTGTTTTTAAAAGAGACCTTGGACTTCAGCGGCACTAAGACAAACAGGATAGTAGAGGAACAACAGGTGTTTTTCTTAGGTCAGCTACCAAAATTTTAGGTGGATAAAGTGTACTATGATTAATAATATTTGTTAGAAAATGCCCAAAATTGAAATCCAGAAGTTTGCTCCACTATTAACTAAACCTGCAGCAGTTAGATAGGTGTTCCTTTTTAACCAGGAAGTTTTTCATGCTTGTATTTACTCTGCCAACTAAAGCATAGCCAAGGGCCAAGCTTGACCCTAGGACTACTGATCTACTACTCCACTGGCTTCGTGCTGCAGATCGTAGTGCTGGCCCACACAGTCTCCCAGATAATGCCAGAATGTGGTATATGCTTGGATATGATATCTAGCAGATATCATTCCCAACAGACAGTACTGAAAAGACAAGCTTAGATTTGGATAGCTCCACCTTTTACTGTCCTTCAACACTATCCCATAATGGTTTGGTATCCTTAAACTCCAATATCTTTCTATGTATAGAAAAAGTTCAAGGAAGGATCTTCATACACCACAGCAGGACATGCAATAAATGTTCACAGTTTAAAACACCACTTGCCTTTGCTGTATCATGGCCCTAAAATTATTTTAGATGTTTTGAGCTAAAAAAATCCTCCATATGAAATACTAATTTATGTCGAAACAGTATTGCTTAGATCTCAGAGCTAAGTCTTAAGTAGGATGAATGCAAGCAAAGTTTGCTACTTGGCCTGAGAGCTGGAGTGTCCTTATCTCTGTGTTTTTTAGCAAGAGAGACACATCTTTTGTGTGTGTCCATATGCAGCTGCCTACCTCAGAGCAGCTGGAAACCATGTTCCTACTTATGTCCACCTGAGAACTGAAACATGGGGGAAGTGCTTGCACATATTACATCTGGAAGAGCAGGTGGTAAATGTGCTCTCACAGAAATCACCAGTATCAGGTCATCTAACGAGATGTACATACGCTTTCTTGTGTTGGTACAAAGTGTATAGCTGCCTAATGGTTAGGGAAATCACCTATGAAATGGGAGATCCAAAATCTGTGTCCACCCAGGGAAGGGTTTCCAATGCTCAGCTCTCCCCAGAAGTATAGTTTGGGTTGGGAGAGAAGCATCCTCCACCATTCCGTGAAAGTCACAGCAAAGAACGCATGGGACAGAAGGAACCACACATGCAAGATATGAAGAAAAGGTATGATTTTGCAGCTTAGGGCTAGGAAGGACATTCAGTTGGAAAAACAAGAATCTGGGTTCCTTGTGTTCTATAAAAAATGTACTAGATAAATTTGACAAGAAATAAGGCAAAACAGCAGAAGTCCTACTCATTTCTTTGAAAAAATAGTCAGAAAAGGAAAATCCAGACGGTGATTCAGAGCTGGACAGAGCTGCTGTTGCTATGAGTAACGTGACTTACCATAGGGACAGGGACAGAGTTTCATTCGTACCCCTATGGGTCCTAGTAACTAAGCAGCTCTCCCAATAGAGAGAAAAGCTTTTCTGGACAGATTCACTTGATGGCATGTAGACACCTATTGTCATCCTATATGGATTAGATAAATGGATTAATGGATTACTAGATTTGATGAGTTGCATCCCACAATTCTCTCTCATATAGATGGTCACCAGATCAATTAAAGACATCTCAAGTAAGATGAGAGAAGTTATTTGGATAACTAGCTGTCTCCAGGAAATTGTAGTGCCTAAATCTGGGGCTTACAATTGACATTTGGGTACTCAGATAAGTTATTGCTACATTAGACATCTCAGCCTTTTACTAGATCCAGACCCTACTGATACAAGCAAGAACTAAATCTAATATCTTCTTATAATTTTCTTCCTTTGTTAGCACTAGTACAGCCTATAAGAAACAAACGCACTTAGCAGCAGAACAAAGAAAATGAAACACAGCTTATGTGTAGAAATATTTTAGTGTTAAGTGATATGGTGCTGTGACTTGCAGAATAATTACAATATAGCCACTTAATGGGGCAGCAGTTCTGATTACGTATATCAACTACCTCTGTGCATTGCAGATCTGGACATAAGTTAGAAATGCCAATTTATTTTAAAGGTGTTTCTATTTAAGTTAATGGTATGGAAAAATCTAAAAGGTTTGTTCCATCAAAATAATCATGTTGGTTTACTAGCCGTGAGGAACATTTTGCAAAAGGTTTTGAAAATGCCCCTTATAGTTTTAGATATATTTATGCTTATGGCAGCTGATTCATAAGTAGAAAACAGAATATTGTAAAGTTTTATTTATCTTACACTTTCGGATTTGCTAAATAGAGATAAACAGAATGGGCATGTTAAAATTTCTTTTTTTTTTTTCTGATTAATTTTACGGTAATTCAAAGCGTTTCAGTTTTAAATGAATTGTTTGAATACTAAATTATGCAGCTTTATGATCCAGGAGATAAGCAGAGCTCTAAAGATGCCTCTGAGACTTGAAAGAGACAGCATTAGAAGCTCATTATTGCCGGCACATTTAACATGGTTAAAGTAGGGGAAAATAGCCATAAAGTTAATGTAATAGTTAAACTGCATTAATTTGAAAAACTACCCAATGAAATGCTTACAGTGAGGTTATATATATTTTTTTTAATTCTATTGCATTTTTAAATATCAAAGAGTCAAAAAGATTTGAAGAGTAGTCCTTTTCAAGAAAATTAACATAAGGTTTACACTTGAAGAAATATTCAGTTTATCACTCAAATGTGTGTCAGAGTATAAACATTTTCTAAAGAGAGAAGAGCAGATGTTAATATGCATAAAAGATGAGTTCAGGACTACTGGGTGGTAACAAACAAACAAACAAACAAAAAATGCTCCACCTCTCCTTCCCATTAGTCCCTTCATCATCCGGGTTCTTTCTTCCAAACATTGAAAAGTAAAATACTTATTGAAAGTAACAGCACCTTTCTCCTGATTGCTTAAAAAGAACAAAGGAAGCATTAAAAACTATCCAATATGACAGGGAAAAGAGAATAACTAAGTCCTAGCAAAGAAATGTAACGATTGCCACCAGAGGATTAGGTTTAATATACTTCATGTTTCCAAAAATGAAGTAACCAACCCAACAAAGGTAAAATGCAGGGTGATCTCCAACATGTGTGTGTGAGTTACCACTTGCTCCAGAGTGGTTGCAGAGTACAGCACAATGTTTAATGACCATTAAAAAAAAATAATTATATTAATTATGCAAACTTCGGATAGTTCTTATTGCTGTTGTAGTTTTGTGACTTTTTTTTTCTTATCTTGTTACATTTTTGGTCTCAATAATTTCATGAGAAACAGAGTCCACAGCTCAACCACATTTAAAAAAATAGGTTTTTATTCCCTGTATTTTCACTTCAGATGACTTCTTATGTTTTACGTTTGAGAAAATGATCTACAGAGGTTCTACTGCTCGAAATTCACAAGTATCATAGTAGATCTCATAAACACCCAGGGGTTCTGATTGCAAATGTATTAGGCAAAAGCAAGTCAATACCCTTATAAGTCAACAAGCTGCGAGATGCAGTCCAACTGTCTCAGAAGAGGACATAAAGAAAGAGTAGACTTTCCAGAATTATATTCCCAGGGCATATTCCTAAAACAGAACACTGATTGGGTAATATAACTCTTGGAGCTACTTTCCGTGAGATGCATCCCACTCTGATTTCACATCTGGTAGAGACTGGACAGGTGATGGTCTGTACTGGGGTGTGAGGGGTGGACTGAGACTGAGCAAACAAGAGCTGGGGAAAGAGGCTTATTGGGCTTTTCAATAGCTCCTCATCCTGTCCTACCTCAAGAGAGCTTCTCAGATCTCCTGCCAGAGGAAGGAGTAAGGTTGCTCTGGGCTAGGTGAAAAAACCTAGTGGGGGAAGTTTGGCACCTGCTTTACACCCCATCTTACAGGGGATCCTCACACTTTGAGCACTGGTTCTGCCCAACTGATTCTTAAGGTGTTATTGATGGCAGAGGAGGACAAGGAAAGGCACAGGACTGATCTCTCTGCTCTTAATCTCAGACATGGAATGAGCACATATGAAGTCCTAAACCAAGAACCAAAGCAGTGCTTGTAGGGGTGGAAAACTGATGTGGATCTAGAACAGAGCAGCAGACTCAGTACCACTCATTACTTCACTACTGGGAAGCTTTTAAGCAGCCTGGATACACCTAATCTGCTCTTTCCAGCTAGGAAGAATGTGCCTGTTATGAAGATCTCCTTCTTTGTGGCTCCACACCACAGTGTTTGGGGAAGCAAAAATTCAGTGAAAGTACTCTTCATTTTCCTTTGGTCCCTTTTCCTTCCCACTAGCTATGACTACAGGATTACAAGGCTCATTCTTCTTCCACCCTCCACCTAAGCAGTGGTGGAAGGCTCAAGAACTGCAATTATTGTGTATTAGAAGCAATTAGAAGTCTATTCTGCTTATGGAGCCCAAATAACTATCCAGGGAAGAGGTTGTAGATCTCTGCTGTCAGTGTTACTAATCAGGCTTTGGTAGCTCTGGAAATGAAAGGCCTGGATGCCAAAACCCAAGTACTTCAATTTTAACATGGAGAGATAGAAGCACAAGATGGAGAAAGATGACAGGAGTATTTTCCAACTTTACTTTTAAAAGTAAAACAATGCTTAGATCTCCTGAATCCCCAGCAAAAATTACAAGTCTCACTGAGGGGCCATGCTATGATTTAGCACCAAAACCGCACCTGCTAAAATCAACTCAATGGGAATTTTAGTTAAAGTGGGTATAGTTACCCCAACTGGCATTTCACTATTACTTGTCAGAGATTGTAAACAAGTGAAAAACTAAATTAAAAACTCAGTAACTTTAGATTCCATTCAAGGATAACTTTTCTACTACTATATCAACCGAAAATCGGTTGAGATAAGAGCATCCTATAATTTACCAATCCCAATATCTGCACTGTTCATTGCCTTTCTTCTTGTCTTGGCTGCCTTATGCACTACTGAACTTTGCTGCCTTTAAATAAAGCTGTCTTAAAAAAAAAAAAGGGGGGGGATAAAAAAAAATTGTTTTGTGTGCATTTTCCCTTGGTACTCCAATATGCCCAAATATTTGTTTAAATGTTTTCACCAAGAGATCTGCTACTATCTCATTTTCTTTTAAGAAACTTCTAGGTTACATCAAACCACTTTTTTTTTTTTTCCCTCTGGGAAGAAATTTTCTGAGAGCAACTTCATAATTTTCCAAAACCGAGAAACTGCTACCCAATATTCCGTGCCAGTGGAGTGACTGTATGAACAAATACAAGCTTTTTTTTTTCCCTTCCCGCTGTAATTTCCTGAATTTGCTACATTGATTATATGATTATATGACCTTCACTGACATTAAATTTGACCAAATTTTCAAAGAAAGCGGAATTACACTGGAAAGAGTAGCAAATAGCTTTTCATTAGTCGACAGTTACTTTGCTATTTTCAAAAGGAACTTTAAATAAATGATTCTCTGACATTCTTTACAATGAAATATGATCAAAGCTTATGCCCCTCCAAACAGCAATAGGGCATTATTCCTATGTAAAATACGTGCTCCCAAATCATTGTGCTTACACATTGCATAAAAGTTTCATATTTACATACAAGTAATTAATGGATATATCTTGAAGGAACTTGTCTGTCCAATCTAATCTTGAATCTTTGGATTTTAAAAGTGCCCAAACCAGCATCTTCTTTTTAGGTTTCATTTCCTTTTGGACACAGATGCATAAAAGATGCCTTTCAGGGGTCTGTGCCACTATAATAATACTGTCTATACCTACTGCACTACAGATACGTCTAGTTTGTTTCAGTGGCACCAGTATGAATTTGAATTAGTCTGTTTTTCCTCTGACATTTTTTATTCCCCATTAGTATTTTGTTATCTGTCCATTGTCTTGAGCATTATTTGAAGAATACCTGACACACAATTTACTATAGAGCAAAATAGCTATAAGATCAGCCATTATCACCAAGCAGTGCCCACTTTGTGAGTCTATTTCATGAAATCTAAGCAACTTTCCATTTAATATGGAAATAGAGCTTTGATTTCAGTTATAACCTCAAGAGAGCTTAGACCGGGATTTTGGGTTGTGAAATTCAGATCTTTGGATTCCATATTTCTTTGTTCCATACTTCCATACTTCTTCCATACTAATTAATTCTCCATAGATTGTAAAGTGGAGGAAAGCTCTTGTGCAATCAGTTCTACAAGAGTTCATTTTGTTACTCCCTCTTTCCCCAATGTGATGTTCTACCAGAATCCATTCTCTTCTAGCAATGACTAGCAATGCTGAAATGATGACATTATGTGAAAATATATTGCATATTTTCAAATCTTACAGCATGCATAAGGGTTTTCTCACAATTGTTCCACTGAATTTGCAAGGTGATGTTACACAGATCAGATGACATAGCATCAAAGAAGATGGTCAGTCTTTTGAAGGAGGCTCAAAAGTATAAATTGTAATTAAATTTGAAAATAAAAAATCCATTCTATGATTTAAACATACTACTAATTGCTTCTTACATTACAAAACGTTATATTCTCCTCTCTTCAATTAATGCAATTTCTGTTAACAGAGAATATAAGGCTCCCAAAGAGCTGGACAGAGCAAAATGAATATGGATCTCTTTAAACTTAAGTACCTGCAAAATACCATTAACTGATGTAAATTTGACAGTCAATTAGCCTCTCATGTTGTAAGTGCTTTTAGTATTTGGAAGAAAAACACCTCAGCCATTAATTTTGAATTGAAAATAAGCTTCTGTTCATTGATTCTAAACTTTTTTCCTGCCATAGTAGAAAGGTTTTTATCATGAACAATAGGGATTCTGAAAACAGTTATCATAAATTAGACTGGGGCTGTGTCACCTTTTCTTAAGCATGCTTAACACTCCCCACTCATACAAAGACCAGATTTTCACTTTCATATAATTTTGCCAAATTTCAACATTTTATCATGAAAGATTTTACTCCAGGTGTCTGCCTACGGCTCATCATTTCCTTACCCTTGAAAAATTCAGCAAAGTAGCTCAATATATGGCTTTACGATGTTAAAAGACACATTTCAACTCAGAATTATAGAGCATTTCATGTGTTCACAGCACAGCTTTCACTGACTTCACTTGCAGCTGTGTGTACTCTGCACCTGTGCAAATCAGACTCCAGAGTTTCACACTGTGTGCCCAGAAAAATGAGGAAAACATGCAATTCAACCACCTGTGAAAAGTTTAACAGTTTGATCCTTCAAAAAGTTAAGAAAATAACGTAGTGCTTTCCACACCTTCCTGTCGGTGCATCTCGCCCAGTGCACATTAGAAATGAGAGACAGGCAACTATCCACTTAATGATTTGAGTATTATTCTGGGAGGACGTATGGGAGCTGTGACTGGAACAAGAAATGAGTTAATTCCTGTATGTTTACACTGACTTTGAAGGTGATTTGTTTCCTCTGAACACACTTCTGTGACACGTCTATATTTCCACCACACCTATCTGGGAAGAACCCTCCACTGGGGTACAGCAAGTATGTTTACACTATACTACAACACCTGAGTTACGTGAATTTATCAGCCTTTTCAGCTGAGGGCTTAATGCAGCGGAGCCAAATCAGTCTGCCTGCCACTGTGGCATCACATCACTGCCAAAGGATTGCCATAACTGCCTGTTTCTGAGATTCTACAGGCATTTCTGTGCTGGGATGTCTGACTCATCACAAACTGACAAAGTTGGGCCAACAGAACTTTATAAAGGAGATAAAGCGTTTGAAGGACTTGGTCTCACTCATGTAGTTATTTAAATGAGACTTGTTTTCTCCAAGGCTGCAAGCTTTTCCTTTTGTGATAGACAATTTCAAGGGATCAGTGGAGTGCTTGCTTTATGAAGAGAGGCAGCTCCTTTCTTTCTGATATTTCAGTTCAAACTATTCCATCCGTTTCTGTGATTACTCCTTATATGGCATCAGAACAAAACAGATTTTTGCTTGTCTTGTGAATGACTTTCAGTTCTCATCACTATTTTGTCACAAGAATGCATTAATTTGGTGCAATTTTCCCCTTTTTTTTTATTTATTATTTTGGCCCAGAGAGCAACAAGCACTCATGATTACCCATTGAAATTGCACAACATTGGTGTGATAATGCACATAATTTGCACAGAACCCCCAATGTTGTAGTCACAGAATAGTAATGCTCAACTTCTATTTCTAGTCGTTTTTGGGTTTTTTTCTCTCCAAAATATCCAGTGCTACAAGAGTTTGCCACAGTGGACTATTGCACATGGAGAAAGCACTGCTAGCCTAGAAGAAAGATAGTTTTCTATTTGCTGATAATGCAGTCTTTGTTCCTTCCTAGAAAATGTATTGCTCTTGATCTCGTGTGCCAATTTAACATTCATTAGAGAGCCAGGAGAATTTATATATTGTGTCTCAGTGGGACAGTATAATATATCACTCTTTCTTTTATTTTGATTTTTATTTGGTTCCAGAACTACCTTAGGTAAACTTGGCCAATAACCACTTGAAGTAATCCACAAGGGCCTCAGAGGCACTGAACTTCTTAGCAATAAAACTTGTTGAGTTGCTTGTCAGCTTCAGACATTAGGACTTGCCAAATCCAGTAGCCCAACAGTGGCGAGGCTGCCGTAGCTCTGTGCCCCCATGTCCAGCCATAGTGAGGCTAAGCATGCACATGTACACACACATGCACACTTACACACAATATACATTCATATACACACGGCCAGCCACACAGGTCAACATGGACAGAAAACTCGGCACTCGTGCAAACACAAACAGCACCAGTGTTTCCCCCTGGCTGATCATCAGCATCTTCTTTCCCCCTGGCTGATCAGGATGGAAGCCTATTAGTAGAAATTACATATACATGTGTACATGTAGACATACGCAGTGTGGGTCCCTCCAGTAGTCGATGGTAGACACGCAGACTATCCAGTAGCTGTCCCTGCATCCCAGGTCTCCCTACTTGGCACCTGGACACAAGAGTCCTGGAAGTCTTCAGCCCCACTGCAGCTATTGATACAGGAATCCCCCTGCCTTTGCACACCCACCATGAGCATCACCTCCACCACACATAAGCAATATAGATGCCTCCTGTAAGTGTCCTTAGATGATCTACTCATTAGCTGGCCCCTGGAGGCCACGGTCTCCCAGTCGTCTCTTGCACACAGACACAGACATGCAAACAGGTCTTCCCAGTAGCTGACTCAGTCTTAGGACCTCCCAGTAGCTGTTCACCAGTCCCCAGGGTCTGTGCAGTGACTGGCTTTGATCCCCCTTGCTGCCTCTGGTAGCCAACTCTCAGTTATTCATCTCTCTGTTAATTGGTCCAGACCTATGGCAACTCCAAAATCAGGTTACCAAACCTCTTCCCCTATCCACCAGCTCATCCAGCTTGATGTTTGCTAGCAGTCACACACCAACAAACACACCCACACAAGATGCATGTGCTCTGCTCTCTCCAGTAGTTTCTCCACAGTCACACAATACCCCCGACCTGTGGTCTGACTCAATGTGCTGGTACCCAGACATCCCTCCCAGACATGTGCACGCAGAATATAGAGTCCCTCACACAAGAAAATAGAAATGGAGTCTGACAAGACTGCAGCACAGACTGTGCCTGATTAGGCACAAGGCAAGGCCAGACAAGTGTACTGACCAGTCAACATGCAGCTGGCTCCTTTTATCCTTATTCCTCTGTTTCCATGCTTGTTCCTCTGCAAAGCACGCTGTTCATTCAATTTCTCTGCCTTTGGTTCCTCCCCTAAACATCTCATATTGAAGTCTTGCACAATCCCAACGTGGTCTTCCCCAGTATCCCAAAATATCCCAAAAATCTGGCTGCCTTTGGTTTTCCTCAGCCTGTGAGGTGATCCAGAAAACCTCTCCTGTTGACTAATAGTGATGGGTGTCACCCACAGAGCACTGTCCTCTGAGCCCTGGGAGGAGCCAGGGCAGGGTCTCATTTCTCTGATGAGGTTATTGGCATTCCCCCACTTTCCATCATGCCTCTCTGTGCCTTAGTGTTTGTGGAGATGAGCCCTTAATGACATAACCGAACACACACTGCTACCTCGTTCATAAAAAGTGGATGACTTCTTGGCAGTGATCAGTTTGGGAAGTTCAAAGTAATTGCTTTTTGGCTTAAATGCAATCTTGGCACTAATGACATGTTATAAGTCAGTTGTGTCCAATTAACCTTTGATGGCTGGAAGGATTACTGTGCCATTTCAGACAGGATGTATAGCAACATCTGAACAGACTCAGTTTACGCTATAGCATGTTAAAATAAACCAGTGACAAATTTGTTTTCTTGATATGGTGGTGTCTAAGCTCTGTATATGGGAATTTGTTCATGTCCCATTAGCTGCTCAGGCAAAAAGGAAGCAAAGCCTGGGAGGGAGAAAACTGGACATCTGAAGCCATTAATCATTTCACCCCTTCCAGTTCAATTTGCCATGAAGTAGGACTCGGTGTACTTAATACTCTAACAGATTCCTCTGTCAGTGTGTATATACATATATATAAAGTTTCTATTTCTTAGAGTTCCATTGCCTTCAGTTACTTGAACTTTGCTAAAAAGCTGTGCAAACAGCATTGTTGTGTCAACAGCACAATCCTCCTCCTCCCCCTCTATTCTGCATTGGTGAGGCCGCATCTGGAGTATTGCGTCCAGTTCTGGGCCCCTCAGCTCAAGAAGGACAGGGAACTGCTAGAGAGAGTCCAGCGCAGAGCCACTAAGATGATCAAGGGAGTGGAACATCTCCCTTATGAGGAAAGGCTGAGGGAGCTGGGTCTCTTTAGCTTGGAGAAGAGGAGGCTGAGGGGTGACCTCATCAATGTTTATAAATATGTTAAGGGTGAGTGTCGGGAAGATGGAGCCAGGCTCTTCTCGGCCTCACTAAGTGATAGGACAAGGGGCAACGGGTGCAAATTGGAGCACAGGAGGTTCTGGGTTAATGTAAGGAAAAACTTTTTCACCGTGAGGGTGACAGAGCACTGGAACAGGCTGCCCAGAGAGGTTGTGGAGTCTCCTTCTCTGGAGACATTCAAAACCCGACTGGACGTGTTCCTGAGTGATGTGCTCTAGGTGGCCCTGCCTTGGCAGGGGGGGTTGGACTAGATGATCTTTCGAGGTCCCTTCCAAGCCTTGTGATTCTGTGATTCTGTGATTCTGTGAATAGGGGAAGAATTTGTGTCAAGTGGGAAGAGTTTTCAGCTCAGTGCTAGGATTTCAGAGCAGCCTCAGAAGGAGATGCTGGTGATACATAACATGCCCCAGCCTCTGGACCATCAGGACTGCCCACTTCCCTTGTTCTCAACATGGTGTGCTTGATAACATGTCAGATTCACCTTCTTTCCTCACTATACTGTTGTGTTTAACATCTGTCAGGAAGATGTCTTCCTGAGACTCACACCTCTGATTGATAGGCACTGGAAGTTAAGAGGCAAATGTCAAATCTTCAGGGTCAGTCCTCATCACCATGTACAGAGGGAGTTTGCAGCCTCTCCAAAATAATTCAACAACACTTAAATCGTAAGATGAGAAAGAGAAAACAGAATTTCTTAACAAATTCCTAACTATACTTGGAAACAGGTACCGATAAACCAAACAATAACGTGATCATGACATAAAGTCATTAGCTTGGGTTCCTGGGATTTTCTGGTTAGTGACAGCCATGTTAAACTCTCTTCTGGCATGTTTTCTCTAAGTGGACCCTGATCATAGACATATTCTGTCCTTGTCTTCCCCTCTCTGAAGTAAATGCAGACTGAAATGACTGTACTGATTTTACATTTTCTTTCTTAGGTGGAATTGCACCAGTAAGTGCATATTCTCCCCCAAAGCTTTCTACAGTCTCCAGTCCTGATGACTGATTTAATTAAGCCAACTGCTCATTTCTTGTCTCCTACAGGAATATAGTTTTGTTTCACAGAACTTCCCTTTTTTTATTCCATTTAAAGATGCCTTTGAAATGCTCCACTCTACGAGTGAGGCTTCACCAGTCTGAATGTGGTTTTGACTGTAAATCTGCCTAGTTACAGATGCACTACAGCATATCCTGGCAGATAAATGGGTCTTTCCAGATTGCATCTGCTCATCACAGATTTAAGCACCTAACTCTTTTTTCCAGAAAGCAGCATGTTCATCGTGCAAACTCATAAATGAGGACAATCAATATGCCTCTTTACCAGGCCTTGACAGAGACTAGATGTGATGTTATATTAAAAAAAAAGCCAGTTGGAGTGATAGTTTGTTTGGTTTAGCTGACCTTTGGAGATGGCCTGCTGAGATCTGGAGAAATGCTGGCAATAGTCTGAGGTAGTCCTGCAATGTAACAAAGTTCTGCTGCTGGAACCTATTGCACGTTTGCTGGGCTGCTCATTGTTGGATCCTTGCTGAGGACTGTCCTACAGGCACAATACACTCGCAGAATAAATCAAGCACACAGATGAAGCCTGGTTAGATAACTTATTCCTTTTAATCCCTGATAAAGTTAGAAAGTCTTGCGTTACAATTTTCGAATACTGTATGTTCCTTTAAAAAGCTGGTTTCTGTGTCAGGCCCAAACTAGTAAAAAAATATAAAATTAGAAGTGTTTATGCAAGGTCATGTATCGCCAATTACAGAGAAAGATGTTCCAGAGGGAATACACCAGGAAGAGTATTCTGCTACTTTATTCCAGTACTGATTTTGCAGAGGATCGCTGTTGCACTGGCCAGTACTGGAGTCAGCGTGGGTCACTAACATGATCCCCTATTGCAACATTTTTGGTGCTCCAGCATGGAGAGGAATGATGCAAAATTCCCCCAGTATCCTGCAGCTCAAACGAGGGAGGAGTTTGGGAGAATAAGTGTTTCTGCACTGCTTCTGCCAGGTCACTTCTCCCCCATTTTGCTGGCACTGCCACCAGTATGTTTGTGTGACTATTTCTGTTTGGTTTACAATGCAGTCCCTGTCTAACCATTCTGAAAGGAAAACATCAGTCTCTTTCATGCAGAATGCTGCATTACCTTCAGGGAGCGCCTAGGAGGGTCAAGAATGAACTTTTTAATCTTTTGCCTTTGGTCATAGAATCATAGAATCATAGAATCATTAAGGTTGAAAGAGACCTCAAGGATCATCTAGGCCATCCGTCCCCCCACCACCTATTACCCACTAAACCACATCCCTAAGTACCACATCCAACCTCTCTTTAAACACCCACAGGGACGGTGACTCCACCACCTCTCTGGGCAAACCGTTCCAATGCCCAACCACCCTTTCAGAGAAGAAATTTCTCCTCATCTCCAACCTGAACCTCCCCTGGCCCAACTTGCAGCCATTCCCCCTTGTCCTGTCACTAGTTATCTGTGAGAAGAGGCCGACCCCCACCTCACCACAACTTTTAGTTGTAGAGGGCAATAAGCTCTTCCCTCAGCCTCCTCTTCTCCAGACTAAACAGTCCCAGTTCCTTCAGCCACTCCTCATAAGACCTGTGCTCCAGCCCCTTCACCAGTTTCATTGCCCTTCTCTGGACACACTCCAGAGAATGGTCTAACATTATGTACTATTATTATAATAATCTTTCAATTGCCTTGACAAAGGAAGAAGGTACTTTTTACACAAATCTTATAGCCATTTTTTTGGCAGAGTGAAGTGTTCTCCTTTTCTACTAATATCAGAAAATGTGATCCATCCATCAAATTGTCAGACACGGTCTACAAGGCAGATTGACAGATTTTCTTCAAATGAATTTTAGGAAACCTGAATAAATCCCTTTTAAAAAAAGATATTGACACCTGCCCACAGTACCATGTGGTCCAATTCCTAATATGATATAGCTATTTGAAGCTCTTCCTAAGCTGGTTGGGGCAATATGGAGAAATAAATTTGGACCTATATATAGAAAATCACTTGCTACTTTACTAACTTTTACAGCTTGGGTATAGTGTATATCTATCCTACTGTGGGAGATGCAGACTCCATTTGCACTAGGTGACTTGGGTGGCAGTACACCTGATATTACAGCTTTTACTATAAAGTCATGCTTAAATTATTAATAATTGCATTATTGCCTTAATAAACGCTGAAGGTACAATAAAACTATGATTAAAGGTGCTTTATGAGAAGAAAATTATAGTGTCTTTTAAGCTCTGTTGTTTACTGTAAGGCAATAATATTACTGTGCTGTGACACATTTACAGCACTTTCAACCTTCAGCATTAAGCTACCTTATAGCCAATTCCCAGTTTATTTTGAGGTAGTTCTCCATCGTTAAGCAGAAAGTAGGATCAATGTGCACAAATTATTGCTTTGTAGCTAGGAAATCTTCTCAAATATCATGGCAAATAGGAATGTTTCTTTCAGCTGATGTAATAGTTAAAACAACATAGGATGAGAGGAATAACTTTTCCACAGTTGAAGACAGAGATCTGCCCTCAGAGGATTCTGCCCAGATGAAGAGTCTCAAGCTGGTGGACAGAAATCAGGTAGACAGCATTGGCTGACCTATTTCTACTTTAATAGTAGCTCTATTAAAAGACACAAACACTTAATACACTAGTTATCTAGAGTTCCACACTGTAAGAAGAGACTACAAGACTTACTCTTTCAGGTGTTGCTACCAAACATGTTTTCATCACATTATACTTCTGGTCGAACTCAAGTGGAGAGAGAATTTCTAATAGAACACAGTGATGAGCACAATTGCCAGTATAATTGAGCTGGTATAGCACTGGTAGCTCTAGTAATAAGTTTTACAGCATCTTCAAAGTTTTTTGGTAAACTTTGTTTTGTTAGTAAAAAAAAAAAAAACAAACCAAAAAAAACTTGCTATGCCCATACCAAAAAAGGAAGCCTCTTCATTACTCTTCTGTCGTAATATATCAGCACTGACACTTACCTGATTCCTGACAATTCTGTTAAGGAGCACTGAACATGATTTAAAAGTCAAGTTCGCTGGTTTTTTTAAAGTTCATAGTTTTGATAAAAAAAAAAAAAAAAAGGATTTATTACAGTTCCAGTAGTGATTTCTATGTACAGGATATTCACACCTGACCTGACAGTGCAGAACACCATGTACAGCACGGAGGCTTTTGCTAGCTCTCAGCAAGCTAAAACAACCCTATGAAGTGAACAGTTCAACTGTGTTACCTTAGAGTTCTAAAAACCAATTAATGCTGGTTTTTAGCTCATATTTCTTCCTTCTACATTGTGGTTTATATTGCACTTACAAACTTAATTAGATAATCTATCTGGATATGTCATGTTTCTATTTAAAATGACAGCTTTTCTGAGATAAGGTTATAAAAAAGTCATATATGTGGGAACTGTAATGACAAAGATGTGGAATTTCTTTTAGCTTTGAGTGATGGTGAGAATTTATCATTTAGGAGACAGGTATAATTTTCTAGCAGCAGTTTGTTTTCTGTGTTGCACATCAACATTTGCGGTTGAGTCCTGCATTTCTGTTCTCCATATGCCAAGAATAAGGTCCTTTTGCATCAACATGTCGCACTTGCTCGGTATATTTATGATTAGTTCAGAATTGATGAGCTTGATGTATGTTGTCGCATTTTGTCTTTTCTCTTTCCAATATTTCTCAAGTCCATAAACTAGCAGGTTTGATGCAGGCTAAGAAGTTACTCTGTGTTAGAGTGGAAGCAATGCTTCCCAACCAAGAAAAGAAAAAGAACAAACATAGAGGAATTGCACTCACATCTTACATGCACATGAAGTGCAAGGGAAGTCAGATGATAAATTTACATAGCTGACATTACCTGCAGAACTTCTCCTTGACTTGCCCCAAACCTTGGTCCTTGTCCACCAAGGAAGGACCCACCACTGCCTTCTGATACAGAGAATGCTCCAGTCTCCTGGAGATTGCACCTTCACTGAATTTGCTTGAGATTTTTGATTTATCCTCCCACTGGACTCAATACCTATACAGAAAAGGACACGTGTCCTATAACACAGACATGGAGAGGTAATGTCAAGAGGAAAATAAATCATGCAGGTAAACTGGCACAACTTGAACCTAGACTCAGTACTCTTTTGCAGTAAAACCTGGAAATGAACTAATCCTTTTATCCATGTGTCCTGAGTTATTCATTAAACACTACACACACATCTCAGTTATATAGTGTTCACACGAAAAAGGTATACTGTCAACCAGGAACAATACCACATATTTTCATTTCCTGGCACGTAGTATACAAACTATGTAATTAGTCAGATTCTGGTTACATAGAGCAGTCCTTGAGCACACGCATTTAGGAAATGACAAAATATTAACGATTATAATCTCAAATGCATGAATTATCAGAACAGATAAGAACTTGTATTGACACCAAAGTGT
>VWZZ01005791.1:0-119992 GCA_013399095.1 Psophia crepitans | reverse complement strand
TATGATTCTATGATTCTGTGATTTGAATCAGAATTGAAACTCTTGTTTCTTGTTGAAACCAAAGAACTACACCATAAGTTAGATTAAGCAGGAGACAGTTTAAAACTCAGATGATGTTGAGAACTTTTTACCACAAAAGCAGTACAGTCATCAAGTTGACAAAAATTACAGCCCTGCATGTATAATATCAGGCTCCCTTCATGATGCAAAACTGCTAACAAGTGAGAGCTGAGCTCATGAAAGAATAACAGCAGCTAATTTTGAATCCATCCAAGCCTGAAGGAGGCATATTTTCCTCTTTCCATGAAACTATTGAAACAGTGGGGTGCTACAAAAGCTAGCTGCAGTAAACAAGCAATAACAGATGCCACTCCCTTCCTTGGCTTTACAGAATTCATCAGAGCTTCCCTCTATAAAAACACCAGCTACAAACACAGCATGCAGAAGTCTAAAATGCAGCTTGGAAGCAACTGCCCATGTCACATGGTATCTGCAGGATGGTGACCTCATGGGGATTTTATCCATATGGATGAGATCAGACAAAGTTGTGTAATAATTGTTACACAAAGTTGAAATTTTATTTTCTCTTGAAGTAATTGTAATTGATATTAACACCAAAATTCGAAACAATGTTAAATTCTCCAGAATTCACTTCACCCTATCTTTCCAGAAGAAGTATCTGAAGTAACAGTTGTAAACAGAAGAAAAGGAATATAACTGTTTTGAAGAATTCTTTATATGCATTGATTATCCTTGAACTATCTTCCTGAATAAGGGCTAGGTCATAAAAAGAGCTTAGGAAAACATTCTCAATAGCTGGCCAATAAACTGGAAAACACCATCACGTCAGTATCTAAGTTAACTGTACTGTATTCCTGATATATGAGGAGTGCAACTCCCTCAAAATGGTATTTAAAAGAGACAACATGCCAAAAAATGCTTCATGCTGCCTGGTGGAAAACAATAACGACACTGGGGTCTTCATTCCCCATTTTTATTGCCCCAGTGTTTCTGCCCATAACCATTTTTTTTAAGAATTGATTTTGGTGGTCATGCCATTACAGCCTTCTAATACAATTGTAGGGGGAGAGGGGATTTGAATTTTTTAAGAAGAGTTAAAATTAGAACCTGGCCCTGCCATGGACACAGATTAGGGTTTTAGAGATTAATTCTTTCCTTTCAGCAGGGGCCACAGTTTCATGATTTGGATAAATACTTAATGAACTTCACCTCCTTTATTTGGAGATTCTTAAAATTACACCCCATTTCAGTGCTCCTGGTTGCATAAACCATTACAGCCTATTTCATTGCTCTGTGGTGGCATAAACCATGGTACTGGGTCAGGCTGAGCTGGAGTTAATTTCCCCGTAGCAGCCCTTACAGCGCTGTGCATTGGTAGCAGCAAGGTGCTGATAACACACCAGTGTTTTGGCTGCTGCCGAGCAGTGCCGGCACACATCAAGGCTGTGTCTCCAACCCTTCTTCCACCCCCTCAGCAGTCGGCGGAGGGTGGGCAAGATCCTGGGAGGGGACACAGGCAGGGCAGCTGACCCAGACTTTATCTAAACCCACGATTTTGGAGTGGTCTTTTCCATCTTATTTTTTTCCCTCTCCCCTCTCTGCCCTGCTGAGGAGGGGAGTGATAGAGCAGCTTGGTGGACACCTGGCGTTTAGCCAAGGTGAAACCACTACAACCATTTTTCAGGGATATACCGTACTAGGAGAAACCCACGCAATGTGCCTCATGGATAATGTAGTGTCAGCCCAGAAGATGCACTCAGAGGATTCCACTGAATCATAGTTCTGAGGCAGTGATGAGCTGCGTTCTCGCTGACAGCAATTCAATAGCATGCTTTACTGTACATCAGCCACTGAACTAAATGACAATCACTGAAGAATAGCAAAACTCAAGCATGCTTTAATTATAATTTTCTATAGAAAGGTCATGTTGTTCTTTAGTTTGCCATGGGCATGTCTCCTCAAATACACAAAATACAAGACATGTAGCACTATTGTTTCTTCTGTGAGATCACAGTAAATCAAAATTTTGCTGTATTCAAATAATATTATGTTAAATTATACCTCCTCCCTTAATTTCAGAAGCTCATTAAGTGTTTACTTACATAACGCTATGCTAGAGTATAGATGCAGTCTTTCAAACCAACAATACTGCCAATTATATTACCTAAACAGCTGAAAATATACTATGGAGAAAATCCACAGATGTCCATAAGAGCCTGAAGGAGAACTGCCATCATGTTTTAAATACTGTAATCTTTGTGTACAGATAGAATTAGACAACTCAACTACTTGTCACCAGCCTAGTAACTGAGACATTGCTGGTAACTAGTTAGTAGTCAGTAGTGACTAAAACACTAATGAAAAATGCATTTGGGCCTGGATTCATCCTGCTTAACTTTAGTCATTTAAGTGAGATATTTAAGTTAGAAAATTAGACATAAGAGGTAATCTCTACAGTTAATGAAAGAGGCTCAGCATTTCAGAGCTTTAGGTGGCTATTTCACCATTAAGAGGTGCCAGCCCTCTTCCATCAGCTCCTGAGGAGAAGAAACTCACTCAGGTGACTAAGCTTCAGGTGTGGGTGGTATGTGGAATTCAAGCATCTCTGCCAAAGTGAGTGATAACTAAAAACCCTACGTAAATCAGTTGGGCACCTAACTAAACAAAGTTCAGATGTTGATCACATAGAGAGATACGTCATTGCATCAATCACAATGAATTCATTGTATGCTTAAATGATTTGGGTGTAAAAATCTGAGAGTTCGAGCATTTAGGAGTTTTGAAAAGCCTACGCAGCAAATGTGCTCTGGCCACATAAAATGTTTGCTCCAACCACACAAAGCTCAGCAATGTCATAGTTGAAGAGTCCATCTGAGCTGCTTTGTACCCTGTGTATAGCATCCTTGTTATTAACTGCAATGATTGTTCTGGTAGCACTTTGCAGGGCTAGTAGTGACTAGATAACCAACATCACAATCTGTAGACAGATTCTAGGGCTAGTTTGCAAAAGACCGCTGTTACTAGGCTGTCTTTGTTACCACTCTGTGGTTGTGAGATTTGGACAGCCTATTCCTGGTTTGTCAGATACTTTTGCCCCACTGTCTCAGTGATCCCTGTGGTGAATACCTGACACTGGAAAGCAAGATATTATTGTCCTCTGGTGCTGTAAATTGCAGGCCTTGAAGTCATGGTGGTCACATAGTGCATATACAGAATGAGGAAGTCTTAATGGATTATGCAGATCTCTAAATGGAAACTGGTTCAAGAGGAGGTGAGCTAACATGTTATGAAGACAGCTTTGTGCTAGCTTTAACTCTTAACAGCTTTGACTTAACACTAGGAACATATTGCCCAACACAGATTTTGATGTGACAGCAAGTTCTTGGGTTCTGAAGAGCTCTGGGGTATATGTAATGCAGAAGCCAGAGTACAGCTTGGTATTTACTGATGAGAATAAGTAAATTAGCTCATGGTTGCACTATCTTGATCTCTTAGCTTTTGTCTGGCTTACACTGTAGGCAGGCTGTATTGATTTCAGCACACAATATACCATGTACACTTAATGGCTGTAGAAAGAGCACAAGATTCAGAAGCCATGGAAACAGTAAACAAAGCGAACATACAGAGGTTCTTCAGTGACCTGATGGTCCTTCCCGTGGGCTCTGCTCCCTGCCCCAAGGATTGTTTATGCATTTTTGCATTGAAGAATCCATGACTAAAATACAGAAGCAGTATGTGAATTGATCTCTTCTTGGGCAAGGCTGGTTGTTATGGGGCAAGGAGTTACATTCCCAGCTGTTTCTTCTTCCTCTTTGGCCCTCTCAGTCTTGTTTTTCTTCCTGCACAGTGGCACAGCTTCAACAGAAAGGCGGCAAATAAACTTCTAATATCCTTGCCTTAAACCAGGAAGCGAAAGTACAACTTCTGGGATATGTGAGATGTAGGTTTGATGCTTCTCCAGATAAAGAGGACAGAGAAACAAGTTTTGTGCCTCCTCTGAAAGACATTTGTTAAAGAAGAGGTGGACAGCAACACTGATACCTTCCCTTTCAGCTGAATTTTAAGAGAGAACTACAAGGCAGTATACAAACCCAAGTAGCAGCTAGGGCACTGAAGCCCTTCAGGTTGTGAATGCCAGTCTCTCATAAACACCAGCTTCAGAAGTTTTCTGAGCTGCTGAAAGCTGGAAGAGAAGTAAGAATTTCTCTCTGCCTCAGCCTTTCTTCCCAGCTGGCTGGCTTGCTGAGGCATCCTCAGTTACACAGTTAGGATGAAATTTCACAAAGCCAGCTCATAGTTGTATATCCCAGCCAGCAGCCTAACTCTTTCCACCCGTGAAGCCCAGAACAGACAGCTTCTGGAATATGTCAAATCTAGCTGTAGCTGCCTAAGACCTTGCTCCCTGAGACGCTTGCCCTCCCTTTTCTCTGTAATTCAGTTGTCCTTGTGTTAGGGTGACAGAATCACAGCCTCAGTCCACTGTATTAGTGTGTTTTTATGGGTTTTGTATAGCTCCCCACCAGTGGCTTGAGCTGATACCCTGAAATCGGAACTGGAGCAGTGAGGTGCAAATCTAAGCTCTGTCCTACTGCCTCTACCTTTGGGGCCAGTAACCGTAGCAGAGAGGGAGGACAGCCAGATGTGGAAAGGAGTATTTTAATTTACTGCAGCTATACTTATCTTGACTATTGATGTTTTCAAGCCCTGGCTTGAGCACAGATTCTGCTGCCATGGCACCCCAAAATTCAGCTTCCTACAGTGAATCTATTCCTTGGAGGATTTTCCTTTAGCTGATTTTAAGTAAAAGAAACAGAACTCTTCAACTACCACAAAGTTTTGATTGACCAAAATTTTCAGGAGATTGCCAAATGTCAGATGCTAGATGGCTGCAAATTTGTTATCGTAGATTAATATTATGTTTCCCCAACAGTACAATCAGCACATTTAAAGAGTACCTTCAGAAATGGCCATTCTCCTCCGCATTACTGTCACTGTCACAGCTTTTGGCCTGAGCTGCTGCTGCCAGTTAGGGAAGGAAAATTCCACGATATGAGATGGAGCAGTGCTCTGTTACAGAATAAGGAGAATAACAGCTTTGATTGTTGTTATTGCAGATAAATTGTATAGCTGAAATACCCTGATGCTGTCTACAGAATCAGATTAAAAGAAAGATCATCTGGCAAAAAAGTACTAGACTGGCAACTCTTGAGTAGATGGTGTTGATTTAATGCTGTTAAAAGTCACTCAAGAGAATAGAAACTTCAGATAAGACAGAAAAGCGACAAGTGCTTGTAATGAGTTGCTGCTTCATTTCTGCGTGGTTTGGAGCTTGAAAGTCACAAACTATTAAACTTCCAGGTGCCTTTCAAAGGCAACTTTTTTCCCCAGAATTTAACATAAATTGTAGAAGAATAGTTCTCAGTAGTAAGTAGAAGGTCAATAGAAGGAATACGCTGAACTTGTATACATAGGGTTTATTAAAAACAATAACAAACTACTCTTAAACTAAAAAGCATATCCTTCTATTTACAATGTATAACCTCTCCACTGGCCTTGGATCTCATTCTTCCCAATACAATTCTGCTTTTGCAGGGTTATTCAGGAAATAACAGCACTGAAAAAAGAAGGTGATGTATTGGTCTGAGAGTCATATGAAATGTAACTTTGGCTTCAATATCTGAACCTTTTAGATGCTTAAAAACCCTCTGCAGCTTTATGGTAGCATTAGACCTGGCACAGGAATCTGAATGGGGACTTTCTGTGACATTGCTTCTCTAAACAGGCTGAAGACTTTGTGAGTGATTAAGGGAATATTGATCATGGCTCAAATACTCGGTGGTGTTTAGGTGCCAAATCCTCATTAAGAATGATTTAAACTAAGGGCCTAAATACCTTTGAAGACCTGAGATCTTATTTTTATAAAAGGTGCCCCAACTTCTGCTCCTTGTTCCTACCATCATTTTTAACCATAATTTAATGTTTATTTCTGCATGAGAAAGCATTTTGCAATCACTTTGGTCTGCTTAGCGTGACATCAGCTTGACCATTTTATTCATTTACAAGTGTTCTTGCAGGGTTTTTCTTAAGTCATGCAGAATACCAGAGTGGTCACAGATATCTCGGTTGAAACCAGAAAACCAGAAAAGCCTTGGTCCAGCTTTCCCAGTTAAGCTGAGTTCCACGTGTCCCAGAGCCAGGCGCAGAGTCTCCTTTGCATTTTCTCAGTGCTTGGCTGGCCCCCGCAGTGCCCATCTGCACGGTGCTGGGGTGGGTGCTGGCTCAGCTCTGCTAGCTTCTCCCCAGGGAAGCTGCCGGTGGCCGAACTTTGGAGTGCGGTGGATCTGTGAGCGTATCACACCACTAAACCAAGGATCAAGCTACTATTTTTAATTCAATAATGTACTACTTAGGTCTGTATTAATAGGGATCATTTTAATTAATGGTAATATTTTAACCCTTTGTTATTAGCTGCGATTTAAGAAGCCATGTGAGAACAATGCAGATGAAGGATGAAGAATACAGATGAAGGAAGAAGAGAAAAACACAGTGTTGCATAAAGCTTACAGGGGAAACAGAATAATGCTCCAAAGCTGATTCAGCAAATGTTTTAGCTTCAGAACATGTTTTAGCAGGCAGCTTGTGCAACTAATAATCCTAAAACAATATGTCCCGTTCCATTAAAGGGTGCCTCATGCCAGCAGAGACAAGGAAGCTGCAATACTGAGCACTGAAGGAACTGAACTTTCACTGGGGAAACTGAACTTTGAAAAGTAGGAAATTCAGTCCTCACCTATACCAAGCCACAGATGCAGTTTCTGCAGGCGTGGGCAACAAATCCCTGCTGCTTCAGGAAATATCTCATCCTGCTTGGTATATCCTCTCAGAAACTCCTGAAATATTATTTCCTTTTCTAAGTCTTTGGAACAGCCAAAAAAAATAATCACCAGCTCTTTTTTACCTTATCTCAACACACTGACAATAGCTTTTCAACAATAAAATGTTAGTGGAAACTGCAAATAAAATTAATGTACTCAAAAACATGTTCCTTTAGCTTTATAATAAAAACAGTCAGAAAACCTTGAAAGTACATCACATTTTTCTTTCTCAGTTAGTTACAGATGTGACTTCATCTGCTAATAAAAGAAAAATTCTATCCCCACAAAATGCAAAACAAATTTTTTCAGGTGTAGAATATTTTAGCAATATTATATCTGCTATCTTGATCATTCTTTGTTTGAATTCTCATGTATTTAATTATATTTTTTTATAAAAAGCAATAGGAAAGTATGAATTCTTGTCAATCAGAATTGGTACCAATGCTCAAAATTCCATTATAAATTTCTGAAAATTGAAAATTTTGACAATGGCAAAATGCTTTGGGGTTTTGTAAAGGATTGTTTTTCAGCGAAAAACAATTGTGTGTGAAATGTTCGGCCATTCTCATCGTGTTCCTAATGATACAGCTGAATGCAGTTCTGAGATTCTTGAAGAAGTACTTTGTACGTGTCCTGGTTTCAGCTGAGAGAGAGAGTTAATTTTCTTCATAGTAGGTGGTATGGGGCTCTGTTTTGGATTTGTGCTGGAAACAGTGTTGGTAGTATAGAGATGTTTTTGTTATATAGACATTTTTGTTGTTGTTGCTGAGCGATGCTTACACAGAGCCAAGGCCTTTGCTGCTTCTCGCACCGCCCCGCCGGCGGGATGGCTGGGGATGTGCGGGGAGTTGGGAGGGGACAGACAGGGCAGCTGACCCCAACTGACCAAAGGGACATTCCATACCATATGGCATCATGCTCGGTTTATAAGGGGCTTGGGGGAAGAAGAAGGGGCAGGGCGGGAGAGAGAGGGGCATGTTCAGAGTGATGGCGTTTGTCTTCCCAAGTAACCATGACATGTGACGGAGCCCTGCTGTCCTGGGGGTGGCTGAACCCCTGCCTGCCATGGGCAGTGGGGAATGAATTTCTTGTTTTGCTTTGCTTGTGCACACGGCTTTTGCTTTACCTATTAAACTGTCTTTATCTCAACCCAAGTTGAGACAAGTTTTCTCACTTTCACTCTTCTGATTCTCTCCCCCATCCTGATGTGTGGGGCTTGGCTGCTGCTTGGGGTAAAATCACAACAGTCCACCAGAAAGCATTTACAGGAAATTTATCCCAAAATGAGAAAAAACACCTGTTGGTCGGAGTAACAGTGACAAGGATGCATCCAGTAAGTCTGCAAGTTTCTTAAATAACACAAAAATATCATTATCTCTGCACTGACCATCCTTAAGAAAAGGTTTGTAGGGAGGGACAATGTCATTTATTCAACTAATTGATAAGAAAAAAATGACAACGGCTCATAAACCCTTCTTCAAGTCTGTAAAAGAATTAGCACGTTCCTTAGCTAAGTATAATTCTGAGGAACGCTTCTGTGTCCTTTTCCCCCAGCTATATCCGTTTGTCAAACATCAGTCAAAGCTTTCTAAACTCTCTCATGCATTGAACCATCACAGCTATAAAAAAAGGAAAAGCAGTACTCCTGAAAATCTGTTATAACAGAGAAAAACAAGAGAGGACATATTATTGTGGCATAAATGAGAATAGAGAGGTGCTGATTCTAAGCAAACAAGCATAGGACGAGTTTTGTAAGAGAGTTTTAAGAAGTAATTTTACGAAGCTTAAAAAAAGAACTGTCACAGCCAAGACCTTCTCCAGATATCAAAGGCAGCATCAGTGGAAGCACAAAGCTGAGAAAGTAGAAACCTAGTGGATCTGAATGTGCTTGTGGAGCTAGCAGGGATTGTGCTAGAGAACATGAAGCAAAAAGACAAAGTAAAAAATGTCACCGAGCCCACAGGAGCAAATGTGAAGCTGAGTCTGCAGAAAGCCAGGTGAGGATCCAAATTAGGAAAGTACTTTATTCAAGGAAGCAGGTGAGTATGAACATACATTTGTGCATTAAGTGTAATAATTGGTAGATGTTTGCATTAAACTGAGTGAAATATACTCCAATGCCATGTACTTTCTTAAACTGGGTTGTACTTAAATCAAAAGTTATGGACCAGTTAAGCTGCGATTGTCACTGTGCTTGTGGATGCACTTCAGTTAATAACAACAGCTGCACCAGATGAAGAGTCGCTGTTCCCAACTCCTTTCTAGTGTTACCTAACTTGGGTCAAAAGTACCTTGATGATGGACCTACTCTAGCAGTTCAGCTTCATATGGTCGTGGACCTACTCTAGAAGTTCTACCGCATGTGCAGGAAGACATTATGCAGCACAGGCATGCATCTCCAGGCAGGAGAAAACCAGAAGAATACAACGGTGCAAGCATGGGGAGGGAGTGACTTAATTCATTGGGCCAGAAGAAGCACTGAGATCAGAAAACGTGAAAAACAGAGGAGTGTACTTCACTGCAGTAAACATATAACAACCTGGCTAGCTGCTGAAATGATTGTGTTTTTATAGCCATGGGGATGGTGAGTGGCTGAAACAAATGGAAGATCTAGGAGAGGCTGGGAAGCAGAGGATGCTAGTTAGGCTGTAACACTGTCTGCCTGTACACACCGCATAACTGGTTGTTCAACACCATTGCATTACTCATCACCTGCTGTTGCCTCTGCGATGCGCTGCATGAATTCCATGCGGCTCTCTGGACATGCATTGTAGCCATTGGCTTCCAGTGTTCTGTGGATGTGTCATTTGGTTTAATTTTCCTTTTCCTCTCTTGGCTAAATGTTTGGAGGAAAAAAAAAATTCCTTGTCACCAACTTCTCTCATTACTTATGGAAATTCTGTGGTTTCAAGTCATAATATTTCAGTCATCAAAAGCATCTCCACAGGAAATAATGCAAAATCACAGGGCAGTTTTTTACTGAAAAGGTAGCTGAACAAATTTAACTGTGAGAGAAATATTGCCTAGACCCAGAATATAGATAAACACTCCAAAACACATAAACTGACCTCACAGAACCACAGGACAGCATTGTCCAAGTCAAAATCAGATGCACAGGTCTAATTAAAAATGTGAATTCTGCTCTCATGTTGCTCTTTGACTACAGTTTCCAGAGAAAGCAGGGAGTATCAACAGACTTTTTAGCCCTTTCACATCTATTTCCTCTCTAATTCATATGAAAGATGGATGGCGACTACAGACAGTAAGATCACGTATAGCCATACTGTAGTAAAGACACTTTTGGTATGGTTTCTGTACTTCACCTGCATGTTAAATTTTGGGTTCTGTACCAAGGATGCAGGATCTATATGCTTGCTTGAAGAAGTATTAGCTATTAAAAACAAACAAAGCAGCAAAGTGAGCACCACAAGATTTTTAGAAACATCAGACTTCAGTATGCCTAAAGATTTCAGAGTTTGTTCCAGTTTCAGCTGCCCACTGTTTCTAAGGTAATTGCCATGAAGACATTCGCACATACTCTTACTCAATGCAGAGATGATAATATGTTATATGAATTTTTAAAATCAAGGGCTCCAGTTATGACAAGCTCACTGTGAGTTATTTTTTATTCCCATTAGGGATAGTGCTGATAAAGCACTCCTACCCCTTTTCCCCACTGCCCTGGGTGCTGCATTGGCCTTGGCCAGGAGAGTCCAGTGAGAAAGGTACACGAGCTGGTTTGCAGCAGGATCCTTTGGCAGGGCAGGGTGTGCAAAAGTGCCAGTGTCTTTGTCCATCTCTTTCCTTGGAATTCACACACAGCTTGGCAGAAAACCAAAATTCACATTTAGATAAGTAGCAGATCATAAAAAATGTTTACTTTTTTCTTCATAATCACTTCTTTGCCAGTATCATCTTCTCCCCTGCTTGTATTTTCTGGTCTCACGATGGCGCTCATCCTATGAGCAGACCGCAGATCTCCTGGAGCAGGGACTGTCTGTTTTCTGTCTGAACAACAGAGTGGTCTTCTGGCACTTCCCAGTGTAAATGTTGTGACTGTAAATAACTGAAATTTCCCTAATGTTACAACTAGTTGTGAATACATCAGTACCTCTCTTTTCCATTGTCACATGGAGAATGAATAAGATGAAAAGAACAACCTAAACTCTCTGGTTTTAGAGGGATACAAAAAGCAATGAGAACAAGACCTGAGTCAAACTAGACTGGGGAGAAGGGTAATAAATATATTTATAAGGACTCCCCACTAAGTCACTGAAAACATAGCTCAATCTTACAACAACAGAGTCACAAACCACAACAAAAAGTGCTATAGTAAAACCCATCCTCTTAACTCTTCAAAGGAGAAGAAGAAAGAGACAGAATAAACATAAGTGTCTTCATTATTAGAAGTTGTGTGACTTGAGTATGTTGTTTAGAGAAACCTGTTTGGAGAGAGAAATTTGAGTAAGGAAATGCTTGTGGTAACAATAAAAACGTAATTTGAATGTGATTACAGCAAACAGACCAACCAAGCAGTCTGGGCAGGATTTGAAGTGTGAACTGACTGTGTTCATTTAAGAAATGTACCATTTCTTTGATGTTTTAGCCCTGGATGTTTTGGAAGCCAAGCAGTTCGTTGTGACTATTTTTGTCAGGCTAAAGGGAGCACTTGCACACAAAATACCTTATTCGCCTAAACAAATAGAAGGGTTTTCAATTGTCTGTCTATTTTTTCACGATACAGAAAGAAACAAAAATGGAAAACTCGCTTCAGGAGTTAAAGCCCGGTTCTTCTGGGCTGCCTCTAAGAGCTGAGATATTATTTGGTGGATTCAGGTGGTGCTTCCATGTCTCAGAAGAGAATTTTCAAAGAATAGTAACTTTTGAAAGCAGATGCTTCATATCCTGGCTAATCAAAACTAGATTATATCATCAGAGTTAATGAAGCATTAAAGCATATTACTGAATAATGGAAAATAAAAAAGAAAAAAAAAACAAACCAAAACCATTTTATTCATTTACATTTATTCATGTAATAGTTGCCACTATCACTGCTGGGTAGATGAAAGAGGGTTTTTGTTGCTGGCTATTTTACTTAGGGAATTCAATTAGCTATTCAAATAAGCCTGCATCACTTTTCATGGCCCTATCTTCTCCCTTCCCCCCAGTCTACTATTTTATTTTTCTTACAGTCCTCTATCTTTGGTAAACATTTTTTTGTATGTAATTCCAGTGATGGAAGTTCTAACCGATCTTCAAATATTCAAATAAAACCAAAACTGCTCACTAGACAAGCAAATAAAATACTGCTTTAATTCTGTGGAAACTCCCTCTATGATCACAAATGAGCGTACGATATGGGTCTGATAAATGAAGACTGGCAAAAAGCTTTATCAGTTTCCTTGCGTCAGTCGTGTTACAGAGGTCATTGGTACAAAAGGTTGTCGTTCTGTCATACAACACTGCCCAGTATTTATTCAGCCATTGAATAGATACTGTTACATTCTGTTTTCACTGAATGCTTCTATTATAAATCATGAGAATGGCATACAAGCAGATTCAGCCACTAGTTTCCTGAACAAATCTGCCTCTATTTCTTTCCATCAAGCATTTTTAATATTCTGCAGAGGCATCTCTAATTTTTTATGTTGTTAGTTTCTTAAAAATGGAGTAATATCTTTTGTAAGGCAATTATTGATCTCCAGAGGGGTTTATTGACCCTTCAGAGGGTCTTGGTAACTCAGGAGGGAAAATAACGTTGAATGAAAATAAAGCTAAAACCAAATGCCCCCAAATAAAAAAGAGTAAAGAGGAAGAGGAACGGACAACCTCAGTGATTATAGGTGTCAGCAATAAAAATCTCCACTCTTTTACATGGGATTGGCTCCTTCTTTTCACTGAATTTAATAGCCAGAAGAACTTTGATTTAAGACAAATCAGACTTGTCTTACACCTAAAAACAAAGAACAAAAAATAAAAATAATAACAGAAAAGTGAAAAACTAGCAAACAAATAAAACAGTGACAGTAGCACTGCAGTATGGCTGCTTTTGTTTCCAGAGGAGGTAGGAAAGTGTTGATGTAAAACTTTCCTTCACATTTGCCTTTGCACAGAGAGGCAGGGAGAGCAGCAGGGAGTCGGCTACAGGAGTCTGCCTAAGTCAGCACAGATCACCCTGTCCCGGTTTGGCTGAGATAATGTTTTCTTTCTAGCAGCCAGTATAGGGCTGTGTTTTGGATTTAGTATGAGAACGATATTGATAACACAGTGATGTTTTCAGTTGTTGCTAGGTAGCTGTAGTGACTACACTGCCAAGGACATTTCAGCTTCTTACACCCTGCTGGGTGCACAAGAAGCTAGGAGACCTCAGCCAGGACTGCTGGCCCAGGTTGGCCAAAGAGATATTCAAACCATATAACGTCATGCTCCATATATAACTGGGAAAGCTACCTGGGAGGCGGGATCACTGCTTGGAAACAGAGTGGGCATCGGGTTATTTTATTTTCCTTCCACCTGTGGTGAGTAATTGCATTTGTGCATCACTTTTTAAATTATTTTTGTTATTTTTATTATTGCTATTATTACTATTATTTTATATCTCTCTGTGTATATATATATATAAATATTCTCCTTTGTTATCCTTTTGAGCTGTCTTTGTCTCAACCCATGAGGGTTTTTTCCATTGAATCCTCCCTCCCGCTGGTGAGGGAGTGAGAGAATGTCTGCATGGTGCTTAGCTGCCAGCTGGGCCAAAACCATGACAGACCTTATTACCAGTTCAGCCTCCCATCCTGAGGCAATAGACATGAGAAAAGGTGCTGCACTTGTCTTATGGCATGTCTTTGGTGAGATGATCAAAACAGAAATGGATATAGACTTACTGGAGGAAGGAAAACAAATATACTTTATCCACTTGTAAGGAATATTTCCAGCACAAAAGATCTAAAGAACAAGCTAGATAACTTCAGTTATTAACACAGAAAGTCAAATTTACACAGCCATGTAAACAAAAAATCTAAAACCTGAAATGTAAACCCAATGATAGTACTGCACTGAGTGCTGGTTTTCTCTGTTGGTCAAATTCTTACACATTCTATTTTCTCTTTTGCTTTTTAATGTCATTATAGAACACTGGATGAAAACACCAGGGAAGAGCTCCAGTATCATGAAATATGGTGTGGAAAACAAAGGATAAAATGAAATTACAGGTTATGGAGCTCATATCCTACTGATCATCTTCAAAAGCTGTGTTTCTCACATGTCAATTTAACACATACACAAATAAAAGTCCACTGTATCTTTTGGCTTTCTCACATTACTACTGCTATCAATTGTTCTAAGTCAGTTACTCTGAATAATTGTCTCTAGGCAAGAGTATTTATTTCTATAACATCACATCATGTTGCAAACACCACCCTTCCCATACAACAAACTGCAAAAGACAAGAACTAAGTCACGAGCCTTCTCCCCTGTGGGTAAAACTTGCATTACAAATGTGGAGATCAGGTTTTCACAACTACTGACCTATAAGCAAATTAAATTTTAAAAGCCTCAACACTCAGATTTTATGTGATCACTAGGTCTGAGTCTTATTTCAAAATAAATGTTCCTCTTGAATTTGATCTCTACTTCACATACTCCGCAGTTGCTTCCTCATCTTAACCTATGGAAGAAATATTTCTAGTCTTGTAGAAGTAATAAAAAAATTAACATAAATGCTCAAATAGTCATGAAAAACAAAGACAAATGAAAGATTATCCTCTTAAATAAGAGTTTCTTAAATATGACTTGCACATCACCTAAAGACACTGCTCACTGTCAGGGGAGAGTCAGATTCTTTAACCTTTAAGGCTCAAATATATACCCTCTTTTGATTTGGAGTCAAATAAGGACATAGGAATATAAAACAGGATTTAGGAGGACATTAAGAGTACTAAATCCAAAACAATGACCTAAAAAGGTTTGTTCATACTCTCGTAGACTGGGCTGGTGATGGGCTGGCTTTGGAAGGGCAGGTACAGCGGGCTGAGGGACAGCGGTGCAGTGCATGCCCACAGCAGAGACCTCAGAAATCACCCCTCTGGGTGTCTAAAGGCTTACAGAAAATAAGAAAGGGAAACTTGAACTCAAAAGCTAGAGAATTCTTGGCCTAAGCTCACTCTGCCTCTGTTCTGGACAGAAAATTCACTACACACCCAAAGAATCATGTTGCAGCCAAGAAAATGTCTTGCTTAAATGGCTGATCCTACCCTGCACTTGGAGGGAGCATCAGAGAAGCTTGGAGAGGGGTCAGTGCTGTAGACATGCTCTAATTATGCTGAGGAATCACATCCAGACTCAGAGTTCTCAGAAACATTTATTTTAAACACAGCCTGTAAAATGGGTAGTTTTGCTGAATCTACTCTAACTTAATGTCAAGTTACAGAAGAGTAAACAAAAAATCAGGACTCTCCACCTTCATCTGGAGCCCAGAGGGGGTGTTCAAACCCATAGTTCTCATCTCTGAAGAGAAGCAAAGCACTTCTCTCCAAAAACTTCTCTCCATAGTATTTACAGCAAGATCCAGGAGGTGAAGAAGCAGGAGCACAGTGGTTAACACATACCTATACGATGGGCAATCCCAAGATTCCTGCCTTCAGCACTGAAGCAGCTCTACCGTGGAAATAAAGCTTCCAACTTTGTGGGAAAGGTACTTTGGAGACCGTGTAATGCAAATCAACACCATCATTGTTTTCCCTTTTTCCTTTTCCTTACTCTAGAAGATCACACTGAAAGACCTTACAAATATGGAATTGTGTCGCTACATCAGGATCTTTACTTGAAGTGCCTACAAGTATGACTAAAGCCAGGAAAATGCATAATTCTAATGAATTCAGGGTCACATTGTTGTTCTCTTCAATTAAACACTTCATTTAGTCAACCGTGTTCTGGGCTATATCAGAAATAATGTGGCCAGCAGGTAGAGGGACATGATTCTCCCCCTCTACTCTGCTCTTGTGAGACCCCACCTGGAGTACTGCGTCCAGCTCTGGAGTCCTCAGTACAGGAAAGACATGGAGCTTCTGGTACGAGTCCAGAGGAGGCCACAAAGTTGATCAGAGGGCTGGAGCACCTCTCCTACAAGGACAGGCTGAGGGACATGGGCTTGTTCAGCCTGGAGAAGAGAAGGCTCCAGGGAGACCTAATTGCAGCCTTCTAGTACCTAAAAAGGACCTACAGGAAAGCTGGTGAGGGGCTGTTTATTACAGAATGTAGTGACAGGACAAGTGGTAATGGGTTAAAACTGAAAGAGAGGGGAATTAGGTTGGACATTAGGAAGAAATTCCTTACTGTGAGGGTGATGAGGGAACAGGTTGCCCAGAGAAGCTGTGGAGGCCCCATCCCTGGAAGTGTTCAAGGCCAGGTTGGATGGGGCTTTGGGCAACCTGGTCTAGTGGAGGGTGTCCCTGCCCATGGCAGGGGGGTTGGAACTAGATGATCCTTGTGGTCCCTTTCAACCCAAACCATTCTGTGATTCTATGATTCTACGATTTCTGATGCATTTACCAGGTACAGTCAGAACACATGCATTAAATATAATGCCACAGTACTTACTAGGACCATCTACAGTAATTTTTCTTTTATTTCACTAGTTTTTCATCAAATGCCTGTGTCATTCACAAAGTTCCTGCCATTTCTGACAGTTTTCCTGTGTTGTACACTGACACAGGTCAGCAGACTTTTTTGTAATCCAGATGAAACTTCAGCTCAAGTTTGAGGTTCCCGGTGCTCTCTGAGTGCACCAACAGCATCCAGCTGGAGGACTTCAGAAACTACACAGCACAGCAAAAATACTGGTATATTTTCCCTTATTTCCTCTTTTGAAATACAAAAGTAGGTACTCCAGTTCAGCAAATAGTGGCAAAGGTAGCTAATAACACACACTGCAGAATTGTCATGACTCAGTGGTGAAATGAGTCCAGGTCCACAAATTCCAAGTTGTGAAGGTGTTACACTGAACTTTAAGCTGCAAAAACAATATACCAAGAGATAGCATAGTGATAACAGAGTAATATCCTGGGATTCTCAGAGCTGACTACAATTATTAAATATATATATATAAATATATATATATATATATGTACACACACAATTCTTAGTCTGCATCTCTCTGTCATTTTGCAATCTGGCTTCCTGGGCATCAGTCTGAAGTATTTTTTTTAATGAGTCTACATCTATGCTAAAACAGAGAAAGGATTAGGTGTGGGGTTTTTATATTGGTTTCTCTTGACAATAAAAAGCGATATTTCTTTATTGACTTCCAGCTTTTCTGAGGTATTCTGGTGGTATGTAGGTGAAACCAATCACAAGGGACCATCAGAGATCAGTCTCCTGCTCCAGGAGAGCTGTTGGTCCAGGATTGGGGCTCCCCTTGTGTCCCTCTCTTTTTGGTTCCTCTAGAGAATAAGCTGGAAATTAATAGGACCTAGCAATATTAAGGGCACCACTCCAAGGCAAAATCTGGGGTGACTGAAGCCCAGAGAACTGCCTTCTCTCTCCTCACGGAGGATCAGAACAAAGAAGTCAGTACTCAGAGTCTACCTTAATCCTTAGGCAATGATGAACTCAATACCATGGGCTCCTAGTAGCAGCCAAGCTTACTAACAACACTGCAAAATGACAGAGAAGGTTTATAAGTTTATAAATTTTCAGCTTTATGTTCACATTTTCTTAATCTCTCAAAATTCTGAAGTACTTCCCCTGTAGAAATTCAGTGAGTTTCAAATGCTCTGTTTTCACTCTCATAAACACCAATATCACCTAGACTGTAAGCTGTAGGATGCCATTTTTTTCTGCATCTAGGGTGAACTGATGATTTTTGCTGGTTCATCAGAGTATCTCTTCATCTCATGTTTGCTATATGAATGCCTGAATTTTCAGGTTGTTAGAAAAAAATACAACTAAAGCTCCATTATTCGTCTTCATAAAAATAATGAAAAATTATATTTTACTTTACCCTAAGTGAAACATTTCCACTTCAATAACTTCTAAAGAAAATCTATAAACATTTACTCTATATTTATTTAGTTTTAGAATGTTGATTCAAAACAAAAAATCAAAATACTTCATTTATAAACTGTCAGAATGAACTATTTCCTTTTAGAAAATAATATTTATGGTGGGGTGGAGCTATTTGCCAAACTTGGCATAACATCACAAATAGCTGCAGTCCATCAAAAAATGCAATTTTGGATAAATGAGCTATTTGTCTTTTTTTAAAAAAATGTAACCATTGCTGTTCTCTACTGATTGTTTAAGCCTGAGGGTTAGAGGAGGTTTTTATTTATTTATTTGTTTTGCTTTTTAGTGATATGTTTACCTATGATATCAGCTCTTGGAATGGATTTGGAGTCTGAAGATCTATATTGTGGGAGGGTTTTGCTTAAGTATTATGCCCTATTTGTGCTTCAGAAAGTTGCAATGAAAGTATGTCTAAATGAAGAATTTTTGTTCGAAAGCAATTTCCTTTTCTGAAGTTTAAACACAAAGATTAATAGCTTTAGGTATGATTTTATACACTAATTCTCAGAAAGTATTCGTCCTATATGAATCACAGATACCTGTTCCTCATTCAGATAGGCTTTTGCTGCCCTCAGGGTTCGAATCCCAATATCCTTTGTGGCTGCTGCCCACAAGCTTATGCATATCATAAGTATTGTGCATGGGATGAACCCATATAACCCCCCTGTAAGTAGATCAACTATTGATGACTTCCTGGAGATTCCAAACGCATTCCCATTAAATATTAATTATAAAACAACTTATTACCTTACTGAGAGCAAGAATAATACCTCCTCAGTGACCTCATGGATTTTGACGATAGCTAATTCAGGACTGATGGGAAACAGAGGAGCTCAATGGAGAGCAAAGGAGCACAGTGAGGCACCACACGGATATCCCCACAGCTGCAGTTTACTTTGCTGCTGTCAGCTGAGACCACTCTTTGCTGATATATGTAAAGTCACATGTATGCAAAGTCACCTATATATGTAAAGTTAAGGACCCAAATATTTCCAATTGTGCTTCTGGATGCTCAGTCAGTTAGTCAGTATTTAAATTGTCTTCCTTTCCTCTGTTCTCCAATCTTTACCGAGACCCAGTCTTTTATTTTTCATATAGGGGAGAGAAGTGCTGCCCTGGATACCTCATGCTGTACAGTTGAACGGAGTCCAGATTTTGCTATGAAATCTGCTTCTTTACCAAGAAGTAAAAAGAACCAACTGCCCACAAAATGGAAGCTTAAAAGCCCTTATCTGCTCCCTATCCTAGATGTAAAGACTGCACTGCCGTGGGTGCAGCCTTACATGCAAGACCACCTTTCCCAGATGGGGATGTAGCACTGAGCCTGCGTGCAGGGCTGGTCAGACCCTCATCCCGTAGCATCTCCCTCATTTCCTCCTGGGACTCAAGTCGAACCTTCCTCAGGCTTTTCGAGGTACAACAGCATCGCTGAGTTTGGTATCACAAGAATCTCGAACTGCGATTAACACCTAGATGCCCCACTGCTTTTATTTGATGAGATATTGATGCCTCTTGTATGTGCCTCTTAGAGACAGCAGAGGGATCTGTAACGTTATGTTTACCATGTCAAGGAGAGTGCTCCCGCTGTGGAAGGAAACCAGGCTGCAGTGATCCCTGCTCAGCAAAAAAAGGGACAAAATGAAAATGAAAAATAGAAGAGGGGAGATAAATAAGTGTTAGACCGGAAGCGAGTTTGAGAGAAAATACAAAACACAGCAGCATACACACGCAGAAATAGTCCTGTATTTTCTTTATACTCCCACTGAATGTACAGAGGAGGAAGGCAAAAGTCTGCCGACAATAGAAAAGTGTTCTACTGTAACAGCTCTTCTCTGAACTACCAGAATCAGCCTCACGACTACCTTAAGGGCTGCAGCACTACAGCAGAGAAACAGTGCAGTTGGATATTTTAAGTTAATAAGCTTTTGTGGAACCTGGAGGTTGACTCCTCAGCAGTGATGCCAAATGTAGCAGCACTTAACCGTGGGTGCTTCCGACCCACTGGCACCAAGAGATTATGGTTAAAATTTTTATTGTGTGTTTTCCAAGCCTGCTATTTGATTAATGCACTGGCCTAGCAATATTGAATGAAGCTTTAAGTGAATTTAAGATTCACTATCATCTCAAACAACAATAGAGTCAAGTTATTCCAGAGTTATTTCCAATAAACAAATGAAAAACCAAAGATGTTTCCTCATCTTTGAAAATGTCAGGACCAAGTTTTCCTCAGAGATTCTAAAAACAAGTATTTATGTTTATCACCCAAATTGGACCTAAAATTAGTAGTTACCTAAGTATTAGCTGGATACCTGGTTTACATAAGGCATAAAGAATATAGAATGACTGTTAGTATATGTATTTAGAAGACTTTAAAAACTGAAATCTTAACACATTGCCAGGTTAATTAATTGGTAAACCAAGCGGGATGTGTTAAACAAGAAATTTATAGTGACCTGGTTGCATAATCAATAGAAATGAATAAAAAACATTCAGTCAATGCCTGGATAGGATCAGATTTTTACAGGTTCACTGAGATGCACTGTTTGCTCTTCTTCTACAACATATCTCCAAGGCATATCAACCTGCATGGTTATGCAGATACCTATGCCCCCCAAAAAATCAAAAAACACTAGTCCTGATGTTTTAAAATTACATACAGAAGCATTAATATAGTGTAACCTATGTTTAAAGTCTACGTGAGGAGAAAACTACATTACAAGAATTATAGAAGCAACAAATTAAGAAACATCAGTAAAAAACCCTAGAGTAATAGCAATGACTGGTAACTTTTCTTATTAACAAGCAAGGGAAATCTATCCCTTACACTGCTGTGAAGGGTACAGAACATTCATCTCCTCTTTCAATGGAAAAATAGAAGGCAACTGCAGTAAAATGAAAGCTTTGCCAATCAAACTGAACAGGAGAGAATAACCTAAATCTAATTGTCTTAGAGGAAACTGCTGAGAAACTTTCTCTCTGAGCTTATCCATTACTGTTCATAATTAACAAACATTTGAAAACTATGGAAACTTCAAAGGACTGGAGGAGTGCCAGGATTAAAAAACTGAATAAAAGCAGGGGCTCTGGGAATTGTAGAGGACTTAAATATCAATTCTTGAAAAAAAAATGGAATTAATTTGAGACCGTCAATTAAATTTAGAGACTATGGAAATTTTCAGCATCAGTCAGCCCAATTTCATGGAAAGTAGGTCTTTCCAAATCAACTGTTCTGTTTTTATGTCAGGATTTCAGGTCTAACTGATATAGTCAAGCTATATTGTTCTATATTTGGATTTCTCCTAGACTCAATGCCATTCAGTTTCTGATTTTAGATCTCAACATCTTGGTTCTAAAAGACAGTACAATCTATTAAAACCTGGTCTCCTGATGGATCTCAAAATGCAGTTCATACTGAGAAAATAGTCAGGAATGGAGCTTTAGCCATAAGGCCACAGGGAATTTATTCTTGACCCCTATTTTTATCAGTAACTGAGCTAAAGCTACAAAAATTTTACTAGTGCGTAACTCCTAAGATCAAAGAGTATACTTAATAGTCAGGTTACTGTTACAAGGAGACCTGAATCACTTGGTAAATGATCACAAAGCAATAAAAGTACATTTGTATGGTCAAGCGTAGCATGAGATATGTGGGAACACAGAGTGCAAGTTGTACACGTTTCTGTCTTGGAAATAAGTAATTCAGGAAGAGACTTAGAGGTCATCATAGGTAATTGCCTCAACATGAGTTCCCAGCACAAATCTGTGGCAAGAAGTTCTTGCACTTATAAAAGTGACTTCAAGAGGGGGAGTGAAACCTTGGATTTTTTCATCCTTCTGCACAGCACAGGTCATGAATTTCCTGCTGTGATCATCTGGGCATATCTCTCCTAATAAGTTCCCTGCCATTGCAGAGACCTCAAACACTGCTCACACCTTGGTCTCTTTTGTCTCTTTGCCAGTGGCACACAACTCTTAACTCTCTTGGTGACTGAACTTCACATTATTTAGGCCGACCACCCAGCAGCTTTGGATTCAGTATAGAAGTTCCCAGGTGAAAATGTAATGAAAAAGTTGTATGGATAAGGGGGATCAAACTGCATCAGCAGAAGCCAACTCTTCAGCATTTCCAAGCTGGGTGGTAAGTCTTCATAAAGCCAACTGCACTAACACACCCAAAATTTATCATATCAAGGACCAGGAGGGCTCCTGGATATACTTTCTTCAACGACACAGGGCTGCCTATGCATGGGACCTCAGAGTGCCTGCACCATGGAGCCTTGCTGTGGAACATCCCTCTCCCAAGTAAGCCAATTCTGAACTGCATAAGGGTTGGATGCAGTAAAGGGGGTACATGTTGATACCCCGACAGCGAGATGAATCTTCCCAGCTTTAAACTCTAGAATTTGGTGATATATATTGTGCCAATATTTATTTCAGAAAATTATCTTTCTGGAGGGGACAGAAAATATCGGGCTGACAACTCTACTCTCAGCTTTCCAGAATTTGTTCATGGATTTCTATACTTGACTGTAAGTCAAAACATATGTGGGTAAACCCTTAAGACCACATTCCTTCTTTGTAGCACTCTTTTTTAATCATATTAACAATGAAAGCTCAGATTACTGTTCACTTGTTTAAGAGCTTTCCTTCAGGAGTTGGTGGTTCATATTTTCAGAAGACATAGAAACAGCATTTTCAGAACTATATTTTATTCAAATGTCTCTTGCATTGCAGGTTTATAGAACAAAAGACACAGACTCATAGTTCTGTGCCCAAATTCAAACTTCAGTAACTGCCTACTGGAGCCCCAGGTGCTTCTGAGAGAGGATGTCATCTTTCTTTCTCACAGCATATTCCTACTGCTTTGCATTTCTGACCACTGAGAGTGCATTCCACCCCATTCCTGAAGATTCCTGTTAGCCTTATGTTAAAATTTGGGAAAAGTAAACTCCCAGCCTGATGGAGATACAGTATATTTCCCCACAGGGAGCCTTTCTGTCTGTCAAGACTTGTGTCTATTCCTTACCTGTTTGGTTTATCCTTTAGCAGCGTATTTTGATGTAACACCTTGAAGTCAGAAAGTATAGTATGAAACATGGAATCTAAAAGCGTGTAATTTAAAAAAAAAAAGTAATTCCTGCAGTTCTTTCATTCTTTCCCTAAAAGGATTGCCTTAAGTGTTTGATACTTGGCATTTGTAGAAAGATTACAAGGTTGCTCTTTTTTTATTTTAATAAATCAGAATACAGGGAGACAGGACAGATAGCTTGGTTCAGTCATTAGCACAGACCTCTAAAAATGTGGTTCAACACATAAATAATTTTTGTCTGATCTTTATTATTCTCCAAGGGCCTGAATAAAATAGAGATGATAAAACACCTGGAGTACTATGAATATTAATTAATTGATCTTCATGAAGGACTTATGCACTACAGAGACGTGGGTCTTAAAAGTTGTGCCAGATGGACATTGGTTGAGCTGGTGGAGAAGCATCACGGTCATGATTGTTTCTCATTTCACAGAAAGGGGACCACTTGTTTCTTACAGATTACACAGAGGCTGATTACACAGAGGACAGAAGCATTCGGGAGATCTGGAGTACTCAAGGATTTAGTGTTATTGCCAGGACATGTGGCTATGAAGAAAAGAATCTGGCTCCACTTCAATCCATGGGAAATACCTCCAAGAATATATTCTTAAGATCAACTTGGAAACAAAACAAAACACTTGTTCTTTCAAAAATTCCCCTTTCTGGGGAATGAGTTTCAAGGCATAAATCTTTGTGTTTATTGAATGTGAATTTCACAAGCTCAGTTCCTTAAGAGCACCTTCTATTCCGCCATTGGAAAGACTCTGAAGCAGGAATCACTATGGATTTATGGTTGTTTGTTGGTTGGTTTTTGGGGTTTTTTTGTCCACTTTAAGAAAAATCCATTGAGAACAATAACTCAGCTGCTGCTAACGCAAGTCTGTTGCTGATCCTGCTTCACTGCGTGACGTAAAAGGTTTGAGAAGCCAAGGCTTGCCCTTGCTTCTGCCCACGGGTACTTTGGTAAATCTGCACTGCTTTCACCTGAACAGACTTTAACATCTCTACAGCCACAGGCAAACAGGAGTTGATACTCATTTTAAGCCCCACAGTTAAAACTGCCATTCACTTGAGATAGGCCAACCCCAGGAGCTAAGTAATCTGTTTCTCATCTATAGAAATAACTTGACCCAGGAAATGCTTATGACTCTTCTCCTAATTTCTTCAACATTCTCAATTAGTGGTGTTCTGCGTTGTCTTTCAGGGAACACTGTTACCTCATGATCAAGTAAACTTCTGTATTTAATCTGTGAAGATTTAGGAAATTGAAAGTACTGAGGTTCACATGACTTCAAGCAGGGTTACTTCAGAAATCATGTCAAATTTAAAGACTACAGCTTGTGCCCAAAACAGTCAATAAATTATCAAGATGACTCAGAATGAACAATAACTAAATAGTCATTCAAATCACGCTAACTGTAAGTTTAAAGTAAAGACAGAAGAGTGCATGGAAGTTTAGAAAATTATAATATTCTATAACATATACATGTTGAAAGAAGGCAATTATATTGCATGATTTTATTAAATTGCACAGTAATTTAAAATACAATTATATTTTAAATGAACAATTGAAAAGAATAATTATATTTCATTATGTCAGCTGGGTTGTTCAAATGAACACTGTGTACTGCTGGATAGATACAGTGGCATGGAATTCCAAAATGTGATAAGTTTAAGAAAATCATGATTATCAGCCCCATACTCTGGGAGATATTTTATTGCTGCTGCTGGCAACTGACATACTTAAAACTCATTAATTGGAAATGGGATAGAAATTGGGGGGGGGAAAAGTAGCTGAAAAGGTAGCACTCATACCTCAGAAAATGTTTTTTCAACTTCAATTCACCAAGAAATGGAACTTTTCAGTATTTGAGTGTATAGTCAAAGATTAGTCGAGCTGCTTTAAATTACCATCTTTTGCTAAAGCACCTATTCTCCAGCCCTTTGATCATCTTCATGGCCCTCCTTTGCACCCTCTCCCATCTGTCTGCATTTTCTTGAATTGTGGGGACCAGAACTGGACACAGTTCTCCAGGTGCAGCCTGACAAGCAGTGAATAGAGTGCAATGACCACATCTCTATCTCTGGTAGTAATGTCCTGGTGGATGCAGCGCAGGATCCAATTTGCCTTTGTTGCTGCAGCAGCGCACTGCTGACAAGTGTTCAGCTTGTGGTTCACCAGGACCCCTGGGTCCCTTTCAGCCAGGCGGCTCCCCAGCCACATGGGTCCTAGCCTGTACTGGGCTCTTTGGTTATGTTGTCGCTGCTGCAGGACTGTGCACTCATCTTAATGAAACTTTGTACTGTTCTTGCTAGCCCACTCTTCCAGTCAGTCCACATCCCTCTGTAAGATGGCTCTCCCTTTTGAGGTGTTCACCTCACCACACATTTTATGTCATCAACAAACTCAGTGAGGTTGCATTCAATCCCATCATCCAGATCATTTATGAAGATCTTGAATAGCATGGGGCCCAGTATTGATCCCTGGGGGATTTCACTTGTGACCGGCTGCCAGCCTGACTAAAGGCCATTGCTTACCACCCTCTGAGTCCAGCCTGCGAGCCAATTTCCTACCCGTCTTGCAGACCACCCACCCAATCTGTATCATGCCAGTTTGTCCAGGAGAAGGTTGTGGGAAACAGTGTTGAACACTTTGCTGAAGTACAGGCAAACAGTATTGGCTGCTCTCCTTGTGTTCACAGAAAATGTGATTTGGTTGTAGGTGATCAGGTTAGTCAGGCAATTTCTGGATTTCCATTCTGTTCAAAACCAAGAAAGTAATAAAATGTGGGAAATCAAAGTTCCAAATAATATTTAATGATTATAATGAGGGAAAGATTATGAAGATTAAAAAGGTCTAAGGAAAGACAAATGCACTCATTCCTCCCTTCTAACTCAGCACTAGACTGAAGATGGAAACTCAGAATGAGACAGCCAAGCCAGAATGATCTCGGAAAACAGGTCTCCTGTGTCTCTTTTTCGGGGTATTTTCTAACTTCTCATGCTGAGCCCATCTATCTGACTTCAACAAGAAGTAGCTACTGTTGTGTTTGTTGCAGGTTTCATAAGAAATCAGAGCTGATTGCGTAATTGCAGATTTTTGGTTTACATGTGGTTCATTCAGTCAGTGGTTCATGACACTTCACTAACAGGTTACAGGTTAAGAAGCTATACTCACATTTATACTTTTTCTGGTACTGCAGACTTTACTGCGTGACTTCTCTTGCCACAGTTTAGCAATTAAATAGCACAGGATGCGTGGCTGGAAGAAAGCAAGAAAGGTTATGACATTTCTCCATCCTGTATAGGATTTCTAGCTGCTGTTTCACTTCCATGGTCTGAATAGCAGCCAGCATAAAGCAGGCATATCTCCTGCTGGCATGTAGAGAGTAAGGAAAAAGAAAAGGCACATATGCACATGCACACTTGCACTTTCCTCACATATATCTCAGTCTTAGCTAGCATTTGGGAAGTTTCTTCCCCAGTAAAATTAATATCTGCAGCAATCGTCTTTTAGTTATACAAGGCAAATTTATGGCAAAGCTATCTGCAACTTCACTAAGTTAGGGTGAAGTTGCATGAAGTAAAAACTGTGAGTCTTTCAAAATATTTGTAAATCCCCAAAGTGCTGGCAGTAGCTGTTTTCTGGATACATTTCTTTTTGGAATTATCTCTTTTTGTATTTGGAATCCTTCAGAGTTATATTAATTTACATCCATTATGCATCGTAACATTCTGGGATATTTTCTGTTTAAATGCTCATCACTCTGATAGTTCAGTCTTAAACCTCTGTAATGTCTAGTTTATGTAAGAGTATTTTATTAATCACAACACACACCATTGGTTAGAAAGTATGACCTATTAACCAAGCAATTGTGCCATTACATTCATGTCATACTTGTTAATTTTAGGGTTCATGTTTGCTTTGAAACTTCCGGATGCCATTTGGTTTAATGAGTTAGACTTTCAGTCCGCCCAGTCTTCTGGAATTGCAAGTAGCATTAAAAATTCAAGCCATCTTCTGTCAAAAGAATTCATTTTTACAAAATAATATCATCTTATATTTGATGTAATACTAATGGAAATAGCTTCAAATGTGCTCCATAGAGATGACCTAAATATTATTAGAAGACAATAGAAATTGTACATTACCTCCTTCGCACACTTAAAAAAAATCACTAGAAAGGAATTGAGCAAATAGATAAGAAATTCATAAGGTAATATTTCAAATAATAATTCAAAACTCCAATTTAACCTCTAAATCACTGCTTGTAGAATCACTCATATGCCCATAAATACCCACCTTGTTGAAAACAGATGGTGTGCTGAAAGAAGAAAATACCACTCCCGAACACATGGTTAGAGCTAAGGCCAGCCTGCAGGTATTTCAATCTCATTAATGGACAAAAAGTGTACAAGTTATTTTTCAGTTTTTTAACTGCTTTGTTAGTGGTATGGAAAGTGGGATCAAGTGCACCCTTTGCAAGTTTGTCAATGACACCAAGCTGTGTGGTGCGGTCAAGATGTTGGGCATCATCCAGAGGGACCTTGACAGATTTGAGAGGTGGGCCCATGCGAACCTCACGAGGTTCAACAAAGCCAAGTGGGATTGGGGCAATCCTAAGCATGACAGGCTGGGTGGAGAATGGATCGAGAGCAGCCCTGAGGAGAAGGACTTGGTGAACTGTAAGCTCAACATGACCCAACAAAATGTTCTCGCAGCCTAGAAAGTTAACAGTATCCCTGGCTGCATCAAAAGAAGTGTGACCAGCAGGTCGAGGGAGGTGATTTTCCCCCTCTACTCTGCTCTCATGAGACCCCACCGAGATATCACATCCAGTTCAGGGGTCCCCAGAACAGGAAAGACATGGAGCTGCTGTAGCAAGTCCAGAGGAGGGCCACGAAGATGATCAGAGGGCTGGAGCACCTCTCCTTCAAGGACAGGCTCAGGGAGCTGGTCATGTTCAGCCTGGAGAAGAGAAGGCTCTGGGGGGACCTTATAGTAACCTTCTGGTACCTAAAGGGAGCCTACATGAAAGATAGAGAGGGACTGTTTACAAGGGCATGGAGTGATAGGACAAGGGGGAATGGGTTTAAACAGAAAGAGGGGAGATTTAGATTAGATACTAGGAAGAAATTCTTTACTGTGAGGGTGGTGAGGAACAGGTTGCCCAGAGAAGCTGTGGATGCCCCCTATCCGGAAGTGTTCAAAGCCAAGTTGAATGGGGCTTTGGGCAACCTGGTCTAGTAGAGGGTGTCCCTGCCGCTGGCAGGGAGGTCGGGATTAGAAGATCTTTAAAGTCCTTTCCTACTGAAACCATTCTATGATTCTATGCTTCCATGAGCTTGGGGAAAGATCTTGTGGTTGTATAAATATCTGCACTTGCCATGTGAGACAAAATGAAGATGAGTCCAGTTCTCACAAGTCTAAGTGATCTCTCTCTCCTCCTCCTCCTGACCCCTCACTTTATGATCTCTTCTGCCCAATCTATGTGCACTTCAGACTCCTAGTGATTCTGTTTTCCAGGTGAAAATGGATATAATAGCATCGTCCAAGATAGACAAGGTTTTAAGACACAATGTTTCTGTTAAATAACATTCCCTTTTATGAAAAGTAATTCCTGGTAGTCATTAAAATCTTTGCATAACTTTTTAAAGACTTCTGAGAAGCCTTTAAAGTTAACACTATTTATTTACAATTCCAGAAGTTCTAAAACAGAAACAAACCCTTTTTTTGGAGATGTTTTATTCATATTTGATGTATTTGGCCCAGATCTGTTATCAGTGAACCAAGGAAAAATCCCTGAGGCTAACAACTTCAAGTTTACACAATCACCAAGAAGAAATTTGTTTGACGTAAACAAATCTGTCATCAATTGTATGAAGTCACATTAGGCAGAATTCAGATCAGACTTGACCCATTCTTTCTGAAGTGTGCTTTTATGGTGCAATACACAACTTAGCTACAGACCAGATGTATGTGTTGTGATAGAGCCAGCAGTCCACTGAAGTAAACTCATCTCTTGTGGCATTTAACTTACACCATCTGGTTGTCAGTGCAGGATTCCTTCTCAAAGAGCACACATTTTCAAGTGATTCTTATTTCTAGTAGCTCTAGGAAGAGAGTGTTCCAAATCTAAATACTTTTTCCTGTTCAGAATTTCACCTAAGCTGAGTTTTCAGTCCAATCTATTGTTCCTAGTTATGCTTCACTGTAGCATTGTAAATAATTCTTCATACTTCTTGATATTAATACATTTGTAGTGGCATTTCCACTTCTTGGATATCAATTTTCAATCTTAAACAAAATCAGTGGGCATGTTTTCATTGTTCCAGATGAGTCTCTTTTCCTCACAGTGGACAGTAGCTGATTCTTGGAGAAGAATAAGGTACGTGTAGTATGACCCTTCCCTTGATAGATAACAGCAATCAGTAGCTTAGAGACTCCTCAAGCTGGAGGTTACCTCTGGCTATTGTATTTCACATAGCTATTATTCATGAATTTGCCTAATACCTTTTTGAACCAATTTGTAGCTTTGACCTCCTCTCAAATTGAGAGTTATCATTTAAATTACATATAAAGGGAAAAAAGTACTTTCGTACATTTAAAATGCTGCTTTTACTGTGTCACTATGTTCTTGCTGTTCCTGACTGCATCAGAGATCAACCACTTCTTTATGCTGTTCACGTGTGTTATAGACCTTTATCATACACACTGCCTTTTTTTTCAAAATTAAAAAGTTCTACTTGTAGGGAAGCTTTTCATGCTTTAAACATTTTCTTGCCTTCCTCTGTAATTTTTTAAGATGGGAGGGCTAGAACACATACAGTAAGTAAATCAGGTTTTTTTTCCAAACTCTTTCCCAGTTCTACCAGTTTGTTTTCTCAGAGCTTCACTGCCGACTGCAATAATGCATTAGCAGTTATGCACCCTGGAATTAAAATGCACCGTGCAAGAGACAAACAAGGAAACTTCAAGCTGGAAGAATCACAGAAAAGGTGTCAAAGCTCTGAAAGCCTCTCAGTTCCAGGGACAGGAAAGTGACAACAACATGGAAATTACAATTATTCAGGGCCAGAGTTCCCCTCAGCAGCATTAAAGATGTGTTACAGCTGTGCAGAGCTGTGGATATGGCTTCTCAAGAACTGAGAGACAGAGGAAAGGAATAAATTAACAGTGTCCACACTCAGCTGGAATAGACATGTTACAAATAAACATTGAAAACCATGAATCATGTTATCTTACAATAATTACTAAGCCCCTAAACCTGCAAGTCTAAGGAAACTCATTGACAGCAAACTGCTGTATGGCTTACAACAGCCCTGGTCGTGGCATTGTGGTTATTCACAAGCACAGATCTTTGCAGCATCAGCCACGATTTCTACATCACTGACCAATTTTAAGCAGTGAATTGTAAGAAGTGTTTATCCTATTGCTGCAAGGCCGTGTGCTGGCATTTGGGTCAGGCCTCACTGACCGCACCAGTAGGAAGCCTTGACTTCTACCCCATACTGAGTAACCTATAAGGTAATAGTTTATACATTCAGTTCAGTGAGTGGGCTGGGACTTTTATGCTTGGTCACATCCTGTTTTACTAATGGCACATATAGCTCTGTGGGATTATGACTTGTGATTTATGTCTTGTGCCTGAGCGCAGAACATGCACCTCTGCTGAGCAACCTCCCGCCTGTCGCAGGGCTGAGCCCTAAGAGCTACCCTGCCTTATTCCCTTCCTTGATCCCGATGTTCACATCCCTCCTCCATCAGGGGGAAGGGTGCCAGTCTGTTGGAAACCTGTTTGTACACAAGCTGTCTTAAAAGAGAAAACATTGTAAGAGAGTAGGAAAAACTAAAACTGCTTTCACAGGTGAATGTGAAGTCATTCACTACATTATCTGCTACAGAAGCCTATTGTATCGTGCCACTGACCGGAAAAAAAGGATGACTCAGAAAAATCTTTTCCAATTATAAAATTTTAAAGGAAAAAAAAACCACAACAAACCCCATCTTAAGTTAATGGAATTAGGCTGCAATATCATTATTCCCAGCAGTGCTATTAGAATTTTGTCCTGAGAACCATGGCATTCTATGTTTTCCTAAAGCCTTCAGAATCTCAGAAAAAAACTCCAGATATCTTAATGTGTTGAACAAAAAAGAAAATAAATTCACTTTTTCTAGATCTCGCTGTCCAAAATGCATGTAAATTTGATCTTTAGATTTGCAAGGTGCAGCAGGGCCTAGCAGGAAAAGAAATAAAAAGAAACCATCACTTATTTCTTTAAGTGATATTTTTATGCCTCCTTCTCCCCAATTCTTTTTTCTCCAGACTCCTGATCTTGTGACATTTGGCAAGGCAAAGCCTGAAAACTCTATTATTAGTCAGTGAGAACACGCAGCAAATGGCTTAGCTTCCACATCCCCCTTCCCTTACAGAGCAGTGTTACCTCGCAGCTCACCTCCTCGCAAGGTGGTAGAAGAAATCCTGCATTTTGAAACCGGTGGTGAGACTGCAATCCAGTCAGGAGGGAGTGAGTGCAAGTCAGCGTGAGGAAGGAGAGAGAAGGGTAGAGCAATATAAAAGATGCTCTGGAAGAAGCCCGACTTACTTGCAGTCAGATGGACTGACATTTTGCAAGTATCCAAGGAAGATTTCTGAGAAATGACATCTAAAGTATGCTTAGAGGCCTCCTACTAAAACTGCATTTCTAGACTGCATTTCTAGTGCTGCTTTTGTCTCTAGCAGATCAGTTACAGAGAGTGCAATTGTGCTTTCCCTGACACATCACGGGGAGTGAGGCCTTCACGGCTCACGTACTGACAGCTAGAGGAAAACCAAAGGCAGAAATACCTCTTTCTCAGCAATATTGCAATAATCCTTATTGGTCTGTTTTTCATCAGGTCATCTCTTTTTTTTTCCTTCTCTTTTTTCCATATTTGCTGATACAGGTTTCACAGGTTAAAATGGAAACTGTTGGAGGAAAGAAAATTCAGAATAACATACAGTACTGTTAAGAGGGAAGAGGAAAAGGTGACAGTTGTATAAAGCAAATATCACCACATAGAAGAAAAAGACTTCTATGAGAAGTATACAAGGAGAAAAAAATAATTCTACAAGGGCAGCCAAATACTAGGACATTTGCATTCATAACCTTCGTGCTTCACTGGAGAGGTGAATAAGCACCTCCAAAAAGAAAGGAAAAAAAAAAGAAAAGAAAAAAACCAACCAAAAAAACCAAAAAAACCCAAACCACACAAAGGATTATGTTTATATGTTAAGCTAAAATTTATCTGAAAAGTCCTGTGGCAAATCTCTGTCTCCACTGAAATAAAGAAAGAAGTTGCTGTTGACTCAGTGGAATTCAATTTAACTCTTCACATTTATGATTTTCTGTGAATGCTGGGAAATCCTTGGTGCTCTTCTTCCTCTCCATAGAATTGAGATGTATGGTAAGATCTTGCTCTCTGTCAGTTCCACACTTGGTGCAGGTCAGCACAACCTTCTCCACATTATTTAATACCATTCACATGAATAATCCCACTGCAGACAAGGAGAGTACCTCCTTGTGCACTACTAAGCACTGATCTATGTGTTTGCTGCTTTAGAAGCTATTTTCACAGCAGAGTTCGTAGAATCATAGAATCATAGAATCACTAAGGTTGGAAAGGACCTCCGAGATCATCAAGTCCAACCATCAACCTAACACCACCACGCCTGCTAGATCGTGTCCTGGAGTGCCACATCTACATGTTTTTTGAATGTCTCCAGGGATGGCGATTCAACCACCTCTCTGGGCAGTCTGTTCCAATATCTCACTACTCTTTCCATGAAGACGTTTTTCCTAATATCCAATCTAAACCTTCCCTGATGCAACTTAAGGCCATTCCCTCTCATCCTGTCGTTTGCTACTTGGGAGAAGAGACTGACATCCTCCTAGTGTCTACAACCCTAGAGACTTGAGACATTACAACTGAAAGATGTTTGTGGGATGTGAAATAAAAGGATGTAATTTATACAAATACTAGTGAAAGTTGTAATAGGTCTTTTTTTTTAATGCAAGTCTCGATCTTAAAAGCAAGCAGACAACCACCACCCCCCTAAAAACAAAACAAAACAAAAAACCCCAAGAAACAACAAATCAGTCAACCAAAAAAACCACCAAAAAAACCCCAAACCTGGAAGTGCTAAATGCTTTTCTATTTGCCTGGGCATGAGTTAACACGAGGATTAATGATTTGCCTGTTGTTTTTCAGCAGACTTTTTTTATCATAGTTCCCTGTCCTTTCCTTTTTTCCTGGCAGAAACTATCAACAGCTCAGAACATTTCCAAAACACTGAAATATTGCTTAGAACTATGACTTTTTCAGTTCTTCACTCATTGTCAGTGACTGCCAGAAAAGGAAAAATCTTTTGAAAATTATCGTCCTTTGAAAACATATTCTCCAGTCCAAAGACTGTGTTAAACAACACATTCCTTTCTTTCATTTGAGTTTGCCACAGTTAGAGCTGTTAAGGTTCAGAAGGTGCATTCACTTAAATTATTACTTTCTTGTCATTCCTTCATTGTTAGGAGGAATGATATGCATGACATTGGTGCCTTTTCAGTCTCTACAATTTAAAATTTTAAATTCAAAAAGAAAAGCAAATAAAATTTCAGTGTCAGTTTTAAAGCTAAGAGTTTCTCAAAATTGTACATGTTGAACTAGGCAAACCGACTAGGTATTACTACAGATAAAAGAATCATCCTAAAGATTAGGTTGCAGAAGGTAATAAAAAGGAAACAGGACATACTATTATCTTTGGATTACCTGTGATTCACTAACGTTTTACCACAGCGGATATCCTTACAAACTTAATTTCCCTTCATGCAACTTCAACAGAAACTACTGTGCATACAATGTTCATAAATCACAGTGAAAATGCATTGCTATAGCAGGCCAAAGTCTGCATTATAAAGATAATTCTGCAGTATGAATCCCCATTCAGACTTGGTCTTTTTTATTTTTGTAAATACTTCTAAATTTTCAAACAGCTACTACAAAGCACACACACTGAAGAAAACTGAAAATTAATGAAAAAACATCAACATTAAACTAAAAGCAAAAAAAAAAAGATAATTAAGTCAAAATATTAAAACCATTTCAGAATTAATATTTTGCATAACAAAAGAAAACATAGCTGAACTCTCAGTGAAATAATATATTTCAGTGAGAAAATTGTTCATAAGAAATACATATTAGCTAAAGGTTTTCAGAGTTTTTCCACTACAAAATAAAACACAGACTCTTAGAAGGCTTTTTTATTATTATTTATTTCCAGAAGGTTGGAAATAGTTACATGGGTTGCTTTTAAGCCCATATTTTCTAATCTCTCTGTCTCTTGATTCAAACTATCAGTAAGTTACAAAATTGTTTAAATTTCATAATAAATGGCATGAATATTAATAGTTCTAAACAAGACCCATTAATTTCAATAACATTTGCAGGAGTATTTTTAGCTTGTAAGTGCTAGTTTTCTGATATTGTGACCTTTTAGTATTTTTGTCCCTTGATTCAGAAGAAAGTAATTCATTCAAAATTTATACCAAAATGCAAATTTTAAATATTTCTTCTTGAAAATATCTGTATGTTAAATGTGTTATGAGAACTTTCTTTAAAAAAACTTCTTCCCCAAATGGGAAAAATCCCATGTGGAAATGTCATGAACGTCTTAACCGAGCTGCAAAATATCGTTGGTTTTCTCAAAATGGCATTTTCTGATGCAAGTTTGTGCCAAATGACACCTTCTTCACTTCTCCAGTGTTTCTTGACAAAATGTCTTCGGACTTTCATTTACAGAAGGACCTACCAAGGTTGGTGCAGGATGCACACATGCAAGTGTCCCTCACTGATAGAGTTTATAAACTGAAGAATGTTTCGGAGGAAATGGTCTCATCGCAGTTTTACAGTTTAAAACAAAGACCAAGCTGTCAAAGATAATACAGGAAGTCTGAGGCAGGATCAGGACTGAAACACTCATTTCCTAAGTGCCAATACAGCTCTTTTTATCACAAGGATAAGTTTCTGTCCCGCAGACATAGAGTCAGAGATGGTTATCCTACGACAAACTTTGTTTATAGAATCAACCAAACTTTAATATAGAATTAGGTCTGTGATACTGACCTAGCAACTGCTTACTGTATACTATCTTGTAATAAAGACAGCCAAAGTCAAAAGCCTGTATTTTATTTAATTTAAATATAGACTTAAGTTTCAACAAAACGAATTGCCCACAAGGATGACACTGTGTTTGTAACCAAATGACCTTTCTCTAGGAATGTGAAGAAACATTCATACCGCACTTCAGCCCCTGCATGCTATTCCGTCTTTAACTCTCCTCCTTGGCCCAACACAGAAAGTACCAAGTGCTTGTCTTATCTGTGATATGCTGACATTTCCAACCCAATGAAACTGTAGGTGTTGTTTTCACACTGCGTTCTTCCAAACCTTCAGATTTCACTACAGGCAAACCTGTTCCAAGATGTTGCCTGCAGCACTATGTGAGCTTGCTGTCAGATCAATTTATTTATGGATGATGGTTGAGTTTCATTCTCTTGAGGTCAATATTTGCTACACATACATGTATGGATAAAGATCTGCATAGCTGAACCGACACATTACTAACATTTTACAGAATTTTTATACTTCTGGGAATTATTGACCTCAGAATTACAAACCCAAATCAGTTATTGGCTTTTAAAAGGATACACTCAAAAATGGGGAGAAATAGTAGCACTTAAAGTCGATTTTTTACTATTCAGATTTATGCTTTTCATGTGACCATGGGGCCTTAACCCACAGAAGCCCAGTCTGAACACAGTCATCCTTTGGCAGTATTAGCTTCTGCAGTGAATGCAACAACAAAGTGCTGGGTCAAAAGGCCTGGTGAGAGTCATTGGCCTAAATGCTGACTCAGCATGAAAGCTGCACAGCCCTTGCAGGGGCTGTAACAGGATTACCCTATTTTCACACAGTTGTGCAATAAGTGATCAGAGGGTCACACGACAGAGCACTAAATGACTTCCCCTCACAATATGCAGCATTCTGACCTCAGGTATGAGTAATGGCAATTTAGGTAGTTTACTCTGCTAAATGAAGAAACTATGTAAACATTAGTGGATGCAGACATAGCCACAGCCTAAGTTCAGTTCCCTGTCATGGCCTTCTCTCTGGCCACACTGTCACCTGCCAGCCTGTCTCAACTGCTTACATCTTCCTTTAATGGTCTGAAAGTTATGAAGAAACTGCTCATTTGCTTTGCTTTTCTTTCCTATGCTTATTTTGTTTTTCTTTTTTCCCTGTCTTTGGTCTTCAGCTGAAGTTTAGTAACAAACTGTGTTACCAGGAGGGTATCACAGATTCACAGAATATCCCCAGTTGAAAGGGACCCTTAAGGATCATGGAGTCCAACTCCTGGCTCCACACAGGACCAGAAGTCCCTAGGATATTCCTGGATAGCCCCTAGCCACTGTTGCATGAGTTGCCACATTTATTTTAGTGATAAGTTCTTCACTGCAGAACCTGAACTAGACGCTGACGCCCTACCGTGGGAAATAATGCCAAGTTCCAATAGATCATGCTCATTCACACAGTCAACACATTAAGCCTTTCCAAGCCTCGACTCTATAACAATATTCCACATGCAGACCATTATTCACGATAGGTGGCTGTTCTCATTTTGACTTCAGGGGGTCAGCACACTCACAATATAAGTATACATCATCCTGTTCAGAGGCTAACAACGCAATCACCATCTTTGGCAGAAGCCAAAGATCCTGAAAAACCTTTTGGAGGGTACCTATCCAGGTAAGCATTAATAAAAAATTATCAAGAAGATGCTGAGATTTTATTGTGTGTTGCACATTCTCTATAGACAAATAGACTTCAGCCATTAGAGCTGCAAAATTTTTTACATGTAACCAACATGTCAGTTTGAAATACTGAATTAATTAATCTACTGCCTTTTTCACAGCAGTTAGCATCCCTTCAGACTTGCATTTAATACTATGTCTAAGCTTTGAGCAAAGCAACAGTCCTGTTGAATGCTGTGCTGCTTTAAATTTCTCACTGCTTGGGCTTCAAAAATGAAATATCTATAAACTAAATTCTTGTGGGATTAGTTAGTGTAGGGCAATGTTCTCCATAAATTTGAAAACTATAACAAGCTTGAATTTTCAATACTTAGAGATAAATTAACAAAGTACAAATCAAAGAAAATCTGTAGTTTATATACACATTACATTTGATCATTAGTAATGACAAAGAATATCGTATATGTTATAATACTCAAATTGACTTATACTCTACAATTCTGCAGTCTAGTGAGGAATTCATAAATGGTGCCAGATAGAAAGATGAATCGATAAGAAAATGTGAATCTAAGCCTTTGTATAGTATCACACAGACTTATGTAAAACTCTGTCTCTGTATTCTTCGATCTTTAGGACTAAATAGATCCCAGAAATCCACAGGGCTATGAACCACTTTCAGTTACAATAGGTGGTTTTCCCACTTAAAGAAATGTTTCAAGATTTCAAAAAATGTTTTGACTCTTTTTAATGTTTGAGGACAAAATAAAAGTCTTAAGATGAGAAACCTGGCAGGGGGGGTGGACTAGATGATCTTTCAAGGTCCCTTCCAACCTCTAATATTCCGTGGAAAAAAAATCAGCTTCTGAGAAAACCAAACAAATAAAAAAAAATCTATATGCAAAATAACCAGTAGCCTATTTGCTTGGATGCTGGTATTGGAAAGCAGAGTTTGTCTTGCTACTGTAGTTGACCCAGCTCAGAGCCCTGAGTATTGCTCTCCCATAAAGTTAAACATGCTAACATCAGGTTAATAAGAACTTCAGGAAAGATTATTTCCTTTTTTTTCCAGGGAAAGCATGTTTCATCAGAACTTCCTAGAGAGTTATACTAAAATATTTTTACATTTCTTAGTCACAAAACAAAAAGTCAACTTGTATTACTAGGTTCTGCATTTTGCTTGTGTTTTGTTTTGGTTAAAGGAGGCACTTGCTATGCCCTAAATTAGCTGCACAGCAACTAGGACAAAGATTTCTGCAGATCAGGACTCACAGTGCCAGAGCAAATCAACATGCAGGAAACCAACTGGGGGAAGTCATCGTTCTGAGGGATGTTTGTCTTGGTTTCTCTTTGTGTGTTCTGCTTCGGACTGTAGAAGAGATTTCAGAGGAAAATAGGTCAACAGCTTTCTGCACCGGGAGGTTTGAGAATTCCTAAATACAGAGGAGGGCAAGACAAAGACACTTACCCTCAATTTTTCTGAATTCAAGTGTGTTCCTTACTTGAAAATGGAACATAGTGGACAGGCATAAAATTCACAATGGCTTTGCAGAAATCATTAGAGTAAATCAAAAGAGACAGTTGTCTCTAGACTAATCCTGCAATTTCTGTTACCATTGATTTCATGGAGCACAGGATCATGCAAAGGGATCCAAGGCTCCAGTAAGTTCTTCTCGTTGTAAGGAAAGGGAACTTAGTAGTAATATTGTGAGTACCCCCAGCCTCTAAGGAGGCATGTGGAAAACTGATTTGTGCACTGACAGCACAGAGGGCACCAGCCAGGAGGAGAGGTGAGAAGAGATCAGCAGGGAACTTGTGGAGAGCTGTCAGAGATACGTGAGCTTTTGGTGGCAAGGATAACTCAGGAGAACAGGAGAGGATAATGAGGCTTTACGGTGGTAAGAGGTGATGGTGGAATTCACGGAAAAATACAGGAAAGATTGCAGACTGAACAGCAGTCTGTGCTACCAGACCAAAGGTTCATCCAGTCCAGTGTCTTGTTTCCAAAATTGGCTAAAGCACATGTCTAGGACCTTCCTTTAGAACAGAGAGGGGGATGTAAGATATCTCTTCACACTTGCACAGACACCAACATTTGTGGCTCAGGGGACTGATGTAGCTGTGGGTAAGACAGATTCTCTCATTTGAACTGCTCTCTTCCTGAGAATTGCCCCACTTTGGGACAGAAACCTCATTTCATGATCCTGATTTCCTCCGTATGTTTACAGCCACCATCTCCCAACCTCTTTTGCTCCTCTCTATCATTTCTCTGAGGTATTGCATTTATGTTTTAAACTGGGCCAAAGACTCTGCAAAAAAACCCCAAAACCCTAGCCTTCCTTTGCTAGCCGTAAGAGAATATAGTCCCTTGCTTTGCTTGTAATGAACAGTGGAAGAAGCATAAATATAAAACAAACATCAAAAAACCAAACATCTTAGGGTGCATTGTGGCATCTTGAGAAGAAGGGAGGTCAGAGTGCATCTCTGCCCAGTGAGACCATTTGTCACGGTCACAGCCATGGCAGGCAACTCTCACTCCCCACAAGGCGATGAGCGGTTACCAGGGCTCAAGAACATTTTTGAGTTTCATTTCAGCCAGAAGCCAGAAATTTCTGCAGGAAAAAAAAAGGTTTTGGAAATGCAATTTTCAATAGAAGCAAGTATCTTGTGTGGAGTTCTACAGCAACCTTGTAAAGGATTGCTATTGCAAACATCTTGGGTTTTAGCACAGAAGATTTCATATGTCTCTGCCTTAAACCCAAGAGAAAGATTGAATGTTTTAACTCACAACCTTAAACTTACTCAAAAAATAATCATTTGCAGGGTCAAGATGAGGGACATTTTCCAGTGTTAAATTCCAAGCTGCAATTCAGCTGCCCACTTCTTTTCTTGGTTTTCTAGATAGCTTCTGAAAAATCATATTTACAATGAATTTTTGTCAGTAAAACCCTTATGGCTTTCTTTCTATTAGATAAGAATAATGATTTTATGAAATAGCTCAGTAAGTAGTATAATCTCAAGCTTTATCTGGTGTATTAATGAGTTACTTCAAATGGGAAAAGTTTCTCCCTCTTTAATATTTGCTGATTTTTAGTAGCAAAAATTTTAGTAGCAAATTTTTTCCTATGAAAGGACAGTATTTTACTCCTTATTCTCTTTTTTCTGTTTTCCATCACTTCTGAGTTTCTGGCCTCTCCTGTGAAGGTCTTTTCTCTTGTAGTCCAGGGTCACTCCTTTAACTTCTAGAGTGCTTAAACACAGGTGCTTAGGAGCTCCAAAGACCCTAGTGTTGTTTTGTTCACCTGGAACCAGAGACTGCATTTCCACTTGTCCCTGAATTGCCATGAGAGGGCCAGATAAAAGAATGACTCTACAAACACCCAGCTGAACAACAAGAGCATGTATACAGTCCCGAAAACAGAAGTCCTATCACCTTGGCACAGTCTTTTGTCCTCTTGCTGCATCTCCCCGTGCCAGTGTAAACCCACAGAACTTCACCTGCTTTGTCCTTCCTCTCTTGCACAAGCGTGCAGTGACCAAGTGCAGAGCAGCACGAAAACAGTATTGTACTGACAACGGAAAGAAAAGGTTATGTCAAACTAGAATCAATAGCAGAACCATTATAAATGTCACCTGCAGAGAGTAAGATGAATTTCTTGAACCATAATCTCCTCTTCTCCAGTAATAAAATAAGCGTGATATGAGCAAACTTCAAGTCTTGTCTTGCAGTTTGTACTTCACATAAAAATGCAATGATATAGTAATGATAAACAGTTTCTATTTTGAAATCACCTCCAAGTTATCAACCCAAAAAAGAACCTTCTTCTAATAATAGTGCCATTACAATTATTATTACAGACACAAGATTCAGAATCAATTTAATTATACTAAAAGCCTTTGGAAACACTTTGACAAATAAAAGCTCTATACTACTGAATACATTTACAGCAAAGCAATTGGTTATATGACAAAAATATATGGTTTCATAAAAGCCAGTTGCTGCATTACAGAGCAAATAAGTATTGTTCAACATCTTCAGAAAGGTGCTTGGGATATTCTTTATGTTGCTGGCCATGAAATTCACTTTTGTACAAGATAAGATGGGTAAAAAGGAAATTAAAAACAATGCTTATAAAATTCCTAGAGGAATATGTTGTGTGACAAAAGGGACAAACGGGCACAATTTCTTCAAGAAAAATCAAGGATATTTAGTGACATTTCTGGTTTATAATGACATTGTTAAATGAGAATTGTAGCAAATCATGGACATATTTTAGTCTTCTTTCTAGGTTCTGTGTGTAATTACGGCCAACAGAAAGCATTTTGTTTCATAAAAATCATTCCGTTCTCATCGGTGAATACAGCCATGCAATATAATGCCTCACTTGAAGAACACAATGGAAATTATTTCAGAAAAAAAATGATAGTGTCATTAAATTCATCAAGTGTACAGCCCACAGTGAAAAGTAGGGCTTCAGACCTCTCTGCCACATCAGACTAACTTTGTACCTCTGGAAAAAATACTTGAGGCTAAATTCAATAAAGACTTGAAAGCATAAAATTTTGGCCAAAGGCCAGATCCCTGGCACAGGTGAAGTCTTGAACCCACAGTAAGGTACATATAGGCTCTTAACCCATGAGTCTAGCATTCCAAATGGTGCATTCTTGGTCTGTAGTGGTCGATAGGAAAAGACAAGGGACACATGGAGCTACATGGGACACAAAAATGCAAATAGTTTTCCTATGTTTTCTAAGTACCATATATATTCTAGGCTGATTTGAAAAAATATGGCATGCTGAGAAATTAGAACTAATAAATGCTGAGAACAGAACACCCAGCCTGAACTGCCACGTCTTTCCAGAGCCTGACTGCCTTTTTTTTTTTTCTTAAATTGTCTACTAGCTGGTATGCTCCTCCAAGAAGCAGGAAAACCTTGGCTCTAAGCAGTAACAAACAGCACTAGTTTGTAGTGGAACTCTTCCTCTCTTCCTCCTGCAACACCACCACTATTCACCACTATACACTGAACCAAGAGAAGAAAGATCTAGGGAGAGCACACAGCTCTATTAGAGAAGTCAGGGTCCTCACTGAGAAGATGGGTCCTAGATTTCTCTTATTGTGAACTTTCTGTACAAGATGAATAAGCGGACGTGGGTGTGAGAACAGAGTCCAGACTTCCTTCTCTGAAATGAATTTCCTAACTTCTGATACACAACCAAGCTTCCCATTGTATTGTCTCCTCCTGATCTCCCTAATCTGGTATCCCTCCTGCACAATGACACAACTCCACCAGAAAGACAGGGCAAGTTTCCTCTCCTTTCCTACACTTACAGTATACTCCGAAGAAAAAACTCTCTGAAAAAGTGGGTGCTGTGGGCTTGGATAGGTCCGAGTCTGAGAAGGCAGATGTCAGCTCAGCTTTTCCTGGGTGAACTGGCTCATATGTTAAATTGAGTGGTGCTGCTATGGTAGTTGGAAGCCTTAAAAAAAAAAAAAGAAAAAGCAAGCAGCCCAAAAACTTACGTTGTGGTGGTGGTGGTTAGGGACCAGCTCCTGGCACTTATCAGGTATGCTCAGCGCACACTCATCAGAGTTTCAGGAACACGTTATTCTTCAGTGAAACAAGTCAGGTAAGTACTGGAATTTCCCATCAAATAAGGAGTCATGCAGCTAGAAAAGCTACATGGCAGCCAGCCAGAGGTTGCTTGCTTAATCACCATGTTGGAATTTGACATTCAATTTCTGTTCAAGATGCCTCAGGCCTTTTTGAATGTAGTGGCTTTGTGATATTTTACCATGACTCTGAAGATTCAGGAGACGTTTCCGAAGATTTTTCTCTGTCAACTCACCTATGAATGAAACTACAGCTATATGCACTGAGGAATTAATAGAAAGCTGGATGCTTCAGCAGTAGCAGACTATATTCAGCTAAGCCACCTCCAAAACTCAAATATATATGAATTTTTTCTAATTGGAAGGAGCTTAGTCAGCAGCTTAGAGAAACATTAATTACAGACATTTAGACTTTCATATGAGCAAAGGTGAGGCAAAAGAAGACTTTAATCATGAAGACTTAATAAGAAGGAAGATGGCAAACAGGGTAAATGATTGACAATGAGCAGACTGGATATTCGTCATACAACCAGACACACATCCTTGCAAGACATATGGCAAGAAGAGTTCCAGTGAAATGGAGAAAAAGACTTTCAACGGCCTTTATATAATAAACATATATCTAAAAAGGGCACACCAATCATTCTTTCCCAGGACTAAAAAAAAAAAAAAAAAGCATGAAGGCATTTACATTGTTTTCTGATTCTTTTTCTTGTTGGTTTCCATCTACCCTAGAAGAGGTGATTTTGCAGATAGGAAATTCACTATTATTGAATTCTTCCAGGGACTGCAGCAACTTCTTAGGAAATTACAGGTCACATTTGGACTCACTGTAATTACAGAGCTAGCCCATTAAAAATGTGTTCATGTGTCATCTGCTGTTTCCCAGAACTGCCTTATGCCATTTTTAACAACTATATTTGCAAGTAACTTATCAGTCTAAAAAATTTCTTCCTTTTCTTTTTTTTTTTTTTTTAATAAGACCTAAGGGCTGAAAACACCTCAGGTGTTTAGTGAAAACACGAACAACATTTAAAACAGTTAGTTTAAACATCCAGAAAGGACATAAAGATATTTTGAAAAGTTCTGATAAGAATTAAAATGTTTTACTTCCTGCACCAATGAATTCAGGAACGTTTCTGCATGTGCAGGTATAAGTTTTGTAGATATAAAGTAAGACTTGGTTGGATTTTGGAAATGTAAACCTCATTAACAGTGACAAATTCTACTAAATATCATTTATCTTTGTTCCTCCTTTACGTTATAACGAAAACTACGTATAGCTTAGTAGTTCAAAGTCAATTTAAAGTGTTCAAAGGAAAACTGAAGGTTTCACATATATATGCATATTTTTAATATTAGTTTTCAGTTCTAGCCATGAATGATGGATATCCACCTGTAAATGCAAATTCTGTTTTAGGATGACAAGTTTGTATCGGGATCAAGAACATACATATTTGATTTTCTGGTCAATGAGCAAGTTTAGGGATGCGCTAGAAAACTTCTGCTTTAAATTGCAGATAGACTGGCATGATTTTGCCTCTGCTAATACTTTCTGCATCTTCATATGAGGACCAACTAGAGAGTGTTCATTCTGACCTCAGCATTTTGACCTTCATCCACTTCACAGTGGATCACCATCTGTTAAAAATTTCTTGTTCTCTGCAGATGTCTGCAGTCCTCCAAATGGTAAGGAAAAGCTGTGATGCTCTAATGACTGTTATGCTGGCAGCACTTCTTTTTTTGCTTGGTATTTAGAGCCAATACAAAGAGTCAGTCTTCCCACAGGAGGCAAGATGGACTTGTTCTACCAGTCCTGCATCATGGCAAGTCCATAATGTGAATGTGTTAATGATAAATCTGATTCTCAGTCCACATGTTCACTCATGTATCATTCACCTCTACCTTTCCTTCTGAGATGGAATCTTCTTTCTAGACTATTTCACAGTCCCTTCCCCATGAGATGAGTTTTGCTAGCACTGAGGTTCCCTGGGATTTTTTTTCAGGAAGATGTCATCTTTTCAATAGCAGTACTCCAGCTGAAGACACATTTTTTTTCCTACAATGTAAACAAATCAGTAAATCTTCTCACTTAAACAATGTCACTACCCAAATTTCAAGCACTCTTCACCTTGAGATGAAGGTTTGGGGTAAAGTGAGTCAGAAATTCATAAGAAAAACAAAGCATACATATAATTCTGATTGTAAATGCAGCTTTGCCTTACTACTGAAAAAGAAAAACAAAGGAAGGCAGATCACACACTGAAGACTGGAGCAGAGCTTTCTAAGGAAAAGAGTAAAATGCACTAAGATTTTATGATTACAAACTGGTGTAAAGTCTGGCAACTAGATGTAATAAAAGATGACAAGGCAGCAGATCTAGATGAATAATATCCCATCATTATGAAGTAAGTAGAAGGGGAAGCAGGAAAGCCTTTGGCAAATCTTACGGGTAGCTAATCGGAGACAGAGGAAGCACAAAAGGAATGGTGGATGTCTAATAGAGTTCAGAAGTTTAAGAAGGATCAAAAAAAAAGAAGTATGATTCCAACTGTCAACTGGGTGCTGAAAGCACTCATGTGGGATGAATACTATGTAACATTCACAAATGTCTTGTTTGGCAAAGGATGGTTTGTGTCTCTGACTTAGAGAGCGTCATGTTGGACCAGTCTACCCCAAGTTAAACCAAAATAGCAAACTACTGAACAGCAAGACAGATGACAGATATAAAACTTTTCTACAAGGATAATTTTAGTGTGATAGGAAAATATATCTAAGCAAAGTAAGCTCAACATGACTTGGCAATGTGTGCTTTCAGCCCAGAAAGCTAACTGTATCCTGGGCTGCATCAAAAGAAGTGCGACCAACAAGTCCAGGGAGGTGATTCTCCCCCTCTACTCCGTTCTTGTGAGACCTCATATGGAGGATTGCATCCAGCTCTGGGTTGCTCAGTACAAAAAAGACATTGAGATGTTGGAGTGAGTCCAGAGGAGGGTCACAAAGTTGATCAGAGGGCTGGAGCATCTCTCCTACAAGGACAGGCTGAGGAAGTTGGGCTTGTTCAGCCTGGAGAAGAGAAGGCTCTGGGGACACCTAATTGTGGTCTTTCAGTACCTAAAGGGGGCTACAGGAAAGATGGAGAGGCACTGTTTACAAAGGCATGTAGTGATAGGACAAGGGGTAACAGCTTTAAACTAGAAGAAGGTAGATTTAGGTTAGATGTTAGGAAGAAACTCTTTACTGTGAGGGTGGTGAGGTACTGGAACAGGATGCCCAGACAAGTTGTGAATGCCCCCTCCCCTCGGAGTGTTCAAGGCCAGGCTTTGGGCAACCTGTTCTATTGGAGGATGACCCTGTCCATGGCAGGGAGAGGTTGGTACTAGATGATTATTATGGTCCCTTCCAACCCAAACCATTCTACGATTCAATGAAATTAGAAAATAGGAAAAGCAGAGAGAATTAATTTTGTTTAACCAAAGAAAGAAATGGCTTACATTCCAGCTGCAGAGGAACTTATTCTGCTCAGCCAGAGGTTTTTTTCAGCTAATTTCAGCTAAATGGTATATGTACACATTTTAAATCATTATTTTTGTAATGATGCAAAACTGAAGAGATATAAAAGCCAGTGCAAGAGAAGACACATTAAAAATAACTAAAGATTAAGAATTCAGAACAAAAGAGACACCTATGTCATTCAGAGAGAAACAAATGGAATTCTATGGGACTGCAGACAACTTTGCAGCTTCACATATCATCTAAAACTGAACACCGTGGAAAACACTTTGAAAAAGGTCTAAGGGTGAGACACATAAGTGTAGTGGGCTGACCCTAGCTGGATATCAGGTGCCCACCAAAGCTGCTCTATCACTTCTCTCCCTCAGGACAGGGGAGAGAAAATATAATGAAAGATTGGTTGAGATAAGGGCTGGGAAATATCACTCACCAATTACCATCATGGGCAAATAAGATTCGACTTGGGGAAAATTAATTTAAATTATTACCAATCGAATCAGAGTAGGATAATGAAAAATAAAATCAAATCTTACAACACCTTCCCCCCATCCCCCTCTTCTTCCTGGGCTCAATTTCACTCCTGATTTCTCTGCCTCCTTCTCCCCAGCACAGGGGGACAGGAAATGTTCATCACACATTATTTCTACCACTCCTTCCTCCTCAGGGGGAGGACTCCTCACACCCTTCCCCTGCTTCAGCATGAGGTCCCTCCCACAGGAGAAATTCTCCATTAACTTCTCCAATGTGAGTCCTTTTCATGAGCTGCAGTTCTTCATAAACTGCTCCATCATGGGTCCCTTCCATGGGGTGCAGTCCTTTAGGACCAGAGAGCTCCAGTGTAGGTCCCTCCCATAGGAGACAGTCCTTCATAAACTGCAGGGTGCAGACCTTCAGGAGCAGACTGCTCTAGCATGGGTCCCCCATGGGGCCAGAAGTCCTGACAGCAAATCTGTTCCAGCATGAGCTCCTCTCCCCATGGGTCTACAGGTCTTTCCAGGAGCCTACTCCAGTGTGGGCTTCCCATAGGTCACAGCCTCCTTCAGGTGCCTCTGCCTGCTCTGGCATGGGGTCCTACACGGGTGCAGGTGGATACCTGCTCCACCATCATCCTCTATGGGCTGCAGGGGGACAGCCTGCCTCACCATGGTCTTCTCCACAGGCTGCAGGGGAATCTCTGCTCTGACATCTGGGGCACCTCTTCCCCCTCTTTCACTGATCTTGGTGTCTGCAGAGCTGTTCCTCTCATGTCTTCTCACTCCTCTCTCCAGCTACAGTTTCCACTGTGCAGTTTTTCCCCCCCTCCTTAACTAGGTTATCCCAGAGGTGCTACCACTGTTGCTGATGGGCTCAGCCTTGGCCAGTGGAGGGTCCATCTTTGAGCCAGCTGGCATTGGCTCTGTCAGACATTAGGGAAGGTTCTAGCAGCTTCTCACAGAAGCCACCTCTATAGCCCTTCTGTTACCCAAACCTTGCCATGCAAATCCAGTACAATAGGAATCACAGAGATGATTCAAAATTTTTCAATTTGATGGACATGTGCCAATATTAAGAGAAAAATAATCCTTTTTCTTTTTTCCTGTACAACTAACTGTAGTCTCATATTGTCATACACATAAAATTACTCAAATGCTACCAATCTGTAGGTGTGCAAAGAGAGAAGGATGTACAGAAGACATTCATTCAGGCAGATATGTTCTTTTAATGCTCGTAGCTATGTAAAACAGAAATCTAATCCAAATCTCAGTGGTATCTGGAGGAACATAATTTTCAAAGCAGTAATACAACAGGATTAATAGTTTCTTCTTGCAGGAAAACCTAGATATTGGATAATACTACTAGCATACATGCTCAGTAAGGTCATGAGGGACAGTAAAGTCTGCATTAAACACCTCTGACTACTCAGCAAAATGTATCACATCTAAATTCTTTGAGACACGAACTGTCTTTCTCTGTGTTTTGGTTGACTCCAGAACTACTTCTTCCACGGTTACTTCCTCATGTAATAGTTGGGCAGTTCATCAAATTTGAGACCACAATTTATATCTCCATTTTGTTCTTACTCCCCTTCCTTCCTGAAACCTTACAGTGGGTTTAACTCACTTTTCCCCACAACTCAGTACAGAAAACAGGAGCTCCTGACAGATAATCTCTTTGTTGTTGTTGTTGTGAATTGCACATAAGTACAGATTGTTAACTCCACACAGGATTCATACACTGTTGTATGCAACTCCCTGGCACAAAGAAGCTTGTAAGACCCTCTTCAATGTTTCCATTAACACTGTGATCCTTAGGGCTAATGGCATCCAAGGATCTTTCCTCCATAGCTCATTGGTTTTCTCCTGGCCTCTGCAGTCTTTATAACTCACTTTACTTTCTTGTTTTGTACCAAAGCTAAACCAGGCCTCTAGTTTCGTCATATGTTAGGGCATCTCACGAGTTAACCAGAAATTTCATCTCTTTCTCACCTATACACATACACATCTCATATTCATCTTGATCACCTAAGCTTTGTTTCCAACATCTTTCAAATATTTTCAATTACTTCTTGTCATGTCCAAATTGGTGCAAAATCAAACAGATCTGTTGACTCTTCTACAATTTTCATAGGAAATATGCAGAATTTTCCTCATGCTCCACTCTCAACTCTTGATGCTCCCATTAAATAATATGATGTTCTATATATTGATACAACCACCTAGAGAAGTCTGATGTGCTCTGTACCTGTATTATGAGAAAACAATTTGAGTGGATGCACAGAATTATGACTTGAGAAATCACAAGTTGGAAATATTGCCTTACTGCTCACTCCCTCCTGCTCTTACAAGTACAGGAGCCTGGAGCAATCACTGGAATGTGGTTCTGAATGCTGATCAGCTCCCAGTTAAAGAAAATAATTTTTGCAGTGATAAGACTTATCGTAATTTAAGTCTTCAGTAGTTAGGGGCCTCTCTTCAAAGCAGTCAGATAAGGGGTGGGTCTTAGTAAGTTTAAAGTCTTGGAAATGATTTGCTTGTTTCAAACAGAATGAAACCTGAATGCTTAGACATTCACTCAGATCTGCAAGGAGAGCTTTCTTGTGCTGGCCCTGCCATTTTGCTTTAGGAAAACAGCTTTTGGGGAGCTGCCTTTGTAGCAGTATAGAGTTTGTCACATGATGAGCCTGAATAGGACATAATTTACACAAAACCACACCCTTAACTGCAAAACTTCCTAACTCAAAAGGTAAGCCTTACAATCACTGTATTGTGCTGTGTAAAGTTGAGGCTCACAAATGACATCCAACTTTGCTGAATGGGAATGAATATTAGTAGCAATACAGCAATTGCAAAAGCTGTCTGGATAGATGAGATAAAAATCTCTTATATCATTCTTTTAATTGCTGATGTCCCAGACAGTTTGTGTGAGCAGAGGACATGATACTTGCTACTGAAGTTAGACTGGATTCTACGGCCCAAACATCTCCTTAAGTTCAGTCTTGCTTGCTACACCAAATGTCATAGCACTTGAAAGTGTTAAATATCTGTCCAAATATCTCACAGTACATCTACTTCTTCTTCTAGACACTGATAAATCATTCAATATGCAAATGAGGGCAATTGTCTCAGTGGTAGGTCAAACACTTCTAAAAGAAAAATTCTCGGAAAGTGTGGTCGGGCGTTGGAACAGGTTGCCCAGGGAGGTGGTGGAGTCACCGTCCCTGAGTGTGTTTAAGGAAAGGTTAGACGTGGTACTGAAGGGCATGGTTTAGTGGGTAATAGATGGTGGGGGATGGTTGGACTGGATGATCCTTGAGGTCTCTTCCAACCTTAATGATTCTATGATTCTATGATTCTTTTAACAATGGTAAATCAACAAGAGGAATGAAATTTTAATAAAAATACAGATAATATACATATATGGAAAAAATAATCAAACAAAAAGCAAAACTTGTGAAAAGCCAATGGCCAAATTTCTGTGATGTGAATATAAGAAAAGAAATGTGTGCTTCAAAGAAAGAAAATAGAAAACATTTACTGTGACTCTGGGGAAGGACATCCCCAAACCACTCACAAACAAACAATATGAAGTCATTCCAGACTGCAGCTGATGCAACATGGGGAGGGAGGAAAACCTTCCAGTCTAGTCTCACACTTCTATAAGCTTACCCTGAGACAAAGTAAGGTGCTGTGGTTAGGAGATAAAGTCCAAGTTGAGATTTGAGGGAGTCATGCTCTAATTCTGGCTTTGTTTCTGTATCGTTTCACTGGCTTCAGCTCACCTCTCTGTGCCTTCAGTAAAATAAAGGCATTGAGTAACTTCGAAATCTGCTGATTAAGAGAGTTTTAAAAACCCCACAGTAGTATTCTGTTAACTGAAACCTGTGCCTCACATGTATCTTGCAGCTTCCCTTGACTGACAGCTTCTTTGCTCTCAGCTGCCGGGAAACCTTGACCTCTCGCATTGCAGCACACCCATTCCCTTGGGGACTCTCAGCCTGACGTGAACCATTCCAGTGCCTGCCAGCCCCCTTCCCTTGCAGATCGGCAGAGTGAAGCTACTACTTAAACATTCAATACTTCATGAAAACAAGTGCACAAGTCATGATTCCACACAGGGAAAGAAGGCATAGTTTGGGAGGGACCCTCCCAGCAATAACATTCAGAGGTCGTTAGTAACATGCCTTGGGTTGAAAACACAGGATTCCTTGCATTATTAAAGAAACCAGACACTTCTAAGCAGCAAGATGGGTGCAGAAAATCAGTATGGACTATACCTCACTGATACCTGCTTGGAAAAAGCACCTTCATTCCATTGGAGTTTAGCTATTTTCCTCATAATTATTTTCCTGATAAGCATTCATCAGTAGCCTGGCAAACGGATATGGAAGTTTGGCATCTTGCTTTCAGTTTCGTAGTAGATTTGTCTACCAAGGTGCACAGAGGAGAAAAAGCAAAGTAGCAGCTTTTTTTGTTTCACTCTCCCCTGTTCAAAGGCAGGTGGCAATGCATCTAAAAAAGGGCAGAAATTGCAAATGTCCTTACCCTCAGTTTTTAAGGAAGATCAATCCTCATTTTATGAGTGTTGGCAACTTTCAAAATTAATTGTGGACTTCAAATGCTGAGCCAGATATCTAGTTTCCACTGGCTTTTATATGCTATTTTAGCAGCCTTTCTGGATCTAATATGTGCAGTTCTGATATTTTTATTCATGTGAGTCACCTTTACCCCTCACCCCAAGGCATTCATGTAATGAAACTGAACACCTGACTAAGACCATCTATGCTGGCCAGCTATGCAGAATTAAGTCTAAGTAAATTTTGTTACCCAGATAATAAGGCCTGACTTTGTACTGTGTTCAGAACCTGAATTGCTCTTAACTCCGGCCTCATTCAGCCAGTACTTTACTCAAAAGCTCACTTAATTTTAGATAAAGACACGCTGGCGGTCTATTGGCTGAATCCGATACTTTCCTGTTTCCTGCTTCAGTTTCATATACATCTCTTCTTCTAAAACAGTACCCTGCCAAATCCTTTCAACCATATGTTCCTTGAGTATTTCTTTACTTTAGGAAGTAACAGATGCCTGCCCTGGGGGAAAAAATCAATTTATTTCTGTTCCTTGGTTCCAGTAAAGTAGCAGAGTTATTTCGCTTTAAGGAAAGGGCAACCAAGCCTGAAAGGATGCTTCTTTTACCTTTAAGAAATATTACATAAGTGGTTTGTACTGAATAATTTATGAATTTATACTGAAGTGTTATTCAAAATAGCTCAAACTGTACATTTATCATAACCTTTTCCTTCAGCTTTCCACTAATTAATGCTTCTGAAAATTCCTAATTTTAAGTTTCAGGAAACATCCATGTTTGGAAAAGTATCTCATTTTATGTTTGCAATGAAATATACATGAACCATTTTATGAATTTTAATGAATCTTTATTAACTTTGGTCAGTTAACATTATTCATTAACAATTTATAAACACTTCAACCTAGCCCTATTATGCAGCATTATGAACTCTTATGAGAGCATTTGATACAAAACAGGCATGATAATAATTTTGAATTAGGAAACAAAAAAAAATAAAATCCATAGACTGTCTGCTAGTTCAAAAGCTTTTGCATATGCCAATAACACACTTCTCTCAAATTAAACTTTCAGCAGGCTCATAGATATTATACGAGTGGGTTTGCAAGGATCTAGTCATGTTTAACTGCAGACCCTAGACAGTGCTACTGGAAACAATTGCATCTTGGAGTTATTGAACTCACCTAAACCAGACCCATTGTAGATGCATTCTGGGATTATGGTTCAATTATGTTGATTTGTTCATTTTGGAAAAAGTAATTTTCTGCATATCGCTTAGTGGTCTTGGATTTTTCTTGGTAAAACTGAGTTGGGATTTGCCTTCTAAAAGTATCTCTTGCTTAAGGAGTCAAAAAAAAAAAGAAAAGCATTTGTTCTTCTTTTACATTGCATAGAGGTTGCAGGCACAGCTTACTCAGCCTTTGGAAGGTCTTTGTATGGTCTTCTGATAACTCAGCTGTATCCATGTCCCTTATTCTCTTTGTTATAGTTACCTGCTCAACGTCTGCAGGAGTCAAACACTACTAGTTCTGTTCTAGAGAAGCTCTCTAAGGTCACTCATAAAGCAGGCACACATGCTATGGATGTGAACCAAATGTTCTTACAGCCTAAGCATTAAACACCTGAGCTGCTAGACTGTCTTTTCCCAGAGGGGAAAGGGCTGGCCTGTCACAGGCATCTATGTTGGGAAGTTATCCTGAGCTTGTATGAACGCAGCTCTATGGATGGGATTTTGTGAATGCCATTAGTAGGTGTCTAATTAACATCAGTCACACTAGGGCTGTGAGTTGCACTGCACCCCTGAGTCAGGCATTTCAGCACCAAACACGCCTTGCTGGGTTTCTGCCTGTTCATTACTCACCCAATTCAGGGGATGGAACTGCAGCAGAGGGGTTTGAAGCCAAATGCCCTGTTGCCTGAGCTCTACCACTGACCCTTCTGTAGGCCAGAAAAGCATGTACCGAACAGGAGCAGCACTGCGTACGAAATCTGTCACAGCAAGAAATTTCACCAAACACTTTTTATTGTCAGAGGAAAGAGAAATTGGGAGAAAATGGCATTGTGCTGATAAGAGCATATGAAGTATATAACAAAACACAATTTGTTGAGGATGCAGGTAGATGAAAAACGTCCCCATTGACAGAATGAGTTCTGTGGGCACATTTTACTTTTTGTCAGGCCTTTCAATCTGTTTGATCAATAAAGTGCATGTTTTAAACCACTCCAATCCGTTCTATACTCAGCATCTTAAAATAAATTCATTGGTGTTTTCCATAGACAACACACCACAATTCACTCTCCTGTGCCTAATCCATCCACAAAATGCGTTTTGTCAAACTATTCAGTCCTCTCCCTTGAATGAAGCACACTCCATCAAACCAAGCCATCTGCTCTTACAACAGATTGAATTCTGTCTAACGTGATAAGCAGTGTATGAAGAGAGGCATTTAATCTAACATGTATGTTTAACAAAAGGGAAGACTCCTTATTTGGCAAGACAGATCTTATATTCTTTACTAATTTTAAAATACTGCACCAGTGTAAATGGATGGATGAATTCTACATAGCTTGTGAATAGAAAAACTGTTATTTACAAAATATTTCTAAAACCCCTCTCTTTAAAAAATTCAAGAATAGGAAAGGGGATATTAACTAAATCCATCCTTTGTAAACTTGAATGAAACTACTGAAAAATTGATCTGGTTTATACTCTTAAAAGGTTTATAGTGATTGGCTGTTACAGAGACAGCTGCGTAGAAGCAGCTACAGCAGTAACTCTGGTGCTATACTGAGAATTCCTTAAAAGATGTTTCGTGCTTTCAGGCTGGTTATTACTGGGTAATGAAAATCTCTTTATTCCCTCCCAGAAACCAAACTCAATTCTTTTCAAAAAGAACAAAAATTAAATATGACCTTCAAGACACACATGAACATTCCTGACATCTGGTCCAGTAGTCTGTTTTTGCTGTATGCCAGGGATATTTCATGGGTTGCAATGAACACTGAAATTGTAACTGACGTGTCATTTGTACCCTCCTTCTTCTGCCATGTGAATCGTTCTTACCAGAGTTTTTCTATATGAAAAGTCTGGACAGGAGATACATGTACATGTACAGCTCAGGTTAAAAGTTCTAGCAGTGTGAGCTTGATCTGTCTGTATCAATTCACCATGACTATCACAAGTTATCCTAGAGTACGTAAAATGTTTATCCAAACACGATGTGACTTGCTGCATGGTACACGCCACATTCTACGTTACCGTAACTATTCCAAGTGTTATCATTTAGACTGAACTTTTTTGGGGGTTTTTTTTTGTCATGTTTTTGTGAAACAGTTGCTTATACTTGCCCAAAAATATAAAAGCAACTGGACTCCCTTGTCCAGGGAGTCCCTTCTCCATCCAAAGAGATGTGGGCTTGGAGAGGACTCACTAAAATACTGTTTGGTGATAAAAACTTAATGCCTCAGAAAGTAAAAGAAGACAAACAACGGGAATGCTGAGAGGGAAAGAGCAGAAAACCAAATCTGATCAAGTATTGGAAAATGACCTTGAGAAAACCTATGAGGGAATTTCTGAGCTGAGTGGTATCTGAAAAGGAGCTGGAAACTATGGAAAAAATAAACTTTCTCCTGTAAAGGAAAGCAGGTTTTGCACATTCTTGATAAACAAGAAGAATTCTGTTTCTCATCTTACTCAACTATATGGCCCTGGACTTCAGCTAAAGTCCTCAAGATAAAAATGTGGTTGAGTTTTATAATTCCATTTTTCTTGAGCATAAACCAAGAAATATTCTCCCTGTACCACCTGCAAACCCAGCTGCTTTAATTACTCTGACTCTAACTGCACATCTGGCAAAACACAGCATGCTTTACCCAGGTATAGCCAAAGGTTTTTCTAAAATATGATATCTAATATCTTTTCGCAGCAAACAGAATCAGACTAGAGTTATATATATGCAAACTCATGTGCATATTTGCAGGACAAGTACCTGATATTATAACATTGTTCCACATCTGAAAACAAGCTTAATAATATAGGACAAAATCTTGCCTAAATTTTAAGATGGTAGAGAAGCAATCAAATGGCGGGTAAGGCACACATAGGTGCTTAAAGAACAATGGGAGCAGCAGAACAGTTCTCTTGAGTGGCCGCAGGAAGAGTGAGCCTGACACCAGCATCCAGAAGTGCAGGAGAAGATGTGCAGTGCTGTGATTACAGTCACTTGCTTCAGAAGCCCCATTTTTCTGCAGGACCTGGGCCTGAACTGAGCTCCGTGCATCCCATGGAGCATCATTCACCTCTCTGCAGGATCAGCGCTTTTGTGTGCATGTTTCACACAGAAGTGCTGAAATAAAATGTTCAGTTCACCTGTCTGATACTTAACTCAAGAGAGGGTCAGAAAGCTTAATTTGGAAAGTACTTTGAAACCCCTCGATGAAACATGCAGTCTCTGATGAGTACAGTGAACTACTTTTTCCTCTACAATTTAATAGAAAGCTACATTAAAAAGCTCTTCACTGCACAAATGAGTTTGAATTGCTGGCAAATGCACACAAAATAGTGCTTCAGCAATTGTATTTGCCGTACTTCCAGCATGCAGGATTTTACATGCCAAAGACAAGTCAATGTAAACACTGAAAGGGAAATGAAGATCACAAAAAAATGAGAGTTCTCTGATCATTCTCAACACAGTTTTCCAAGTAAATACTTCTCAAAGTATTTATATATGTAAATATATAGGAGTACATATACAACAAAGAAAAAAAGAAAATTAAAGAAAGATATGTCCACTCCAGTAAAAATTATGTCCTTGAAAAAGTTTTTTTTTGGTTGTTTGTTTGTTTAAATCTCAGTGTTCAAAAATTAGACTCAGAACTGAGACATTCATTATTTTAGCTGTATGCATCCAGTACAGTGTATTATTACTACTGAATATAACCAGGTGTCACAGAAATGTACAGTGCACCCCTTGCTAGTAGCTTTTTATGAGTCATATCTTTTTTAATCTCAGCTGCAGCACAACCTCCTCTCCAGTTCGTAAATACATAATCATTCTTTACATATGTGTCCATTTACTTAAAGAAACTGTGCAAACCTATTGGATCTGTGGTGTCGCTACTGGTTTGTAATGTAGTTTTTGAAACAAAATTTAGCTGGAAGTCAGGGAGTGAATCAGAGCCACATGCCTAGCCAGTCTTCATTGAGCTATTGTTTAAGACATTCTGAGTCAAAGACCTCAGATTTTGTTAAAGCAAAAGAAGATTTGAACCGAAAGATTCCCAAACAAGGACTGTATCTCAGATCTGACAGTGTCTTACGGGAGTGAATATAACCTATGCTCTGATATGCTTTTGACTCTGGTCAAAGGCAGAACTCCCACTGGCTTCAGGCTGTAAAATCTTGCTCTTTGCTGTCAGCAATAGAGTTTTGTTAAAAGAGGCACCTCAGCCATACCAAGGCAAGATTTATCCATGTGTAAAAGCAGTCTGATGTTGTCCAAAGAAAACACTGGTCTGCTATTTTTTATTTGTTAAACTCAAGGAAAATACTGATATTTTTGTGAAAGAAACCTAAATATATTTTAACTAAATTTAAGCAGTAAAATTATAAAAACAAAATGTCTTCAACTTCGCTAACTATTGTAGCATGTGACCCTTGTGTGAAAATTTAACAGAGCATATGAAGTATTAGCTACAGTTGTTTTACAAAGATTTTTTTGATTCAGAAGCTGAGTGAAGCAGGAACATGAGTCTCATGATTCCAATGGGGGTACTTTGAGTCTTCCACCACATACTTAGGATTCTTGCCCAATAAAAAGTTCCTTCTATTTCAGTCAAAATTTTAGCCATGTGAAGCCAATGATCTCAAATGTGTCTGCACAAAATATTTATATGGTGAATAGAATAAAAAGGAAGTTATCAGATCTGGCCTTGTTTCAATGCACAGTGTATTGGGTCTGGTTGAGAGGGAGCTGCTTTTCCCCATAACAGCCCTCACAGTGCTGTGCTGTGTATCAGTAGCCAGCAAGGTGTTGATAACACACCAGTGTTCTGGCTACTGCTGAGCAGAGCTGGCACAGCATCAGGGCTGTCTCTCCAACATTCCCCCCTCAGCAGTAGACTGGGGGTGGGCAAGATCTTGGGAGGGGACACAGCCAGGACATCTGACCCAAACTGACCAAAGGGATGTTCCATACCATATAACCTGTTTAGCAATAAAAGCTACAAGAAAGAAGATGGAAGGGGGAGCATTAATTATTTGTGACATTTGTCTTCCACAGCAGCCACTACCCATACTGAAGCCCTGCTTCCCAGGAAGTAGCTGGACATTGCCTGCTGATGGGAAGTAGACAATAAATCTTTTTTTTTTTCCTCTGCTTCTGTGTGTGACCTTCGCTTTTGCTTTATCAAGCTGCCTTTATACTGACCCATGGAGGGTTTTTTCCATCTTGTTTTTCTCCCCTCCCAGTTCTGGTGAGGAAGGGAGTGATGGAGAAGCTTGGTGGGGACCTGGTGTCGAGCCAAGGTCAACCCACCACACTCAGTTTAATTGTTTCCTTTCTGTTGCATTTGAATGTAGAAAATTTATTAGCTTGTTAGTTTATTGTCACTCACTGAATAAAAAAAGAGTCTCTATTTTTATCACTTCAAAGATATATGGTTCTGAAAAAAAAAATAGTTCAGAAATACCAGAAAAAACCTATTTAACCTTGGAAGGATATGGAAGTGTCATTTTGAGGGCTGTCACATCCTGCAGAAATGTGGTGAGGCTTGTCTTTCATTACTCTCTGCTTAGGGCTCCCCAGGACAGTGGTCAAACAAATATGCTATATATTCTTTGAGGTAAGATACTTCCAAGCTCTTCAGTATCAGAAATAAAGTATCGATATGTGGTTTAAAAACAAAATATTACACCCTTTCCACTGAATCTCCAAGTGACTAGACTCTTGATCAGTCATATTTTCAGTTATTTTATCTCAAGAAACAGATAAACACTTCTTTCAGTGAGAAATTGCATCACCTGCAACCTCTGAAGGTGATCAACTCTCAAAGCCTCCCAATAACAACTGAGAAGTGAACTGAACTCTTTTTGAAAAAGTGTAGATTTTAATATCTGTAGCTTCCTATTGGGTTTTCTAACCACTGTACTATGAAAAAATACATTAAGAAAAAGTTATACAAGATAATTCCTCTTATATTTGCAAATAAATCCAAATTGTCTATCACTAGGACATAAAACTGATATATAAAATATTCAACCAGGTATTTTGCACAGATTTACATATGATGATATTTGACAACATAACTCTCAAACAGTAGTGTTGGTGGGTTTTTTGCAGATTGTGAGAGCTTTAGGTGACTATTTTTTCTGTTGCAATTTCTTTTTCCTTGAATAACAGTTATAATTAGAGTTGGGAAAAAATTGCAAAGGATGGCTGCAAAATATTTGATCCAAATATTAACTACTGAGTTTCTTTGCAAGTGGTCGCTCTGCTTCTCAAGACACTGTCTGCAAGTACACAAAAATATTGTACAGAACATTTTTCATAATATAACCATCATTTAGTTTTTGTGCAGATACGAATATGAAAGTCTTCTCTCCCACCCAGAACTCCACTAGCCTTTATTTTTAAAAAAGTTTTTAGCTGAGATTATTGCGATTATAGAATACAGTAGGCAGTATTAGACAATCTATAGACATAATGGAGGGGATAACCCTTTTCCACAAGTAACTTGAGGCACGATAAAGTAGGTGGTTGCTTTGAACAAGAGCAACAGCAGTGACAGCAGCAACGGCTGGGTACCCTGCCAGCACTCTAAACCACACCGTGGGGAGGAACGGCCCTTGATCTACTCCTAATGCCTTTGCTGTTTAGAGCTGCATTAACGACCGCTGGTAAGATGACTACGCTTAGTTTTTCAGGCTGACTAGTGTGTTGCCTAACCACACAGGAGGAAGAGAAAAGCTCTGTAGAGGCTTGAGATGTTCTTATAAAAGGGCTTCCTTTCAGAAATTCTTATTTTTAATAAAATAGAATCACCTCTCCAAACTTTACACTAAAATTCAATAGTTTCATGTAGATGGCTTTTTTCCATCATAAACATGAAGAATATAAGTCAAAATCATAAGTATTACTGAGTCAAGATGAGCCGATATAAATGTTCCACTTTCTTAAAAGAGCTGAGGACAAAGAATATCAAATGTTAGTAATGCTCATGAGCTAGCTGAGGAGATACAGAAAGTAAAAGTTAGCTGTAAAAGGCTACTTCAGGGCTGTAGCATTTCCATTGTGCAAAATATAAGGGACAATTACCAAACCTTTCTGAAAAAAAATAGTGGGAATAACTCTTTGAGATTGAAGGGCAAGTACATAACAGGCAATTACAGGAAGATAGTGAAGATAAAATAGTTTTGTGGTACAAGATTCTGCTAGATTTTATTTCTAAATTTATCCACAGAACCTTGTGTGTAAATAATTTTTCCCTTCTTTTGTAGGTTTTTAATACCTTTAATAAAAAACAATTCTGAAAGGGTCTTCTTCCCAATTCAGTTATTTTAGAGTATCAAAACAAAGAATTTAGCACACTGTATCAAATGTATCAAATTTATTTCAGCATGTCATCATATTTTCCAACAAGGTTGTGGAAAATATATACAGCTTACACAAAAATTAGGGCTTTCAAACTGTTTATCCACCTCATTTATATGTGACAGTAGTTTTCTAAATGTGAACAGTACCGCATTAACATTTACTATATTTCTGAAGTACTTAATAGAGTTCTTGTTAAGCCAAATCCACACAATTAGTGTTCAAGACAAAAAAAAAAATATTTATTCTCTTTTCCAGGAATTTAATATATGGATACCTATTGGATGCGTGAAACTTCTTAGTCCTGTTAAGAGAGAATTAACACAAAAGAAAAATTACATACATTATATACATATCAATTGCTGCCTATATTTGTAGATTATATAGATGTTAAAATGGTCCTCTAACACTGACAAAAAATGTTGTAGCACTATTTTGTAAACCACACACATTTCTTGTAAATTACTCTATTCTGAGACTGCAAGATGAATCTGGGTCAAATCACACCACCATTATTGTCATCTTTTTCTAAGCTAGCAGGAGTGTGAAATTAAAAAGGCTAACACCATGTTATTCACAAACACTCCAGAAAGTTCTTGGGATAAATTCCTCATTCCTGTAGCCTGGTACAACCAGTTTTAAGTTAACCAATTTTAAGTTAATTGACTTGAAGTAGGACATGCCAGAGTCAGATTTGAACTTTAATTTCTTCCTATATCGTATATTTAATTGTTGATCTTGCCTTCACAAGTATGGCAATATCCAGTGGCTCATCTATGTTTGATACCATAAAGACAGCAATAATCATGTTACCAATGACAATCACTTCCTTTTTTTATACCCTACTTTGTTTAAGCTACACAGATTTGTTCAGCTTTTGTTTCTCTGTGCATGGAAGAGAGAAATGCTGTGTGTGAAAAGTGATTATTGAGGAAATTGATTGGAAGACACAGTACATAGTTAGCTCTTAAATATTTAAGCCAGTAGTTAATCAATTACATTGCACGGGTCGGAAAGATCCATTCACTAATGCAGATTCTAGTGAAAGTATAAACCTAAAGCTACTCATAACATTCTGGCAGCAACCTTTCCTACAGATTTCATCAGAAAAAGAAAAACCAAACCTATGATGGAATTAAGAGTTTTTCTCAAAAACTGCTTGTTAATTAATGCAAAGAAATTTTTCAGAATATTCTGAAATATTAGGCAAAATTTCCCCCAAAGGTAGACCGCCTTTATAGGAAATGGTGAGAACTGGCTTCACGAACTGGTGTCTAGCACAGGTCATCTCTTAAGTAAACCAAAGATCAAGATAAGAATTCATGTTGCTGCTCTCAAAAAAATTGTTCCCTTATTTTTATGGCATATTTATAAAAACAGAATCTGCACATTTATTATCCATAAAATGACAGTTGTTCTTACACCACCCAGCATGCTTAGACAATGCAGATACTGCGATAACACCTTTATACAGTAGAAAGGAAGTGAATAATTACAACCTATCAGACAGAATAGCAGCATTCAAGTATCAGCTGTCAGAAAGTGGGACTGAACATTCATGTGATTAAGAGTAAATTGGATTAGACTTTTTTTTTAAAGAGAGACAATTTTTTCCAGCTGGAACTCTATAGCTTATGTATTAATATACATGTACGCACAAAGAAAAAAAAAGTTATAGAAGAAATAACTGTGGAAAGGCATGGGAGAAGAGTCCAGACACAGATGGTTATAGTTTGTATTTATTCTCTAGGAAATACCACAAGGCAGCCCATCTGATGCTGAGGAAATAGCGTATTTGGAAGCTAGCATATACTGTGTTTAAAAAGATCATCCATCCTGTCAGAAACAGAAATATTCTACACAGGAAGCAAGGAGGGTGCTGTCTGTGTGCAACCTCTGCCACCTCACCAGCTCTGCTCCCTTCCTTCTGCTGACGTGCCAGGCAAAGATAATGGCAGCCACCTCAGCTGCGGAGAGGTGGATGCAGTCAGGACTTCTAGTGATGAGGAGGAACATTCCTTTTTGTGCAGCTCCAGCTGTTCAATCTTCTTCCAGGTCCTTTCATTGGCATCTTTTTAGTTTTGTACGAAGTTCAGTCAGTCTCTACTGTCAGACTGACGCCACAACAGCCATGTACTTACAGTGTTCCCTGAACCACCAGCACCAAGGAGCTGTAATCGGGGAACCCGCTCGCTTTGTCACTGCACGCACAGCAGGGAGGACGGTTCCTGCTCGGGTTTGCGACCTCTTTTTGTTTTCTGTCCTGCAAACAGTTCACCTCTGCACCAAAGCTACATGTCACTCCTCAGTTCTTTTCATTTCTTTACTTTTGCTTGTTTCCAAACTGACACTTCCTCCTCTGAATCTTTCTTTTCACTTTCATTTCCACTGACATAATGCTTACATTCCTAATGAAATGCAGAAAGCAACCACAAAAATCTTGAAAAATATTGCAACTCTTTAAAAGTTGGTGTTTTTTCAGGAAAAAAACATTAATAAGAATTTTCCTCACTTTTAAAGTTAAATATTATCACTTTCCACTTTTCTTCCTTTCTTTTAAAAAATAGAAATAATACTTTATAATTAAGATTAAGGAAACGCTTGTATGCACAAACCCACTGTTATTAGCATAGGTGATGAGTATCATAACTGATTTACTCTATTACATTTATTTTGTACACTTTCAGGGATGAGGAGATTGTATTTCTATCCATTGTAAGTAGACGGTATCTCTTCTGAAGAGAATTAGATCACTGACAGACTAATCTACTGAATTTATTTCTACATTAAATACTTCAGAAGAACACAGAAATTTTTCAGGAAAAAACTCAACAAGAACCACCAAACAACAACAACAACAAAAACAGAAAAAAACCCACCCCAAACAAACAAAAAACCTGCCAACCACAAGATGTAATGCTATTTTACATGTGCATAATTTAGTCCTGGTCAATAATCCAAGGTAGAGCAGAAAATAATTTCAATAAGCAAATGAAAGGTACAGGTAAAATCATTACTTCCTTTGTGCTTGTAAAATCAAGCCAGAAGTGATTTTTTGCAACAGTTTTCAGTACATGCAATAGCTAAAAAACCTTATCACAGTTGTAAAGCACATAATATTAGCAGTGTTCCAAGGAAAATATTAGACTTTCTGATCACTTAACGAATGATAATAAGGGTACATTTTGGAACATGTCACTTTTATCTTGTGTATTTTAATAATGGCTTTCTCAAATGTGTAGCTTGTTAAAACTCCTTAGTACTCTATCACAAAAGTTAGCAAAAAGAAGCAGTCTTTGGTTTTTTTTCCCACACAAGTAGTGGGGAAAAAAATTAACATAGAAAATTTCATGGGAAATTGCACATAAAAAGAATTTGGAAAATAATTCAGAAAATTATTAAAGTGGTTTCATACTGAACAAAATTCATACTTATTCTGTGATACTGAACACACAGTCAAAGGTCGTATTAGAGCATTCATCTAAGAAAGCTCTTGGGATCTGGTCCAAAATATTTTTGCAAGTGACAGTGTATTCAGGAATTTCAGTTTTATAGATCTTTGAATGAAGAATAAGTTTGAACCGTTTAGTATCACACACTACCCTTCCAAAATGATAGGTAGATCATATTTAGAGGGTGATGGTTCTGTTAACAGTATGACACAATGGCTTCAGTGTTGTCACTCATATTTTATGTGTATATTATAGATACATCATCTAACTGTCTAAATGTGTAATGGATAGCTAGTTTATGATAAAGAGTATCTTCTTCAAAGTAACAACACAAAACCGGTTGCATCATTTCAAAAGTCTACTGTTACTCTAGATGGAGAAATAGTACCTGACCTCATGATGGCCACATTGAAAAATTTCAGCTTTCTATAGTGAAGTTTCAGACTTGTCCCTCAGTTCACTATGTATGTGTTTAAGAACCAGCATTTACTCAAGAGCCCAAGTGCTCGGGGTCGTGAAGCACCAAACATCACTCTACATGGTAAGATCACTCGCAGCAGCCCCATCACTCCTCCCTGACTTCAGAGTGAGTCCTTGCAACAAGAGTTGTTTCGCATTAACAGTTTCTGATGCTTACAGTCACATCTCTCTGTCTTTGCTTATTTTGCTAATCAACTTTATTTGGCTTAGGAAGTTGTAAAAGCTATTCTCAAATAACCAAAGCTTGCCAAGCTCTTTCCAGACATGCAACCATAAATTTAATGTTTTCTTCTTTCGATTGTGAGGATGAATTTAATATTTTAAATCAATACTTTAGGACTATTTGCAAACTAGATGCCTTATCCAAACTCTGCTTAATCTTTCTGAGGAGTGTCTACCCTTTTTTTGGATAGCAACAAGCTCACTGGGTTCAAAGCTGTGATAATGAAAGGCATAATAGCTTGGTTTATTCAGGTTTATAATCCTCTAAGGCAGTGCTGACTGAAGGTTGAATAAACACTGGGTTTATGATATTGGTAAACTCTCAGGAGATAAAAAATGGGGGATAAAATCTTCCAAAAACTAATAAGATATTAATGTGCAATAAAATTAAACAAACACTTTTTTAAAAACCTTCAAAATCAATTTAGACTTCTGACTTATGTTATTAACCCCTTAAATATAGGAAAATACCGAAATGACACAATAGGCAGTTCTGTTTCCTAGATGGTCACTAGTTACTTAGTTCAAGATAGTCTTGATAGTCCCATGGATGGTCTGAAGATACGACTGTGCTATGAGGTAATGGTGTATTACTGCAAGATGCGAACATTCACAGGTCTTTGAAAGTTGCTTATCCATAATGATCATGCAGCATCTAGGGTATTGCAGTATAAATTATTGGGTTCAATCATCTGAACTAAAGCACAGCTTTAAGTAATCGTTTTATACATAGCTGCGTGACACCAGCTGAGCCTAACTGCCTTCAGTCACTGCTTTTAACATTAGCAGTTAAGCCATCTTAAGGAAGCTAAGATATTCAGAAAATAAACTTTATCTGAACTCTCTGTTGCTCCCAGGAAAATGCCATTTGAATTTTAATGCTCTCATTCACAGACTGTCTAGATCCACCCAGTTTTATTTCACAGTTCTTTGGTCTGTATCAGACCTTTCTAGCAAACACTATTTACTGAAAAAAACCTGAAGTCTCAAGGCATCATATATGTATCTTAATCAAATTATTGATAACTGAACAGAAATAATCAGTTTTCCAGCAAAAAAATTCTGCAGTGCTTTTTGCTCTTTTATTATTATTGAGACACTTCTTGTATTGTTTTTGTTATTGAGAGGCATGGCCAGTCCACTGGCACAGGGCCCTCTTATCAAAGCAGTCTCAGCCTCCTTGCATTTCTCCATGCTTGGACACATCAGGCAGTCCTGTGCTTATCCTAAGTTCTGAACAAAACAGAATTGGAAATGCACTTAAACCCACTCCTGGCCCAGAGTTTAGCATCTTGGATGTATATTTTGAAATTTTTCCTGCAGCTCTTTCTATACATGATCATCAACATGTAATCTTTCTTCTTTGGATTTATTACGTTAGCTTGAACCTTAGAAAATAATTCCACTATCATTAGTGCCACATCTGTGCACCAACCTTGTCACCCAGGAGTAAAAATCTGGCATTTTTACATTACTCATAGAACACAATGCAGAGTTTGTAGCAGCTTGATGCCTTTGTCATGTCTTTGATAGCTCAAGCTGCCGTGAAAAAGTTAACCCCAAAACCTTTTAAAAGTATTTGAGCATACAGACTGCATTTATCGTTGACATGTTGAATGGCAACAGATTTGATTCAATATCAAAATCTAGAAATTTAAAAATTGTTGGACTATGGCAGAAATATGCTTACAGCTCAAGGTTACCTTTAAGTGCCTAGTGTCTGCAAAGTATAAAAATAAGAATCTTTCTGAGATTTCAACCTGAATATCTTCAATTCTGGAGTGTCCAGTCAACAGCAGTTCAGTATAGCAAGGACTAAAGAAGATAATGGACACTGCAAGCAGCCATAGGATGGAGGAACTATGACCTCACAGGGTTTGTTTTCAATACGGTGTAGGGACTATCCAGAAAACAAGTCCTCTTTACATCTTCAAATCTCTGAAAACACTAGCAAAATTTTAATGTGATCTGGATGTCTAACCTTTCTAGATCACCTTGAAAGATTCAGCTTCCATCTTTAATGATTTTCTCTCCTTTCTAGTAACAAAATTCACCCTAAATTCTCCTAAAGCCCTACCATCAAAACTTTAAACTCATTGTCTACTTTCAAATCTATCTGAAAGCTGTAGGCAGGTTGCTTTGCAATAGTACACTTTATGATGGATCAACTACTGTTTGCCACTGCCACTCTACGCTGGAATAGGCACCATCTCTTCTTCCACAGTCAACATAAATCATGCATCCTATACTCTAGTGATTTTGACAATATTGAAGTAATATGAGGAAGCCTGGAGCCAAGTCTGCATTGCCAAATGTTCCAGAACTTCACAGATCCAGGCATAACCAGAGACTTCCAGATACCTTTTAGAGCATAAATGTGACCCAGCAATCCCTGGCTATTACACCATTTACAAAACTGTTTTACTTTTGGTTTTATACTTTTTTCATCTTGTGTGCTCTTTTTTTTCTTTCTTTTTTTTTTTTTTTTTTGCATAGTAAATGGTTTCTTGATCATTTAAATCTGCCTTGGAGCACTTCAGTGGGCTTCTGATCTAGTTCTTATTCCTTGACCTCAGCGGTTAGCCCAATTCAGAAATTAAAACCTTTTTGAGATAGCAGAATTATTAAAATGCAGTAAAAGATAATGCTGTTTCCCCATTAGTGAAGGTGGATGTGCTGTATTGTCTGGATTGTGAGACTGGAAGATTCTGGGATACAGTACTATATCTTCCCTTTTTGCTTGTTCAAGAAGTATCCTAATAAGATTCAACCTACAACTTGCTTAAGTCAACAGGCACCTTTACATTGAGTTTAGAAACTTTCATATAAGGTTAGAAAAACCAGTAGGGATCAGATGGTACTGAGCAGTTTTCTTTGATTGTATTAATAAGTACCAGAAAAAGTATCACAAATGTTATTGCAGTGTTACAAGGAGAAGCTGACACTTGATTTGACTGCTATGGAAGAGCAATCACAGAACAGCAGTTCTAGATTCTCGATATTAACCTTATCAATATTAACTGCCCATGAAGGCATTTGCTCTTCCTCTGTGATGTTTTTGTTCCAACTGTTGGTGAATCCTATGTATCAAAAATCAAACAGTCTTCTAAGACCTCGGTATATATACAGAGGGGATTTTTGAAAAATGTTCACTATTAATGATACTGAGATTAGCAAGGATGAAATCTTTTCAGAACTTTACTTTGCATGGGTCTCTAGAAATAGAACTGGAATCAGATCATGGCTTTTTTTGGCTGTTAAGCTCTTGAAATAGATGATTTTTATTATTTTTTTTAATAAAAAAAGTGGTTTTCACATGATGCATAGTTCAAGTGGTATGCTATTAAAAGTAAATTTTTCATCCTTGAATCTCTCTGCTTAAAATGAAGGGAATAGGTAAATCAGGAAAAGGATGTAAATGTGGAACTAAAGTTATTTAAATTTTTTTTTTCTAATAATTTTTTTACTAATCTACACTTAAGAATCTTTGGTCTGCCAGTATTTTTTAGAGAGAGAACTGAATCCCCAGTGATATAAATAGCATCTCTCTGTGAGAAAGAATTCCAGTTTCATTGTGCCAATGCTATTAGGAGGCTATTTGATTTATATATCTCAAGCACAAACAAGTGGTGTGACACCTGTGAGAGCAGAGTTCAGGAAAGAGTTGTGAGAACAGCTTATTTATCTGTGACCCTTCATACAGTAATAATAAGGAAACAGGGCTTGATCTGGATGTCACTGGGTTTATTGTGAGTCTTCCATTGACATTAATGTACTTTGGAAGAAGTCCATAATAACCGTTACAGTACATTAACAGATCAGCTTTCAGTGCAAAGGATGCCCAGGCATATTGCAAACTGTTAAGTGTAGGTACCCTTCAAACATATTCTAAAAGCATCTGACACTTTACAAGAGCCGTAGAAAATGGACTACCTACTTGCAAATGCAGGAGGAAATAAGTGTATAGTGGATACTCAAACTGAAGCTGCCCAGAAGAGTGGAGTTAATGTAATTTTGATCTGCTCTTTGAATGGAAAAACTTTAAGGAATTTTTATATTGAGCTCATCTTTTGTGAACAGTTACATTTGCAAATAGTGCAGAGCAGCTTTTAAAGGAACAGAACAGAACATGTCTAACTCCAGGTCTCAAACCTTTGTAGAAATGATAATATATATAAATAATAAAGACAAATATTCTGTATGAGGTTTGGGTATAGGGCTTTTCTTTCAGTTTGACGGAAAATTGTTCTATGCTACATGTATGCTCCATATGCTGGAGCACCTCTCCTACGAGGACAGACAGAGGGAGCTGGGCTTGTTCAGCCTGGAGAAGAGAAGGCTCTGGGGAGACCTAATTGCAGCCTTCCAGTACCTAAACCGGACCTACAGGAAAGCTGGTGAAGGGCTGTTTAATAGGGAGTGCAGTAACAGTACAAGGGGTAACGGGTTTAAACTAAAAGAGGGTAGATTTAGCTTGGACATTAGAAAGAAATTCACTGTGAAAGTGGTGAGGCACTGGAACAGGTTGCCCAGAGAAGTTGTGGAGGCCCCATCCCTGGAAGTGTTCAAGGCCAGGTTGGATGGGACTTTGGGCAACCTGGTCTAGTGGAGGGTCTCCCTGCCCATGGCGGGGGCGGCGGGGAGGGTGTGTGGAACTAGATGATCCTTGTGGTCTCTTCCAACCCAAACCATTCTTTGATTCTATGATAAAAACGGGAATTTGGGAGAAAATTCAGATGCACTCTGATGAGGATCCCAGCACAACAGCACCGGGAATACTCTCCTCCTGGAGGTAGGATGCTGAGCAGAAAAAGCTCAGTGCAAATCAGAGTCAATCTTACACAATTCTTGTCTGCTCAACCGCACATGGCCTGTCTTATTCTGAGGTGGGTGAAGGGAAATCTCATCCTACAGTGTTCAAAAGACAGGAGACATGAACGTGCTTGTGAACCCTACAGATAAATTAGGTAGGGACCTAAAAATAATGGGGAAGGATGTTAGAAACTAATGAATTCCTTCAGGAATTTCCCACTCCCCTTCTGAGGATGTCTGTAGCTGGCACTGTTACCCACGTACTGACTCATGATCACTGTATTTCCATAAGCTCCTGTTGGTGTTGTCATTTAGTTACTGATATAACTAAGAGGACTACACCATATGGTGGCATTGCTGCACTGGGTACTGTTAAATACAGAAGTGACGTGAATTGCACGTATAAAGTCGTATTTTTAGTATTCAGAACGACAACATAGACCAGATTTTTCCAAAACTCGTGGTTCTCATCAGAGTATCAAAACAAGGGCCAGATTCTCAAGTTTTCAGCTTGCAGCTGCTTGTGCTGGGACATTCATTGTTAGATTTTTCAGAAGAGTTTTCAGTCAGAAGTACTATGATCTTTTGATTATGTTCATCTGCTACTCCAATGAGTGCTGAGATACTGCAGTTTTCCCATGGACTGAGGATTTTTATTTCACATAAATCTAGCAACTTATAGGGTCAGCTGGGCTTGTTCTTCCTCTCCTCATCTACATCTCTCTAACTCTATGGGCATTCTGAAGTCTTTCCTGAATATGCTGATCCAAGGAGAATAAATTCCATACATGGAAAACTTGTGCTCTAAGGGAGCACAAAAACCAATACGGTCCTAGTATGAAAGAAATTACAAATGCCTGGCTACAAACTCTGGTCACTTCACTTAACTGAACAATGATTTCTCCAGCAAACATTGTTAATGTTTATGAATTCTGTTTGTCCACACATGTGGTTACTACATGTGATTATATCTGAACAAGAGAAAAAGGATACACGTGCAATAAAATATTTGCTTAGCTGGTACTTTGAAAGTAGGTGATTTTATGTACAAAGGTACATGCAAACTGAACCCTCCCTAAATTATGAAAATAAGAATATGACTGTGCAGGTATCATAACATTTATGATAAAGTTATGATCCTTAGCTAGAAAGCTAATTTCACAATCTATTAGAAGGTGGTAGCATTCTATGACAGGGTTACATCATCGGTGGACAAGGGAAGAGCAACTGATATCCTCTACCTGGACTTGCGCAAAGCATTTGACACTGTCCCACATGACGTGCTTATCTCTAAATTAGAGAGGCATGGATTTGATGGATGGACCACTCGGTGGATAAGAAACTGGCTGAATGGCCACACTCAAAGAGTTGTGGTCAATGGCTTGATGTCCAAGTGGACATCAGTGACGAGTGGTACTCCTCAGGGGTCAGTACTGGGACCAGCACTGTTTAACATCTTTGTCGGCAACATGGACAGTGGGATCGAGTGCACTCTCGGCAAGTTTGCCAACGACATCAAGGTGTGTAGTGTACTCAGCGTGCTGGGGGGAAGGGATGCCAGGCTGAGAGAGTTGGGATTGTTCAGCCTAGAGAAGAGAAGGCTGTGGGGAGACTTAATTGCGGCCTTCCAGTACCTAAAGGGGCCTACAGGAAAGCTGGTGAGGGGCTGTTTACAAGGGCATGGAGTGATAGGACAAGGGGGAATGGGTTTAAACTAAAAGAGGGGAGATTTAGATTAGATATTAGGAAGAAATTCTTTACTGTGAGGGTGGTGAGGCACTGGCACAGTCTGCCCAGAGAAGCTTTGGAGGCCACATCCCTGGAAGTGTTCAAGGTCAGGCTGGATGAGGCTTTGGGCAACCTGGTCTAGTGTAGGGTGTCCTGCCCATGGCGAGGGGGTTGGAACTAGATGAACTTTGAGGTCCCTTCCAACCCTACCCATTCTATGATTTTATCAATGTATATTTTTCAGATCTATCTAATCATCTCTTGTTTCATAACATGAGTAACAGGTTACATTACTCATAGTATTTGGTCATAGTGCAGCTGGTGCTCCTGTAACATGGTGTTACTGGTTTCTGCTGAAGTCCTTCTACGAAACCACTGGGATATTTTTATGTGTTGCTCTATGTGAAATATCATGACACCAGTTATCATTTCTCATGCTAACTAGCATGACTTCTTTTTCTCTTCTGTCCTGAGCATACACATCAACTTCTGCCATTTTTAGAAGGATAGTCCTGGTATGTGACTTGGAATATCGTACACTCATACAGAATAGTTTGGGTTATAGGATTATAGAATCTTTAGGGTTGGAAAAGACCTCTAAGATTATCAAGTCCAACCGTCAACCCAACACCACCATGTCTAGTGAACCATGTCCTAAAGTGCCATATCTACACGCTTTTTGAATACCTCCAAGGACAGTGACTCCAACACCTCCCTGGCGAGCCTGTTCCAATACCTAACCACTCTCTCTGTGAATAATTTTTTCCTAATATCCAATCTAAACCTCCCCTGGAGCAATCTGAGGCTATTTCCTCTTGTCCTATCATTTGTTGTTTGGGAGAAGAGACCAACACCCACCTCACTACATCCTCCTTTCAGGTAGCTGTAGAGAGCGAAAGGTCTCCCCTCAGCCTCCTCTTCTCCAGACTAAACAGTCCCAGTTCCCTCAGCCGCTCCTCATAAGATTTGTGCTCCAGACCCCTCACCAGCTTTGTTGCCCTTCTCTGGACATGCTCCAGCACCTCAATGTCTTTCTTTGAGGGGCTCAAAACTGAACACTGTACTCAAGGTGCGGCCTCACCAGGGCTGAGTACAGGGGGATGATCACCTCCCTGCTCCTGCTGGCTACACTATTCCTGATACAAGAAGTGGGTTTTAAATACCATCTAGTTCCAACTTCCCTGCTGTGGGCAGGGACATTTTCCACTAGATTAGGTTGTTCAAAGCCCTATCCAATGTGACCTTGAAGGTTATCCTCCTTTTTGAACCTGCCGCTGGATCTCGTACTATGCCATAGTTCTTATCTCGACTTAGCCCTTCTATCCCCCTAGTACTGTCTGCTTTGTCTCCTCCCTTGTCAAACACTGCCGTCAGTTAATGATATCCATATTGCACACACATGGCTTGTTTTTCCCCGAAGGCACACATGATTTCTTTAATTAGACACATTTTCTTTTTCATTCACTTTTCGGGAATTTTATTTGGGAGATTTCCAGCAATGTAGCCTAGAATGGAAGCCATCTTGTGTGATAGTAATTGAATTTTTTTTTTCTGTACTTTAATTCTAATTACAAGATAGCTGAGACATGCTTAAATATGCTTACTTCCCACCTTTCTTTTCTAGTTTACAGTTATATAGTTTTCTCTCAAGACAATGCAGTATTTCTGACAAATTGCATCATTTTGAAAATGTGATTGAGACAAGTGAAACACTGAGGTGATGCTATACACGATAAAAGAGTTTATCAGCTATGTATAAAAATCAGAATTGAAAGAAGAGTGTATATATTCAAAGCATGAGGGACAATCCTTGAGCAAATCTGGGAAGTATCACAGACTTTTGAGAATCAGAATCTGTTAGTCCAATCTATAAACCGTACCCAACAACTGGCAAGGCAACGTTTGCAGTGAGCATTCAAAGGATATTTTTATATCAAAGTCAAGAGTAACTCCAACTTCTCCCTTACAGGGTGTGAAGACAAAAACTGTGATTCTCCTCCCACCTTTAGGTGTTCCACACCACAGCTGTACAACCCATTAATGTCCAAGTAGCACAAAACAAAGAAAAAGCACACCTTGCCTCTTTTTATCATTGGAATGAAAACGCGTGCAGATAGTAAGCAGTTTCATTTCTTCCAGTGGTTCCTGAAAGCAATTTTCATAAGCACTACGTACTGCTTTGTCTTCCTGAACCCACTGTTAGGAGCAAGCGCTATTCATTCTGGTGTTACTTTTTAATTTGTCCTGGGAACTTTTGGTTTCGCAGAAACGGCTCTTAGTCACCATGGAAGAGTAAGGTACACTTCCGGAAAATACTGCTCTTTTTAATTTGCAGATACTGTGTGATTAAAGGCAAGAAATGTAGTAAATAATTATCTAGGGAGATTTTACGCATGTTTAAACATGCCTGGAGGAGTGCGAAGGGGTTGGTTTAAGAAACAAGGCTGTCTTTGTTTAAATCCTACTCTGGGGTTTGGTGCAAATACAGGAAAAAGTCATTATTGTCTCCCATTGAGGTAAATCATGAGTTACATTGGTATTCCTGTAAAACCAGTGAAATGAAAGGAAAATTGCAACATTTCATTTGCTAATACATTTGTGAAAGATGGTAATTGTACCTGTGCACCTAAAGGTCATACCAGTCTGCCCTACTTCAGAACTTACTTCCTGCTCTTTCCTCTTACAATATGAATCCAAATGATTAATAAGATCTAAGAGAACTAGGCACAGAAGCAGTACAAAACATGGTAACCGGGCATATGTGTGCATGGGAAGAAACTGAAAAAACAGCTAAGAGCATAAAGGTTTGCATATGCAAATATGCACAGGCTGTGAGTGAGTCTGTGCAGGTTTGCATTAAAGCACAGAGTAAAGTATTAACACACCTATCCTCTGAGAAAGGCTAATGAGAAAGGCAGGCTGTGCAGCCTCTGTTCCTTCTGCTGTCCTGCAGACCTATGGGTAGGTTATTAGAGTTAATCATATTTAAAACCTCAAAGTTCCTCTCTGGCTGGCTGAGAGCAGGTGCTCTTGAGACACCTCTTACTCTTTTAAGGTGCCATGTAGTAGGTATCTGTGTTGTCACATCCCTAGGTATTCGTCATGTTCTTTATAGCCCCACTTCCTGAAGCAATGGGGAGCTTCATTTTCCTTAAAAAGGGAATGTCCGATACTGCAAGAATTGTGGAAAAGCTTAAAGACATAACCTGACCAGGTTCAAAAACCCCAATGGAAAGGTATAAGAACCAGCATATTTGCCTTCACTAAAAATCTCATGACGTTTTAAACTGGCTCATTATTTTTGAAATATTTTTGAGCCTGGATCAAAATATACTTGAGCTTTCTAGTGGTGGGCTTACTTGCATTTTTGGATCTTTGCATTGTTATTATTCCTGCTGTAGGGGCAACTGAATCAGGAACTACTAAAACCTTTCCACGCCGATCAGCTGCAAAGACACGGGCTCTCGTAATGCATGGAGCCTGGATGGAGACCTGCTGGCAGGAAGTGAGGACAGTTAATGGGTAAAGGTACTCTTGGTGCCAGTTACTAAGTCTATTGAGAACATTGTGTTAAACAGCACAGATATTTACAGCCTGATCAAATAACAGCATAGCATTACTAATGCTCCCGAAATAGGTAGGAAGGTTTTGCTTTCTTCCTTCCCTCCCATTCCATTCCATTCTACCACTTTTCAGATAAATTCCCGTTCTCTTTTTTTTTTTTAATTTTATTTTATTATGTGGAAATAATCATTATTCTCAGTTCAGGTTGTATTAGTAAAGGTTTGAAGTGGTTTTTGAAAGGAAGGGGAAGAAATCTTAAAATATCAAGAATATTTTTTGAAAGAACCTTCACTTCAAAGTGGGGTAAATTTACAAAATGTAAGGACAGAAGAAATGCCATACTGAGTCAGACCATTAATCCATTCAGGCCAGTACTCTGTCTCTAACAGAGGTAATAAGAGGTGCTATTTTGAGAGAGTAATGGTGATTAGCTTCAGTCCCTTCCTCTTGGTGACTTCCAGCATCCAAAACCTTTGTATTAGTGAAGCTAGAGAGCATGTCCCTGCCTATTCCTTTTAGTCTCTGTCTCTAGACGCGATTCCCATGACTTTCTTTATGATTCATTTATGATCCTGCTGATATTATTAGTCTCCATAATCTCTTTTTGCAAGAAATTCTGTTGGTTTCACCAACAAACCTAGTCCTCTACCCACTGTGTGAAAAGGTACTTTCTATTGTCTGATTTAAACTTACCTTCTGTTGATCTCAGGTACTGCTCAACTAGTACTGCAGGGTTTGGGTGAGTAACAGTTCCACATATACCTTATTCACTGCCTTGTAGATTTTGCAAACCTTGGTCATACTCTGTCTTCTCCTCTCCAAACTTGATTTTCAGACTCCTTAGTGTTCCCTTGTAAGGGGATCGCTTTACCTCCTTCCTCATTTTAGTTGACCTTCTCTGTACTTTCTCGAATTCCACGGACTTTTCTGAGACGCAGACCAGAAATACACACGGTATTCAGAATATGGTCACATCAATGTTTCAAACAGTAGCAAAATAATACTTTTTGTTTTTTTCTCAATCCTTTTCCCAATGATGCCATTGCTTGTTGAGCAGATAATTGCAGGCAGCTGGCAATGACGAATGAAATCTCTCCTGAGTTGTACCTGCCATTTCTGGGTTCAGCATTATGTAAATATGATTTGTATTATTTTTCCTACCTTACAATTATCTACTCAAGTTTATCCATTGGGGTTTTTTTCTACTTATTCACTGAGGTCCTTTTGATGATCCTCACCACCAGCATGGTATTTAAGAGATTTCACAATTTATTCCCTTTTCCAGGTTACTGATCAAGGTCTTGAATAAAACTGGTGCCAATACTGATTCATTAGCGACTCATCTACGAATTCTTGGCCTCTACAAGTGACCATACTTAGACCACTTGATCTTCTTTATCCACACACCTTACTTGCACATCAGTAAACCAGAATGTTGAGAGCCCCACCAGGTCAGTGAGGCAGGATGTTACAGGAACCTTCCCAATAAACCATCTTTATTTATGTACTCAGTGGTGGTTTATTTATCACAGACTCTGTGATAAATTTATTTATTTAAACTGATTTATCACACCTCCTATGTGGAGGGTGGATCCACCAGATTGTAGGTACCAGGTCCTGTCCATCCAGACCCCTCTTTCAGGATGGGATTGCTAAACCACCACTTCTCTCGTAGAGTAGAATATACACCTTTATAAGGTACTCCAAATTCTCTTTTATTTCTCTTAACTTTGTATCTATGTATTACAGGCTTTGCTTTCTTCTCCTTTGTGCAATGTCCCATTTTTAAACTGCCATTCTTTTCCCTAAGATAGTAACCTTTTCCATTTCCCATCATTTGCTATGATAGCTTTTCCCTTGAGCCTTGAAGAGATTTCATTTGATGACTTCATTTTCTCCTGGAATTGCAGTACACAGTTTAACTGGGCTTGCGATACATTCTCCAGGCTCTTGCTTGTTGAATCCTTACAGGATTTTTTTGCTTGATTGGTTGAAATTATTTTTTTTTTCTATCTGTCTCTTTTTTAATCTAGTGCTCTTTCTTGAAGCTGAATATCTGCTGAATTTCTTTGTCTTTTTCTCCCGTGATACAAAGATAACTTCAACTACATTGTGATCACTATTACAGAGTAGCTCACCCACTAGTAACTCTTGAGCAAGGTCCTGTGCACCTCTTGAGATCAAGTTCAGGATAACATCTGAATTTTTTCCCCAGGTTCTGAGATAACCTGATACAGGAAGGAGTTTATTGCATTATTTATTTATTTTTACAGCCTATGTTTGGAAACATAATCCTAATACTACATTTTTACTACTGAATTGCTGGATTTCACCCACATATATTCCTCAGTGCTCTTCTTTTCCCACAATATAATACAAATACTTTATTTGCACTTTGTATTATCCTTCCTGTACCATGCCTCTCTCACGCCCTAATATCTTATCTGCACTTTCTACAAAATTGATGCCCTGTCATGATAATAACCTTGTTAACCTCCCTTCAACCAGTCTCTGTGATGTGTCTTCTGTCCGGTTTGCCACTGGTACCAAGTATTCAAATTTTTCTATCTTATTTTTTAGGCTTCTGTTATTGCAGTAGAAGCATCTATAATTTTTGGCCTTGCTCAGTATTGCACATGCTACTCAACTGGCACTGTATAAGCAACCTGATTTGCATTCTCCATTTATCACAATTGTTTATTTATGTCCCTCCTGGTCTTTTTGGAGGTGCATTGAACATTAGCCACATCCTCTTTGAAGATTGCATCAGACTGAACCAAGTGCTCCTCAATGCCTGTGAGCTTTCCCTCTGCTTCTAGTTTAGATAATCCTCTATGATCTTTTTAATTTTCAGCACCAGGAGCCAGGCTCTGTTTTGGTTAAAGTATGCCTATTTTTCTAGGATACAATCTTCCCAAAACATTTACCAGTTCCTAATACAAACGAATCCCTCTCTTCCACACATTTGAGTCAGCCACACCCTGAGGCTCTGGACTTCTGCCTATCTTATGGGCCTTACACTGGAACTGGCAGTGTTTCAGAGCAGAGAGGTCATGGAGGACAATCTCCTGCCCAGCAGCTTGCATTTGTCATGCAGAGCATTTCTCCCACACTTCCCCACGTCAGCAACATGGACCAAGATCAGGGGCTCTTTCCCTGCTCCTCAAACCAACCTAACCAAAGCCAAGACCTTGTGAGATCTGCTGCCTTTGCACCTGACAGGCAAAATACTACTTGATCCTCTCCAGCACTGCAAACTCAGCTATCCACATGCCTATGAAGCAAACCTTCCACTCCCACCACCTGCTTCTCCCAGCCCTGAAGACCCCACAAGTGCAGGAACACTTACAGCACAGGAAGACATTGTGGCACCAGCTGGGTGCTGCATCCTATCTGACAGACCTCTTGCCCTGAGACTTGCATCCTCCTCAGCAACACGAGACTCTAAGTGGAAGCAGGAATATCCCCATGGACCTCATTTGTGAACGTCTCTGACTCTCCTAACTGCTCCGGTTCAGCTTCTCTCAGCTCAGAACATCCCTGCTCTCTCAGGGGCCAGAAGGGTTGTGCGTCACATACACACGTAAAATATCCCCCCTGAGAAGACACTCTCACCCACTGTACCCTGTGCGATGGATGAGGGAGCCCCCAGCCTATTGCTGGGCTTCCACCTGCACCTTGAGCTGGAAACACAGCTGTTCTCTGAAAGCATACTCTGAAAGTAATTTAGCTCCTCTTCTGATTAGATAATGAAGATTATGTTCTCCTCTTAATCTATTTTACCCTTATTAAGCTAGTTAATAGCAAAGTCAAATCTGGTTTGACTGTGACCTACCCTGCTTACTTACCTTCCAGGAGCAATCCTGACATGATATCAGAATTGCTGAAGGGACTGCCATTGCTCTTTTTATTTCAGTCTTTTATAGATGAAAAACTGATATAAAATGTTTCCTCACCCTGATGTGAAAAGATTTTATTTCCATATACATCGCATGGGGGGGGTGCAATTACTAAACATGTAAAGTACTGAAGTAAACCTAGGGTATTTAAATCCTTTTTCCTAATTTTTGCTCTAATCTTATTTCCTGCAATTAATTTATTTTCCCAGCAGACTGATTCAAAGCAGAAAAATTCTGGTTTGGTTTTAATACATCTAAAGAGTACGGATCAGAAGATTCTGATTTTTTCATTCCATTTAATTAATTTATCATTTGATTTAGCATTTCTGTGAATTTGCATTGGTCTAACACCAGTGTAACAGATTATTTTTTAAAGCTATATGAATGGTTTATCCATTTCATTCATGGATAATATCCTTCACTGCAACAACCCGAAATCTTGTCATTACATGAGTGCTTCTCACTGAGGATTTGGTTCTGCAGTTTTAAATTAAAGGTCTCTTCACCAATGACAGCAAGCCACTTCACGAAATCCATAAATCTTCTGCTGGTGAAGTGTTTTACCAGCCAAAAGAATGCAGCTTGGGGTCTTTACTTTCAGGCATACAAAATGAGTCAAATATCCAAAAGTTAGGCGTCTAGTCAAAATCAGGTGTTTAACTTCACTTCATAGTGATGGTGACAAATAGGATTAATTGTCTTCTGGAATTGCTGGATTTAGATACTTATCTCAGGATTAAAAAAAAATAAAAAATAAAAAAGAAACTGGCAATGTCTCCAGACCTGTTAGAGCAGTATAAGAAATGAAGAGAACAGCAGCATGCTAGAGATGATATCTGTAAATAGAGAGAACTGCTGGGGTGAATTCAGCGAGTGAAAAAGAATAAGAAAGGATGGGGTACTAAAGATAAGCATCAGATCATCAGATCATGGCTGTAACAATTTTCTTTCTTAAAGAACCATGCCAATCTACACCACACATGACTAGAGTAAAAAAGAAAAATGGAAGGGGGGATGGACGGACGGATGACACATGGACAGAACGGCACACAACACGGACATAAGGAAATGACAGAATTTTGTAATTGTGTGGCACAATTACAAATTTTCACTCTTCAAGCGCCACCCCTTGGGGTGATGGCTATTCTGGATAAGTTCTTCTGAAAGCTGTGATTTTGGTTCTGTAATTTTTTTTAAAAAGCTCTTCAGCAATAAAAGAAAGCCGCTTCAGGACAATTACAAATCAGTTGCTGATGCACTTTTTCAGTAGCTGTATTATCTTTCTCTGGCGCTTCACATTCACTCTGACTTAACAGCTCAACACACTCAGAAACAAATTGGGAATATATTTCAAGATTCAACACAGTGTGACTTTGAGTAGATGCAATTTCAGGCATGTAAGCATGAGAACGAAGCAGCAACATTTTTCATGACTGGGCTTTAGTAACTTAAAACAACTCCATGGGGATCAAAGACTGTAATGAAGACAGAGTCACTGGGGATGGCCAGCTCTCTGCAGATGGCACTAACCTCACTCCACATTGTCCCATGTGAGTACATTACAGACCAACAAAGCTTTGGAGGGGTGGAGAGAATAACTTCAGTAATCCCACACAGAAATTCAGGGAAGAAAATAGGCATGAGGAAGACAAAAGGAAATCAAGAAAATGAAAAGAATGTGGCTAATTATCTCCAAAGGTCTAAATTATTCCCTGACACAGGGCTGAAAGGGCCTTGGCACTCGCAGAACTGTCAGTTCCTGTCCTGTGCTGACATTATTTTTTCTATTATATGCAGTTTTCCTCAAGAAAAATTTGGATAAAGATTTTAGGAACTTCCATGTTCAGAAGATGTGGAATTACTCCATCCCATTGACACAGTCATAACACAGATGTCAATGAGAGAGAGAACAGACATTAAAAGAGGACACTTCAAGGTGTATTTGTTAGTGTAAACAGAAAATAAAAATTTGTTCATTCATCACAGCCATAGTGTGTTTTTATTGCTGTTGCAATGTAAAAAGGCAGTTAAGACAACCTGCTGTGATTTCCTGAGAATATATTTCCAAATATATACTTTAACTACATGGTTTTCATTGTAAGACACTATAAGTCATCTTAGGTTACATTAAAATTACTGCAGAGATTTCCAGTATGAGGTTAAAAAGCCGGGCAAAGTACTCTATAAATGCAATCAGGCTCAAAACCGAGCAGGGATCAAAATAAACTTGCATCTGAACATTTCACATAAAGGTAAAGAAAACCAATTTAAAACATTCCTTCCACTATTAATTCCTGAGAGTTAAAAAAAGGGCCTTGAAGTCTTTTAGGTAAAGATTCAATTACGGACTGCTGTAGTGCTGGCAGGGAGTAAGCTCTCCTGCTCATTTACAAATAGGTCTCTTCCACTGATGCTTCTTGCACTACCACAGAACAAGGAAGGAAACATCGTCCCTCTACCTCACCTTTCCCCCTGAGAACACGAAGTATGGAGGGGGCCAAGGTGAGGGTCATCACAAGGGTAGGCATTGCCCAGCAGAAAACCCTTCCCTTCCAGCACTGCAGCAAAGCTGAAAGAGTCAGGAACACAGTGCCACTCCACCCTGAGGTCACGAACACAGGAGCTGCCCTTTACACAAGACGGGAGCAAAAGTGTCACAGTTCTGCCTGGGAGGAGTGTTTGCAGGAGGGTCTGCATAAATCTGCAGTTTTAAAAGGGCTACAGTAAAAACACAGTTGTATTACATTTAGAGGAAAAAATAAAAAAAAAAAAAGGAGAGAAAAAAAGTAATCTGTCTTTACAGTTGAACTGGAAACTGCAGCCACTTTGTTTTTCTTTTGAATAATAGATCTCATGACACACACAACTGACACAGGAGACTGGACTGTTGATCAAAGTCAGAGCACCAGTTCCTACAGCGGGGTAGAGTGAGGAGCTGTGTCCCGGTTTCAGCAGAGATAGAGTTAATTTTTCTTTCTAGGAGATGGTATAGTGTTTTGGTGTTTTGCATTTAGTATGGGAATAATACTGATAACACGCTGATGTTTCCAGCTGTTGCTAGGTAGTTGTAGTGACTACACTAAGTCAAGGGCATTTCAGCTTCCCACACCCTGCCAGGAGCACAAGAAGCTGGGAGAGCACATCCAGGACAGCCGGCCCAGCCTGGCCAGAGGGATATTCCATACGATATAACATCATGCTTCATATATAACTGGGGAGGCTAGCTGGAGGTGGGATCGCTGCTCAGAAACAGTCTGGGTGTTTTACTTTCCTTCCACATGTGGTGAACAATTGCAGTTGTGCATTACTTGCATTACTAGTAGTAGTATTATTATTGTTATTGTTGTAATTATTGTTGTTGCTATTCTCTTCCTTAGATCTCAACCCATGAGTCTGTTTTTTTCATTCTGCTCCCCATCCCCTTGAGGGGGAGGAGTGAGTGAGTGCCTGTGTCGTGCTTAGCTGCTGGCTGGGGCAAAACCCCCTTCTGCTCAATTAAAAGTTCAGTCCAGTCTGTATCTCCAAGATACTTGGGATTAGTTTCACTCACACATTACTACTTTATTTTCTTCTTAAAAGAGAAATCACAAGGCAGAAAGAAATAATATTCTCTGTAGAAGAGAAACTTTTTCACTTTTTCTCTTCAAACAAGACGAGTAAATGGATTTAGGTTTTAAAATAATATAGAGGGAATGGAATGAGCATTTTCTAGGGCAAAGAGTATCACTGAAAGGACTTCACTGCCTAGAAGCAAAACAATGGGGGGAAAAAAAAGCGTGAGTTTCATTATCTAAACCTTGAATCAAAATGGGCCAGAATCTGGTATCTATCCACACACTGAATGGTTCCCTAAGGAACAGTCCTATAGTGAAATAAGGTGAAATGAGGCAGCACCAGCTACTGAAATGGAGCTCACACAATGAATAATTCTTAATTCTTACGACAGCTGCTTGCTGTGGGTGAGGGAATGGTGCGTTCCTGGCATTATTTTTTTATAATAAGTGGAAAAATTTGAAATCACACATTTTCCCTTCAAGAAAACTTTGTATATAATGCAAGCGGTTATATGACTCATATATTGGTAAAGTAAGGTGGGGTTTTCCTACTTAAGTTTTGGTGCCAAAATTTCAGCTGAATGAGAGTATTTTTTTTCAAATTCCATGCAGAGTTTTTGCTGATGATTTTTCCTGGCGATCTCTAATAAGGATATTACAAGAACGATCAGCATGGAATGATATATAATGAGCTAATAGTCATTTATTATCCTTGACATAAATATGACTTTGTTAACAGGACTAGTTTCTTTGTCCTGTTATGCTAAAAGAAACAAGAAGAGGAGCAGGTAAAGTTCTGAATATAAATATCAAATTTTCAGTTAAGGATTTTCAGCAATTTAAAGACGTACATGAAGCTGCATCTGGGAATATTTAGACTGCTGGGGAAGCTAATGCAAACTGAAAGCAAAAACTAAGGCAAATCTACATGTATGCTAAGACCAATGAAGAGTAAAAAGGTCTCTGTGCAAATTCTCATTAATTCAAATCAGGATGAACTGGCACCCTTTGATGGCTAATGATCTGAACAGAAGACTGCAAGAATAAAACCAAAGGAAATAAGTAAAAATATCAACCTTTGAAATCATCAAACCACACACTCAAGACAAACATACTACTGAACCCAGAGAATGCTGAGTTGGTGGAAGATGCAACCAAAGTTCTAAGGGAATATCTCCTAGGACATCTGCTTTTTTTTTTTTTTTTCAAAAGAAGAATGAGATTTTATCCAAACAGAAGTGGAAAAGCTTTGCAGGCAAGAGATAAAACATTATAGTAATCAGAGTTTAAACTAGATCATGAAATGAAGTGGGTTAGAATTTCTGGTAAAAGTAATAATCAGCCTGGGCATTAAAAATACCTAGACCCAAATGGTTCTGAAACAGAAAATTCTTAACTCCAAGATTTGTTTCTACTTCAAATCAAGCAGGTCCACTGAAATCCAAGGGCCTCAGTTTCCTAAGGAGTAGTGTCATTTTGATTTCTGGTTTTAACACCATGGACGGAAAAAAACCCAACCCTCGCTTTTTACCATTAAAAACATAAATGGATCTGGGTTGTGATTCTCATCCAAATTTATCTGGATTCTTTTCCCAACATAAAATATTTGGATTGTGGAATGGAGAAAAATGGTGTATTCATTCATAACATTAAATTTCCACTTGTGAATTAAGTGGAAATTTACTACTTAAAAGTGTCTTTTCTTAACTATTTTTCTATATAATTTTTCTTGGCCAGTTTCTATTTTAAAGGATAGTGTCTTATTGATTTAATTTAAATTGGGAATTAGCTCTAAAACAAAAGTTCTCCCATCAGTGACATACTCCTCATTGGCTATATTAGGCTAAACATACACAAAGTTATGTTTAGAGTATGACATTTACAATCGCTTGAGTCCTTCTCTTTTTTAGGTGTACTAGCCTCCTAGAAAATTGAACTAATTTTTAAACCCTTCCTTAAATGTTTAAATACATCATGTAGTAACACTAAATCTATTAGACTGGCAAGCATGTGAAAATGTATTTATACAGATGAGAATAAATATTGGTATTTAAAACAAGAATGTTTACTACATCTAGTGCTAACAACTAATCAATATCTATTTAAAGGCTTAGCAGAAAGAAAAGCAGAAGTTTACTATGTGGAAACAGATGCTGGTAATTAATTTGCAAATCTTTTGAAAGATTTGCAAGGAAATAAAAGCCATCAACAACAAAAAAATCACCTTTAATGTACATGAACTGTCCATGATATTTTCTCACTCACTACTTCATACCAGTTTGTGATATTTTGAAATCTACAGTTATTGCTTCCAAGATTTTTGGTCCTATATTCAGAAAAGAAACAAGATGCCAAGATGACTTTACTATTCACAATCTCTTAGTGATCTCAGAATAAAAGTGCTGTCGCCAAGGCCTCTGGTCTCGTACAAGTATTGTCCATACAGGCAGTTGTCCTGTGTTCAGACGTGAAATTTAAGGCACTAAACCCCAATCCTGTATCTGATCCCCTCCCGCTGCTTCCTGAGTTACGTTTCTCTTGTGTATAATTACTAGTAAGGCTGGGTAGAGACTGCCTTGGCTAGATTTAAGCCTAGTTGCTGAGCCTGGTCCTTAGTCCTCCTCAAAGGTGCAAACTGCTCATTTGCAAATATATCAGCATATACAGTTTCTATATTTGCATGTACATGCATTCTGAAGACACTTAAGGAAACTTGTAACCAGATTCATAGATTTCGACCACAACATAAACAAATAGTTGGTGCTAATTAATTTTAAATGTGTAGCATATTCTGATAATGACATCCTATATGAAAAGAATAAAGCAGTGGGTAGAAGAAAAACCACAGAAAATAAACCAAGTAATCCTGTGTGTTAGGTCAGAGTTCTAGGTTGCTGTATGTTGTAAATTCATGAGGAGGAGGAATTTAGTGACAGGCCAAAGTCTTTAGGCTTTAATTAATGTCATGGGGATGATAGATCTGCAGTGCACTCATTTCATTTCACACAAATGACTATGCAAGTCACCTTTGTTATCTACTAAGTGCTCTGTGGGAAGAAACAAAACAGTCACAGACATCGCATTATAATCCAAAAGAAAGGGTCTTAGGCCATCATTTTCAAAGATACCTAAAGTGCTTAAAATAGAATAGAATAGAATAGAATAGAATCATTAAGGTTGGAAGTGACCTCAAGGATCATCTAGTCCAACCATCCCCCCACCACCTATTACCCACTAGACCAAGTCCATAAGACTTTCAGTATGGTTTGGGTAACTACATCTTTCGGTTGTACTGAAAACCTCAGCTGCAATATTTGCTTTCTTCTAAGCTACACTCTATCAGTTTCAGAAATAAAAGGCAATAGTAATGGTGTTTAAAATCCACTCCCATTTGTAATGGTCCTATTAAAATCACATAGGTATTTATTTTAAGAAATCGTGGGTAATATATGACCCTCTGCTAGCTTTAGTTGGCAGGTATCTTTCTCTTTCCATCACTCAGATGAACACTTAGCTAAGAAACCACATCTCATTGGATTTTGTGCTTGTAAACTATTTTTATTGACAATACTTGTTTACAGAGAGACAAGTGATCTTTTTTTTTCAGTGAATAGTGCTCCATGGAGCATAACTGGTGATTTCAACAGATTTTTGACTAAATTGTAAGAACTTGTGAAAGCCATGTGATTTCGGCACAGACTGATCTTGAGACCAAAGATAGTATGCCAGGCCTCCACAGGAGCTGGTCAGAAAAGGATTTAATCATCTGGAATAAGTCTATCATGTCCTGATTTACTCTGCTCTCAAGGGAAAAAACCCAATAAACTAAACTGAGTGCTATCCCATTGTTCCAGCTGGGTAACGTGTGGTTGTTTCAGGTACATGTTATTTGAAATTTCTGTCTAAATCTGAATCCAGACTTTAAAATGAAACAGAGAGAGATACTTTCGTGACAGCAGAGCTCTTGCAGTGGAACAGAGGCCCAAGTGGGCCAATGGTGAGGCTGTCAAGCCGTGCGTGGTGGTGGGCACACCACAGCCTCCGCTCTACGCCTCTGCTCCTCCTGTAGCTGCTGCAGGAGAGCAGCTGAAGGGAGTGTGTAGGAACAGCTGAACTGCCTCAGTGTACGTGTTGCTGGGCGCAAACTGCGGCACTTCAGGAGCTGCTTCCCACCCCATTCAGCAGCTGTGCTGTGGGTGCTGCTCCCTCCGGAAAAGGGCAGGGCTGCAGCTGGATCTGCCTGTGACATCTCTCGTCCCAGACATGCCACCACAGTCAGGTCCACACCCTCACCTGTGACACTCATCCACGCTTGTCAGACGCTTCAGAAAATAAACAATTACACCTGTTCAGAAGTCACCATTTCACATGCAATCTCCTGTTGAATGACAAAGGTCTTTTGCTTAATTTTTTAATCAATACGTTCATCCAGCACTATATCTGACTCAAAGCATAGGTCACTGATCATAATAGTCATGGAAATGTATGTCACATATTCAGTATAGCTCAACATTAGTGATAAGCATTTAAAATTACCTAATTCCACTCTGAAAACAAAACACTAAACCTTTGAAAAGGAAATTCATATTAGGTATCAGACCAGCTCTCTCTGGATGGTAGTCAGAGGGGCAATGGTGGAGGTAACAGCACCAGTGAGGAGGCTGAGAGGTGCAGAATCACCAATTTTCCATGTTTCATAGTTTTCAAGGCATTCTAGCTTTAGCGATCCACCTCATAACACTTAGTTATCTTCTCTTTACTGACTGTTAATCTTACAGGAGATAGAGCTTTTATTAGAGCTCATGTTCAGGACCTAAATCCAAGCTAGGATCTCAAAAGTTTGCTACTACAGTGCAAACAGACAGTAGCAGTTTTAAAATCAGTGTCACAAATGTTTCATTCCTTTGTGTACATGCCACAGGGTGAGAACATAATTGCATCATCGAGTATATAGTGGAGTATCTGCCAAAAGGCTGTAAATTACTTTGAAATATCAAAGCCACAGGTTTATCCTGCACACCAGTGCAGGAAGGAAATTCACATTTTGCATCAAACCCATTACTTGATCAACTTCATCAGCATGTTACTATACCCTGTAATATCTCTCAGAAAAATCCCAATCATTCAATCTCTTGGCCTAGCAATCAATGACAGGGGCATAAAAGCTGGGCCGTATTTGTTAAGGCCATTCCTGTACTTATTGCTTAAATTATCATGATCTAGTGTAGTCCCAGTTCTGCAACATTTCTCCTCATATCAGCTCTTTTCCACCCTGTGCAAAAACAGAACAGGGTGTCCTGTCTGTAGGGGCTGGCACTCACAGCCAAATATAGGAGATGAGAGGGTCAGTTGACCGGGTAGCAGGAAACAGTGAGATAACAGTGATGAGCATGATAAGCAGTCCACTCATAGCCAATTGCTCACAAGTTTTTAAGCATCACAGTTTTCCTTGGTGAAGAACATAAACTGCTGAAGGAGTGATCTGAGAGATGATAAAGAGGTATTTTTGTAAATGCTCAAGGAGGGGGCAGGGTTGTCTGGGACATGTAGGTTCATGCTTGAAAATATAACAAGTGAGCAAAGAAAACTGGCACCAGAGGTGGATTGCAAGCTGAGAGTGAATGGGTTGCCATGGCCTGAGAACCAGCGGAGAGGAGGAAAGCAGGGAGAGGAAAACTATTCCCTTCTGTTCAGTACAGTGGAGGAGAGTATCCAGCAAGGGCTGAGAATTTACTGCTGTTATCACTGTATTTGAGGAAGGTGGAATGAAAAATTGAGGAGGATGGGATAGATTTAGAAAATGAAGGCCTGACACCAAATGCTGTTCCAAGACGACAGCAGGTGTCTATTTGTAACCACAACCTCTTTAAGACTTTCTAAGATGGGAATGTGAAAGCATATTCCCCAGTCTCTTAAATCTTAAAAATTTAAAAGACCCAGTGCAGAGCTGCTGCTGACTTTCTAGTTGACAGAAGTCCCTTTACTGTAGGAAGATCTTTATTTCTAAAGCAAGTCACATAACTTTTTGAAGTATGTGACATTCAGTGCGGAAAGTACCTCAGCAGACAAGCCTTGATCCCACCCCATGGAAGTCGACTACAATTTCAAATGCAGATGCAGGGTGACAAAAGCAACTTGGTTCAAGTTGCTTCATCTCTCTCATGGGTGTCTCATTCCTTATAGAATAACAGAATCATAGAATCCTTAAGGTTGGAAAAGACCTCTATGATCATCAAGTCCAACCATCAACCCAACACCACTATATCTACTAGACCATGTTCCAAAGTGCCATGTCTGCACGCTTTTTGAACACCTCCAGGGACAGTGACTCCAACACCTCCTTGGAGAGCCTGTTCCAATACCTGACCACTCTTTCTGTGAATAATTTTTTCCTAATATTCAATCTAAACCTCCCCTGGGACAATTTGAGGCCTTTTCCTCTTGTTCTATCATTTGTTGTTTGGGAGAAGAGACCAACACCCACCTCACTACATCCTCCTTTCAGGTAGTTGTAGAGAGTGAAGGGTCTCCCCTGAGCCTCCTCTTCTCCAGACTAAACAATTTCAGTTCCCTCAGCCGCTTCTCAGAAGACTTATGCCATGTTTTCACTCTATTCTAAACCCAGAACTGAACTCTGTGCTTAAAATGTGTTGTGCTTTCCCACTCAAGTTCAGAAAGATCTAACTGAAGGCCACACTGCCCTCAGCCTAGATATTGGTGTGGATAGCACCTGATGAGGTGGAATGCAGTTTGCATAGGAGGCAATCTGCACCACACAACCCAAAGCACTTCTCCAAAAGATTTTCTTATGTGTCCCTCGGACCGTTGCCAGACGCTGTGCTGTGATCAAGGGAGTGGAACATCTCCCTTATGAGGAAAGGCTGAGGCAGCTGGGTCTCTTTAGCTTGGAGAAGAAGAGGATGAGGGGTGGCTGTTGGGGGTTTGTGTGAAATTAAATCTGAAGGACAGGCTGTTTTTTAGGAGCCTGGGAATGACCTCCGAAGTTTAGTGGAAAACAACAAGGCCCCAAAGTTATCTAGCTAAGAGGAAGCTTTAGTCAAAAACAGGGTGCTGCACCTGCACTGTGGCCAGTCACAGGAGCCCCACACACAGGTGGTGTTTACCAGTGATGGAACAGCAGAGGTGTGGGAACAGAATGCCTTAGCCAATGATTGCTGGACAAGTACTTGTGTTGTGCCGCGTGTAGCCACCTTTAACAATATATAAACTTGGAACAAAGAGCAATAAATGTCTGCTTCAGCTAACTCATATTGAGTCGTCTGATGCTTTCCGAAGGCCCGTCTCCCTGCAGGTGACCTCATCAATGTTTATAAATATGTTAAGGGTGAGTGTCGGGAAGATGGAGCCAGGCTCTTCTCGGCCTCACTAAGCGATAGGACAAGGGGCAACGGGTGCAAATTGGAGCATAGGAGGTTCCGGGTTAATGTAAGGAAAAACTTTTTCACTGTGAGGGTGACAGAGCACTGGAACAGGCTACCCAGAGAGGTTGTGGAGTCTCCTTCTCTGGAGACATTCAAAACCCAACTGGACGTGTTCCTGAGTGATGTGCTCTAGGTGGCCCTGCCTTGGCAGGGGGGTTGGACTAGATGATCTTTCGAGGTCCCTTCCAACCCTTGTGATTCTGTGATTCTGTGACATGGTGGTCTTCACAGCAATATCTGCTTAAGGAATGCCCTCCCTGCTGCCTCATGCCCCTTGTGGCACCATGGGACCCCTTGACATTGCCACCTTGCTTGCACAGCTTCACTATGAACCACATGGCCAAGCCAGATCTCCAAGCCTGGTCACATCAGTTTTTTTAAGTACCACTTTGGTACATGGACAAGACCAAGCATAAAGAATAGGAGGACCACCTGCAAAGAGGCCACTAAATCACCACTAGAGACAAAACCCTGTTAAACCACAGCCCAATCCTTTAATTAAGCGAATCTGGAGCTGGGTAAAAGAGAGAAAACTTCTTCCTTTCTATCTATGTAAATGACTTGGAGCAAAGTCAGGAACAGAAGGGGCAGGAGACCCCTAAATTTGGGCATGGTTTTTGCAGAGCGTCTCAGAGCTGTGCCTGACTATGGCTGTAACATCTTCACCTTGCTACATGCAGTGACTGTGAGTGTAACACCAAACAAGTTATCAGCCACCAAACAGGTGCCAAGCAAGGTGTAAAACAGACCTTTGCTACTTTGCACCTTGGGTGGAATTAAGCATTTGAATACAAGAGACACAGATTGTCTCTCTTATGAGGGAGCTAAATTCGAGCTGAAAACTTTTTACGGACCTAAAGTTTTACTACTTACTTCAACTAAATTTATCACCACCTAGACAGTGACGAGCATGTAGGCGACTAAAGCTGTTTGCAACCCACAGTCTCTTCACACCTAGGTTGCCACAGGCACGCAGTCCTGGAAGCATGTTCTGAGGAAGGCTAACATGCCCTAGCAGCACTTAACTGCCAGACACAGTCAACACAAGGCTCAGGTCTCATTTTTTGTGTAATTTCTTACTGCTGGAGAAGTCACATAGGAAGTTACTGTCCTAGATTCAGAGCTCTTTGCACTCAGAGGCTATCCAAACCTATTCGGCATCTGCCACAAGGTTATAAACTTCTGAATAAACTCCAGAGTATTCTCACAATGTTCTCAGACAAGAGAATGTTTCTCAGCAAGAAAGTAGGTGAGTAAGGAAGTCAGTGCTTTATTGTTTGCTTTTGAGTTAGCAGCAATATTCAGTCAGCCAGGAGTGGCAAGTAAGAAAGCTCAAAACAGTCTTTGACTTTCAGTGATCAAAATACTGATGTATTCATGTAAATTCTGCTTCAGAAAAACTGGAAAATAGGATATTTAGAATGTCAAATGATGGGAAAAATGTATCTATTTCTCAGGGATATGTTGTATTCATTATAGAGTCACATGAAATTTCTGGTATGTCCTAGCCAGAAATAATTCTTTATGAGGCATTTGGTATTTTAAAGAATAGGTAATGAAATGTCATGTAAAAATGGGAAAGACGCTGAAGAGGAAAAAGATCCTTTATATACACATAGAGAGAAAGAGAGAGAGAGAGAGAAAGAAATGTGTGTGCGTGTATGTACACATATTATCGTCAAATTTTATCCATTCATGGCTGTGAAGGAAAAGCCGATGTAACTGTGGAACTAAAATCCATTGTTTCTTTGAACTCTGGTTCAGATCTCTTGTACTGCTCCTGAACCAAGTGCCATATATAATAAGAACACTTTAACAAGTTAATCTAGTGGCAGTAGAAAACCCACAATCTCTCTCAAAAACAGCTGATTTGCTTTACTTCCTTTCACTTCTATTCAACTCCATGGAGCTATCTACTTCCTGACTCTAATTCTCTAAAATTGTGCCAAATGTGTTCCAGATTTTTACCTTAGCATATCATGATAGGATCTTTCCAGCCCATGAGAACAGTCAACAAAGCTCTCTGCCCTTCATTTCCTGAGCTACTGGCAAAAGCCATTTCATTTTCAGGATGTCAACATTATTATTTCTGGCTAAGAAAATAAAAATCATCATTAAAATGCTCATAAGATATTGGTAAAAACTGTTTTGATTGTGGTTGCTATCTACAAACACAAATGTATATGTAGCTTTTTGCAAATTAAGGCACATTTTCAAGGACAGGAACAAGAAAGCTGTCAATAATGAGACCAAGTGCAACCCAAATTAACCAGAAAACTGTGTTTGATCCTAACATATCAAAACTAACATGAATAGATGTCAATTTTACACCTAATTGTTGCTTTTGGCTTACATGCTGGTGTTACTTATACATGTATATTGGCTGGCAGTTCAATGGAGTTGCTCATTTGACTGGAGAGAATACCTGTATGGAGACCCACCTACTCCAAACTCCTGCTCCCTTGATACTTCAGGTCAGATGCCCATTGGAGCACAAACATGAAGCAGACATGCAATTTTTCTCCTCCTGAAACCACAAAGCAAAAAGTTTACAGAAAGGTTCGTGCAGGTCTACATCAGGATACGGCTGAACCTCACTCCAGGGCTGAGAGATTCAGAAGTATCCCTGGTTTCCACTGTTCAGGAACAGTTTGAAAAGGCTTTTAAACTCACAAACACATCATTCCTGGAAAAATCGGATCTTTCAAAACTTGTGAACAGCAAGAAACCTAAACATTCAAGGTATTTTCCAAGCAGTGGTATTAGTGTTTCCATTTTTTCAGTTCAGGCTAATGATAATAATAAAACTATTATCCAGCAACTGTAATTACATTACAAAAAAATCATTAGACAGCCCTTAAATTTACCAACTCCTTGATAGAATGAATAGAAATTTCAGGTGGGCTGTCTCATATTATTTCTAAATGCCTCAAATTCTGTTTTACCCAGGGAATTTTCAATTGCTTTTGTATTAACTAACACCTCCTGTTTTCTCACAATGGTAAACAAAGCCTTTCTGATCATTTAATTACCTCTCAGTCCTCTCAGTCCTGTTAGATAACTTCCTACAGAAATATTAAGAAGTTTTAGTTGCGGCAAGGAAAGTTGTGAAAGTTCTGAAAGCTTATATACAATCTGGAAAGAGAGTTAAGCAATCATGCTTTCTTTAGCAACTCAGCAAACCTTAACCTTCCTTTCCATTTCTGTGACTTACGGTACTGGGTATTCTTTCCATGCAATTTAGAAATCAAAGCACAATTGAATTAATGGATTTCCTACTTCTAGACCACTTCATGTTATATAAAGAAAAAATTATTTGTATTCTAGGATGTTCTTGTTTTGTTTTGATCTTAGACAAACAAAGAATAATCTTTTAAAAACTAAATCTAATATTATACAACTCTTTCAATGAATGACAGACCTTAACCTTAATGCTTGAATTTTTTTGAATGTAAACTTTCTCTTCTCCTGTTTCTTACCATCTTCCTTCTTTTATTGATTCCAGCATCTAAGTGACTCTGCTCATTTCTGACTCTTTCAGAGCATGCTCAAAAATCACTGATAGCTCCTGCAGTTGTTACAGCAATGAATCAGTAAGGAACTGACCAGCCGTTCATGTTGAATAACACTGACGTAAGCAATCTCCAGTTCACCCCAAATATTAGAGGCCAGATCTAAAGAAATATTTCTGCACCTAAAAAGTAGATGTTCCCAGCACTGAAACCCAAACTATGAGTTGATGAGTCACATCCTCAACAGAGTCCATGGAGTGAGTTGGACATCTCAGAAAAAGGCCCAAGAGAGTCACCATCTCCAACACTGAGCTGGCTGATGATAGCACAAGCAACGTACTGATGCTTAGAACTGGTCAACTAAGCACCTGTGTCTAAGCAGTCATGTAAAATTCTCTGCACTTTGACCTGTCATTCAGAGGCTTCTCCTCTCACTTGAGTGGAGCGTCTGCTAAAAGAAGGCACCTACACATTTTATTGTGCTCACCAAATTCACTTAAACCACAAAGTAATGAATTAAGATCCCCTTTTGCTACAACAGTACCATAGTTAGAGCCATTAGCTAGAGTATGGAAGACCATTTCAGTTCTGTGTCAGATAAATTATCTGACTGAAAGCATTCAACTAACCAATTTTTGCTGCCTCAAAGGTCACACAAAACACCAAGTCACAAGACAGTTCCTTTCAGTTGAAATGGAACAGTGGGGAAAAAGACATCCAAAGCTGGTTTGTAATTCTTTCTCATACTAAGTTGTGAAGTATTTTGGAAGAAGTTTCAAGGAGTGCATCCAAGGCTTTCAACTTATCAGAGTGAATTAATTTTACAACCATTTTTTGAAAGAAGAAAAAAGACTTACAGTAGGTATGACTTTATTACAAAGACCAGTTTTAAAAGGTGACTTAGAAACGATGAATTCAACCACAGGAACAATATTTTTGAGTTCTGACTGACTGGACACATTTAATTCTTAGACAACTTTCAGATTCGTCAGAATGAAATCATTATGATGGAATAAATTAAGAAAATCCATTAACGGAACAAATCTAACAACTGTTCTTCTCAACCTTTTGCTTTTGCTCCTGTTCAACTACATATTGTACCAGTGATCTTTTACAGTAGCTTTATATATATATGTGCATATATTTGTAGAAATCTGTATTTCTAGGAAGGTGATAATGGTGCAAAAAAAGTGAGTCAACTGGACAATGTTTTCCAACGAATGCAATAGAAACTCAGATGGCAAAAGGTCACTCCCACTAGAAGCAATTACTGGGGGTTTATTTGAAGTCTTGATCAAAATTATTTTAGGATTTTGGAGAAAAAAAAAAAAGTAAAAGAGAGGGAGGTATCTATTATTACTGACTTTTTTTTAACATCCAGGCTGTGAAGATGTAATACCAGGGAGCTAACTGGCTGCATTACTGGTTAAAGTTTTACTATCATTATTATGCCAAAAATGTCTTCAGTAGTAGTAACATTCCTTAATATCTTCCAAACTATGCCTCCTAGAGACTTAAAAAAAAACAGAGAAGCAAATACTTATAAACAGACCAATTAACAGGTTGTGAAATGTTATAAAATCTAGAAACTTGCAAATGTTTAACATGTCATAGTAGTATGAGCGGATGAGGTCATGAGAAAGAAACCACTAAGGTTTGTACCACTATATATGTTGAAGAGAAGGAAAATCCCCAAACCCACCCAGTGAGGTCAGGAAGACAAAATAAATTCAAATGCTCAGTGATATTGCAGTCTTGCAGACAGAAACTAAGTACCTGGGAAAAGCAGATGTAATTTAGCATTAAGCAGAAGATGGGTAAAATACTGGCTAATTAGCAGCTGAGCTAATGAAACAGTAAGTCCATGAAAGATGGAATAAGGTGCTGAAAGTTTAATTAAGGCATTAGAGTTGTAGACATAAACAATTACAAACTAAGACCAGAGCCACTGAAAGAACCTTGTTTAACTTTCCTTGATCAATTGCCAGGTACAGAGCTAAAATCCCAAGCACTGGATAGCTCCCACTGACAGCGGGTGATATGATCCATGCATGTTGGTGCAAAGCCAACTCATAACCAAGTTAGGCAGAAAACCATAGTCAGGACAGTGTTGTAACCTGTTGTAGGTGTCATGCTTGCCCTACTTGAAAAGCGAGACTGTCCAGTGAAAGAGCTGCCAACTAAGCCAAAAGCAGGAATATACAGCAAAAGTGGGTGTCTCAGAGGCAACAGTCAGGACCAGAAAGGATTAGCAGATACCACTTAAAACGAAAAGAATGAAAAAGTGAACCACAGTCTAATTCTTTAGTTTAATACAGTGGGGGAGGCACAGCAGCACAGTGCACTGCAATCAGTAAAAAAGGACTAAAAAACACTAAAAACCTAAAAAAATGCAAGCCTTGTTAAAAACAGGTATCTGAGGGAGGACACAAAAAGAATTCTTGTGAGAAAGCAGCAGAAGTTTGCAATTATAAAAAGCTACATAAATCCAAGTTTTCAGCTGATATAAAACAGTGCCTGTTCAGGGTGTTTCATGTACTTAGACCAGATGAGTTTTACTTGGACCACGCTGAGGATCAGGTGGGGGTTTTGTTGTTTTGCTTGGGTTTTTTTTACCTTCTATCTCAACACTACCACGTGGTACATCTCTCTGTAAAATTCATACTGTACAAGTCAAACCTAAGGCATCGGTGGTTAAAGCAAAGAATAGTAAGATGGTTTTACAAAGAGGAAATTTCACAAGAGAATTCTTTCAGTCAAACCAATCCTGCTGTTTAAATTCTCATAATTAGAAGGATCTCAGCAAACTGTAGAGCTCATACTGCCCTAATAGGAAGAGCTGACAGTGAAAAAAGAGTCCTTGTTGGTGCTGAGCATTGGTATATGTTGCAAAGTCCTGTGAGATCCTTATCCCCAGCTGTCCAGATTAGGGACCAAGTGAGAGTGAACCATGATCCTTTCTGGGATATGCATACACATTTCCTTTCCTTGGAAACAGGTTTGCCACACCCCTTGTTTGCCTCTGGCATAGGGTCAGGATGTATGTCTATGCCCCAACCAGCCCTTCAGGAACACTCCTAGGTCAAACATTTTAGATAGTGACAAAGTTAACCCAGATTTGCAGTAATGTAATAGAAATCAGAATTTGTCTTTTGTTTGGTACTTTTCTCCACGATTAGCACAAACCATAAATTTATTACCTGTGAGAGAAGAAAGTATAGTCACCCTATGGCTAGTTCTATACAATTACCTGCTCAGTCCGTAGGGTCTCATTCTACTGAGCATTGACAGGCATTCCGCTCTGCCTTCGCACAACATCTAGAAAGGTGGATCCTTTCTCTTAGAATTGTAAGAGCAAGTGTGTTGCATTTATGTATATGCAGCCCTCCATGCGGTTGAAAGGAGAATTTGCATCTTTCCTTTGTAACTCCTGCCCAGCACAGCCTTTTGCCTCTGCCAATCAACACCTTATTGCTGTGTGACTTTCAGTTGGCCATATTCCTACTGTACTGGCTTAAGTCCAGTAATGTGCTGATCTGACAAATAAAAGTTGCAGCAGAATTTGACCCTGAACAGTGGTTCTCAGTACTTTCCAAATGGGGCTATTAACATTTACTTCTCCAATCATTCAGCTCCCTTGTCAGTAAAGCACTTTGGAAGTTTCCCTAATTTTTCCTAAGGCATAACTTCCCTGTTCATCTGAGTTCTTTCTGCATGAGTAAAGCCACCAGTACTGCTTATTTACCTAGCTCTGTTCACAGAGAACAATAGGTTTGGTGTTATCCACTTCCTGCTCAGAGCCAGGGAAACACATCCCAAACATGTGCGACTCCCCCACTCCAGTGAAGCCGACAGAAGAAAGAGAATTTATTCCACCCAAAGATTTGCTGATCTGCAAATCTGAACCGAGCAGCAAAATGCATCATAAGAACAACAACTATGAGAGCGAATACTATTTTCAATGTCATTAAAAGTGCTGAAAATGTATTTGTTAAGTTATAACCTTTCCTGTTTTCATTTTTTTTTCTCTGGTAGAACAGGCTATAGTCAAAGAGTACTAGTGGGTGATTAATTTTGGCTGGTTTCAGTAAATTAGAACGTGGTACAGTTCAACCTTCAGATTAGTCACTCTCAGATAACTGATACAGACTCACAGACTCACCACAATCTTTCCTACAGAAATAATAACACTCATTTATTACGATGACCACTACTACCAGAGGCAGTCGGAAGACAAAGATGCAGATCAGTTACAGTTGTCTGTTTGTACCTTCTGAACTTTCATCTTTAACTGATAAAAGAGAAATCTGAAATCATGCAGCTATCATCCAGGGAAGTAAGAGTTGTGGTTTGCGTTTTTTTTTTCTCCTAAAAAAATACATTTGTAACTGTTCTCAAATGCACTGTTTCACTAATTTTATCCCCATACTAATTTCAAAAGCAGGACCTGTGTTTAGTCTTGCTATGTGCAGTGCTCGGCAAATTAACTGTTGCCAATGAGTTGCTGAGGCATTGCTGTGGCATTATTGCAGTTGTACTATTTATTTATTATGGCTTGGCCTGCATGCAGCACTAATTCTACACCTTAAAATATGCCTACTTCACTAGAGCAGTTAGCATAGATCAATTGTATGACATATGGTATATTACTTATCTGCATACAGATCTGTACTACATACACCAGCAAGGCAATACTACATTTGCTAAGTCTCTTACCAAGTTTTGGTTAGATCTGGTGGCAGACAGCTTTTTCTTACCTATGTTACTGAAAAAAAACCAACCTCTGAAATCATAAAGTATGCAAACCTGTAGTGTTCCTATACCTAAATTTCCCACAGCAAGATTAAGAAAGAGGAAGAATCTGACTTTTAGCATGAAGAAGCAACTCCATTTTCTGCTCCAGACTATGGATACAAAAAATAAATAAGGTTACCATAAAAAAAAATGAAAGACGACTTTGGAAGATTCATTCAATGATGCCACGTCCATACTTAGCCTCAAATATCCAGGCCTTTTTGCATAGTTTCATACAGAGACAAGGACAGCAGCTTGTCCTGAGTGTGTCATTCCCGGCTGCAGCCAGTGTCTTTTCATTGACTTCACTGGCAGGGAATGAGACCTCAGACCACATTAGTATGAACCTAGAGTAACCCCGCTGAAGTCAGTAGAAGAGTCTGGACTGCCTGTGGAAACAAGCCAACATTTGACACGCTGGGACCAGAGCAGAAAATGACCGACTCCTCACCAAGTGCTGATAGACCACAATCGGTTTCATTTAGAGTGATGCAAGCGAGGTACAAGCTTGGTGAAGCTGTGGGCAGGTTTGGCTCTGAGAGTCCTGTGCAGAGGTTTCTTCTCTGCTACCATCATCCACTTTCCAGAGGTTTTGTTGAATTGTGCCTGTTAGCTGAAAAGGCTTACAAAGTACTTCTCTTTAGGCTGTGGCCAGTGCAGTGTTTATCAGCTTGAAAAAAATGAAGATTTATTCATTCTTATCTCTAAAAAAGTTCCATACTTCTTGTATAACAAAAGAATTTGTTGTATGCTGTAAAGGCTCTCAGAATTACAGAGAAAACTCAATTCTAGGAAACTGATAAAGACCTAAATGAAAAAGAAATACACAAATATGTGTTATCATAAAAAAGTTCATTCTTTTATTTTCCTGAGAAATTACGACTAATGCAAATTAAATGTTGTGGCGCATAATATTTCAATGTATCAAACAAATGGAACATTTTACTATTTACATTATGCCCACAAAGAAACAATGGTAAAATAATAAATCACTGATGTAAGGCTGTAATGGTAAGGCTGTACAGTCAAGTACTGCGACACAAGGCGATTTGAGCATTGTGCTAACTTATTCACACCCCTTGTGATACAGTGTTAAGTGATGTGATTACAGACTGTCCTCTGAAAGATCTGCTTCACACAAGCAGCATGGAAATGTTGGTGCTTCTTCAGAGGGCTTGTGCTTCTGTCCCTGTTCTGGTTCGTGCAGCAATGGGCAAACACCTCCTCTGGTGGTCATCACTGGGTTGGTGGGTAGTGCTCTCTTCTTAACTGCACTGAATGAAGAATTATTATTTTGTTCCACAGCTTGTTGTGCTGTTCTTACCGTATTTTAGACCTGATTTTGAAGCATAGTAAGAAAAGAAGTTCTGTTCTGGTCTAACGATGTCCAGAGGGCCACAAAGTTGACCAGAGGGCTGGTGCACCTCTCCTACGAGGACAGGCTTGACAGGAGTTGGGCTTGTTCAGCCTGGAGAAGAGAAGGCTCCAGGGAAACCTAGTTGCAGCCTTACAATACCTAAAGGGGCCTACAGGAAAGCTGGCGAGGGGCTGTTTCTTAGGGAGTGCAGTGACAGAACAAGGGGTAATGGGTTTAAACTAAAAGAGGGGGGATTTAGATTGGAAGTTAGGAAAAAGTTCTTTACTGTGAGGATGGTGAGGCACTGGAACAGGTTGCCCAGGGAAGCTGTGGAGGCCCCATCCCTGGAAGTGTTCAAGACCAGGTTGGATGGGGCTTTGGGCAACCTGGTCTAGTGGAGGGTGTCCCTGCCCATGGCAGGGGGTGTTGGAACTAGGTGATCTTTGAGGTCCTTTTCAACCCAAACCATTCTATGATTCTATGATTGTCACACATCCTATCTAGTCACCATGCAGTTCTATGAGCTTAAAGTGTGCTCAGTCCATGGGGAGTCTTCAAACCACCCCACTGCCCCACTGTCCTGGACTCTGCACAGCAAGTAAGAAATCAAACTCTTTTTAGATTCTTGGAAACTGGGAAAACAAGATGATTTTTCGCAGGTGTTAAACACATCTATCTATTACCATGACAAATGTCCCGAATAATGAAATTGATTGAAAGCACTCAAACTTCTCAACAAACAAGTTCAGAGATCTTTTTTATCTGATGCAAAGAAGAAACAACAGTATTTTTCCTTAGCTTCATTCTTAGAATGGCCAAACCATTAAAAAAATAATTTCCTGAGTCAAACATTCAGCATGACAAATGTGTGCCCAAAGACTTTAAATTTAGCAAAGTTATACACTGCTATAAACATGGCCTTGCAGCATAAATGCATTTATTTTGATAAATATGTTTACACTGCAGGATATAAAAGGCTAAGATATGAATTGGATTTGGGATTATCTACAAACTGGTAAACAGCATTGAAAAGAAAGATTCTTTTATGTTTATTATATAATATATAAGCTTGTCCTATAATTTCACATAGGGAAAATAGCCTATTTTACATCTATGACATGCATAGACATACCTGAGTGATTTAAGGTCTGAATTAACTTTTGTATGGAAGGGTACCCAACAACACACAGTTCCCACCCCATGTTCTGCAGCCCTCCACCCCACACCTCCCCGTCTCTGTTAGTCTGTGACGAGGAAAAGAAAGGGACACAACTGCAGCATTTCTCCTCAGAGTCGTGATGCTTACATCTGCTGTGATAGACAGCCGGTCTCTGGTTCGTTCTAAAGAGAATATCGACTGTTGGACAGCAATGAAGCAGCACAAGAGAGGAGCTGCTCAAAGAAAAGGAAGGGGTGTGTAAAAGGAGGGCAGGGGCTGCAGTGCATAACCATTTATTTTTCCCTGTTAACCTTCTTTTTCTTAAGTCAATACATCAAAATCTCCATTCAGGACAAATCGCTTATTATACATTAAAAATTCAACATGTAGTACTAATTTTGGAACTTACGTATTTGTAGATAAATGTCACTTCTTCACATTCCTTGAAGAGAAATTGGTTTTCAATTATTTTGCGGTTTTATAATTCTGTATGGATTTTTCTCACTCATACATTAGTAGGTTTTGAACTTGCAAAAAATTGCTTACAGTAGAAAAGAAGTCAAACTCCTGTAATTGCTAGATGGCACCATCCTGCCCTTTCGAGGTTAAAGCAAGACAGCATGTGATTTTTTTTCCTTACCCTCTTTCAACACATGAGCCAGGAGCAGACAGTCAGTTGAAACAGTGATGATTACAAATGACAACTTGTAGCATGTGTTATCACAGCCACTGTATACCGTAATTCCATTAACAATGCATTTTGCTAACAACCATATGGATTCAGGGAAAATTGTTTTTTTCTGGAGGAAATCAGCTGCAGACACATTATTACAGTATGCCTTTCCCAGGATCTGTATCGGACAAGCAGACTAAATGCAATGTCAGTTTAAAAGGTCTTTGGCAGACATTGGGTGAAAACCCAGCCCTTAAGTGACTAAATGTGCATAGATGTTAGCGAGGCTGAGGTTGTTATAATTACTTATCTAACTATTGGACTGTCGGATATTTTAGGTTCAGTTCAGCCTACTCACAAGGCGAACAAGAGAAATTTTCTCTTTCAATGGCTTTCTCTCTCAGTTATTTTAATCAAATAAATTTCATCACAGGCTTGCGATCAGACCAGGATGTGGCAGGTTCTTGAAGGTGCCAGATGTGAACCTTGCTGAGCTTGAAGTTTTCCTGAGGTAACTGTGAATTTTTAATTTATCTCTTGAAGGACACAGTTCCCTGGGATGACACTTCAAACATAATAACCAAGGGTCACTAAGGAACAGTGGTACATGACCGTCTTGTAGGAAGTAAGTGATTAGATGGAATTACCCAGTTTAAAGTTCGCCTGGACAAAAACTTTAGACATGTCTGGACAAAGACATGGCTTAACCACATAAAAAATTTAAGGGATTGTAAGTGGGTAAAATCAACACTCCCATACAGAAAACTAATGAATGAGGAAATGAGAAGCCATGAGACAACTCTTCCTGTGCTTTAGTGGCAGCTTTCTCCTGAGAATGACAGACAGCATAGCAAGGACCCTTCCTTGGCCTTCAGCAGCTACAGCAGTGCGGTACAAATCAGCTGTCCTGCAATCCACTCTGACACCTTAATGACAACTTCAGCCAAATTACCATCCAGTCAAAATAGCCTGGGTTCACAAGTTAAGTGTGCTGGTGTCATTAAGCTAAGTATAAGGAATAAACATGATCAATCTCCATAAATAACAAAGGCTGGGCAGGGAACAGCTTTTCAAAACCAGAAAATGGAAACATAGTGAAAAAAACAAAGAGGGGAATTATTTATGTTACTGCGAAAGATGAGGGCATAGCTCAGAAGAAAAGGTGTACATTTACAGCTTGAAGACTTCTAACAATATTTTCACTAATTAGGGAAGTATTTTAAAAGCTTTGGGTCCAGTCTTTCAGGTTCACTGACGTAAATAATTTTGGAGCAGTTTGATCCTGCATTTTTCATTATTGTTGTGTTCTGCAGTTATTTGAAAGCTATTCAACTAAGCAATCCCTCTCTCCCAGCATGGTGGGTACCTCTCAACCCTGCAGAAGCAATGCCAAAGGCAAAAAGCACTAAAATCTTCAAAAGCACTGCTTTTTCACTTCCAGGTGCTATTTTTGGTAAATATTTTCCTAAGTCTACCAGACTATGTGAAACTAGATCAAATGGAGGCTTCAGAAAAGAAGCTGCCTCATCATGCCTCAGCTTCTGAAATAAATAAAAATCACTTTCAGTGAGTGACAGAAGAAATCTTGTCTATTATTTCAATGTCCATAAGAATATTTCTCTGTATATTTAAGATTGCCACCTCACTGCAGAGGGGGGATGTCTGTTCATACGAACAGAATGCCAGGAAGTGACAGACCGAACCTGCTGCTTTGGATAACCGCATTAGATGCAAATATTTTTATACAAAAAAAAAAAAGTACTGCAATGAAATGCTACTAACATAATATTCTCAGCAATCACAATTTGATAATTAACAGCAGAAAATTCACCTCTTTCATTCTAAGCCTCTCAGCCTGCAGACTGGGGAGTGCGTTTGCGCTGTCAGGACAATAGGAATGACCAGAGAAGCCCGGCAGCCTCTTTCGCTGGCTCCCTCCGCCTCGCTCACTTTCTCTGGCTGTACACAGAGTTGTGAAACCATGAGAAGAAAAATCCCGACTCCTTGTAACTTCACATATTCCTACTGCTCAGACACTTATCTCAGAGTCTTTCTAATGACATTTGTCTGGGAAAACGGTATATTTCAGTATCATTCACTGAGACAGAGTGAGCATATAATATCCTGCAAACTGTCATTTATATTTTCCAATTCATAAACAGTTTTCCTTGCAAATATTCTAAACAACATCTAAAAATAATGTTATGAGAACCCCACGAATCCAGTTCTCCATCGTGCAACACCACTCAGTCGCCTGTGAAGCTGTGGTGCTCTTGACACTGACTTTTACATCTTTTCCCTCAGATTGGGGACATTAAAAAAAAAAAAATCTAAAGCCAGGAAGATCAGAACTGGAGTCTCTGTTATGCGGACCTGAACAGACTCACACCAGGGAAATAAGGGTGTGAGTGGTAGCCTTACCAAATCAGAAAGATAGCACTTCACATCCCTTTGAAAAACTGTTAATGACTGTACAAGATTGCAAGAGGAGAGGATAATCAGGTCTAAAATTGGAAGTTCTTTTCCTCACATTCAATTTTTTTTTCCCTGATTCCCAGAGGAAGGTCCCTCTCATTTCCCTGAAACACAAAAATGAATTTCTTATTTTTAACCTACCCATTGTCATCGAGGTCATTATATAGTGATGATTATTCAAAAAATTTCCTCTTACTTTAGTAACTTGAAATGAATTTAACTCACTGTGCTGCACATGAACTCAGAGTAGCACATCCAGTAAACGGGCATTTTCAAACTACCTTCAGCTGTATGATTGATTTCCCTACGGCTGTTTTATAGGAATACTAATATACTCAGAACTTCCCTGCCAACAAGGATTGGCCTCTTGACTTACTTGTTTGGTGAGGGTACCTTCCCTTAGGCATTTACCTCATTATGTCCAATTAGCAGTTACAATTTTACCATCAGAGTTCACTGCCTAAGTGTGCCTGCCAAGTGATGCGCTCTTTCTTTCTCCTCTATACAGATATTACTGGCCTTTTCTGGCACAGCATCACAAATCTGGTCCTCATATCAAGATCATATGTACAGACTTGGTACGTGTACAGCAACACAGAGAAATACTTAAGAAGCTTCATCATGCAAGTACCAGGGACATCCGTACAATACCCATGTGCCCCTGGTTTCCACAGTGTTTGTGTCCAAAACCAGTTCAGTTCTGAAGCCAAATATCTAAATGACTGTAATAGTCCTCCCGAGTATAGAAAGACCAACATATGACAATTCAAGAAAAGACAACATGAACCAATACTCCCCATATACTGTGTAAGTTGACAAGTACCTACACAAGCCTGCAGTGTTCCTAGTCCAGTCCTCAGGGATAAGAGAGCAGTGCCAGCCCACGGAGATCTCGTTTGAATTAGTGACTTAGCACTTAGCCCGCTCTTTGCTAACATCTCCTGAGACTGAAAGAGTTACACCATTACTGGACATGTTCTGGTGGAGAAATGAGCAGTTCAGAGCAATGCTCCATATGTGCATTGGCAGAGCTGGGAGATTACTTTACAGGTCAGCTGTTTCCTCTGAACAGGTGCATTCAAGTAAGAGCAAGATGATACCATCACAGAGCATCTGCTACATGTCACTGATTAACACTGACCATGACTTGCCAGAAATGATTAGCACTGTAGAATGAGTCATTTTACCTAGACGTATTCCAAGGATAAAGAAACCGCGCTTATCTAAAGGTACCTGAGTCAGGTCTAAATGAGTTAGTTTAAGCTGCAGAATAAAGGTAGCCATGCTAGCACAGTATGATGCTTGCTTCTTGACAGAGATAATTAATCTGTACAGAGTGCAGAGGTAATACAGCTATACTGTTTCTGGCAGCAGCCCAGCGTGGGCCTTCCCACAGCTCTGTTGTTCCTTCCTTCAGGAACGTCAGCCCCACATCAGCAGCCACTTCCCAAGCACGTCAAGAGCTAGTTAGATTAAAGCGGAGGCAAAGTCTGCTGCCAACTGGGAAATAAAGGTGATTTTTTAAAAATCTGAGATACAGAAATACACCACTGAAGCACACTTCCCATGCAACAGTCCCTCTGACAAAACTCCTCTTCAGAATCAAAGGCCAAGTATTGCAGGGCAAAATGATGGGTGAAGAGGAAAGAGTAGCAGAAAGAAGTATTAGACAGAAGATTGTCTAGTGTCATCCACGGCAGGGAAAGAAGAGGATTCTTTGTCATCTATATCTTCTCATGAACACTGAGACATCCATCTGACATCAGTGGTGGCATTTCAGTGGGTTTCCATGGAACGACTTCATTTTATATCAGTCAAATTTTCTTTACATGGGCACAAACATATACATTTTTTCAGTGGTAAACCTCATCCGTTTCAGAAGCAGCTGCTTGATGAACTCTGTAAGTGCTGATTTCATCAGTTTATTTGCTGGATAAGATAATGGTTCTCAAGTAAGAGGACTTTGTTTCTATTCTTATTTTTCTGTTATGCCTATTATTGTCTTTAAATTTCTATTATTACTTCTAAAAGACGAACGTGAATTCTGTTGGTCAGAAGAACTAACTTTGACTGGATTCCTGCAAGAGGTACCTGTTCTCCAGGCTAATTATAGGCTAATTATTAATCTTCAGTTTATTAATGAATTACACTAGAATAAAAACAAAAAGCCCGCGCATGACTTCACATCAGGGTACGTGCACAGTTACTTACAAACATATATACACCTTTTTTTTTTTAAACAAAGGTATTAAGGTATTAAAATATTTTGCAAAAGGATCAACAGGTTTGTTTTACATCCATCCTTTGAGCAATAAGGCTAAGGGCAGACCTTGTTGTGCAATCAGTCAGTAATACCACCTCAGTTCTGAGGATAAGGGAAGCTTCCCATCAGCTGTTGCAGCACCGCATGAAGACTTTGGAAACCATGGCTAGAAGTTCAAACACCTAAAGGCTCTTGTGAGGCATGCTGCCAACCTTCCGTGTTCCCTCCCTTTTATTGCGGCTTGTTCATATGCAGCCAATTCATTGTGAGGCTTGACACAACATTTGCAAAATGTATAGAGGTGCTCTGATAAAAAGCCATCCACAAACTCCATCATCACCATTATTTGCATTTATCTTACTTCTGAGCAGTGTAATAGACTTTACTGTCATACACCACCAGCAGCCTATGAATCACCGATGCATAACATAGCAGGGAATCAACTAGCTTTGGAAAAATTTGACTTCAACTAATTCTTTTTTCCTCAGAAATATTCAGACAGAACTCACCCTTTTGCTGAGACAGGACATCAGTTCCACAGAAATTCCTGATGAACTAGGTTGTTCAATGCCTTGCATAAGCCAATAATACAAGTGTAAAAGACTTTATAAAACTTGTCTCGAGCAATTTGTCAAGACTTCTACTGGGTGAGAATAGCATGGACAAGGTCATTATAAAAAACTTGCCAGTAGGTGGCTTCATAAGTCTCAGAGACTGCAACATTATAAGAAAATGTCTCATGGCAGAAAAAGTAACGACAACTTTCTGCCTCTTCTGCAGGCTTCAGTATGCTTACAGATACTTGAAAGAGGCCTCTACTGAAGCAAAACAATGCATATTCAGTAGATTAAATGTAATCATGTCTACACATACCAGATGAAGCTCTGATCTTTAAATGAACTTTTGGCATCTGGACCATGGACCACTTAACACAAGCTATTTTCTGTAATCAGGTGATTGATGTAGCTTAAGGAGGGGTAAAATTATTTTGCTTAGTCATTTCCACAGCTAAATTGATCTGTACAGGCTTTGTGCTACAGAAGGATTTTGTGTTCAGATGGACAAAACATGCCAGTAGTAGGAAAGTTGCCTAGCATGCATATCTTGTCTCTTAATAGCCTCCTGTCCTGAAAAGAATTAGAAAGATTTTCTGTTTACTTGAAAAGTTCAGGTATTTAGTGCACTCCAAAAGCACATGAAGTATAATAAATCACACAAACAGTATGCTATTTCAGCCATATCTTTAAGTCTAGCTGTAATTAACTCTAGTACCTAGAGCTATGCACCTTAATAACAAAGTTAATGCATCCTTTCAGTGGAGGACCCATAAATGAAGTTCCTTTAAAAAAACCCACTAAATAAGAAAAAAAACCCCTAACAGTCCATGAAGGGAGCCTAGCAAATGATACTTCTGGATCAGGATTAGCTACACATGGAAGGCATGACCCAGGAACTACATAGAGGTCAACAACCAGTGGAAAATCTGTGCAGAACACCCATTCCTCTGTATTAATTGTTTCCCTTTTTGAGCCTCTGAAGCAACTCAGAAGAAGGCTGTATTGAGTCTCTCATGCTGACAGGACACTCAAAACCCTTAGGAAGGTGTAAGATATGGAAAAAATATTTATGCCACACATACTTTTCTTTTGGGAGGCTTGACACACAATTTTCTAGACATGGCATTCAGACTGTAGTTTCTATTGGCAGTAACAAGAAAATTCAGAGCATTTCTGACTTCTCTGTTCCTTCTTCACAGTGAGTCTTCTCGAGTTGACTGACTCTCTTGCTCCTTTTCAATGCCACAAAGTCACACTGCATCTGACCATGACAACTACATTGACACAGGCAGTGCAGTCTTCTCTTATATAAATAAACTTTTATGACAGCAGAGGAATGAATGCAACTCAAGGAGCTCACAAAGAGCAAAATCACAAGTATCCTATAATAATACTGCTATCACTGTCAATGAAACTAGTCCCAACCATATCTTGAGCAAACAGAAGGATTTATTGCTTTTATTAGTTAATGTCTGAAGATGTTCTTGCATTCATATTTTCTTAGAAAATTAATTGTTCACCTGAACAATTTTCACTTATCAGTCTGCATTTTGAAATGTCCTACATTTATATTTAGAAGTACTGATCCTTCTCAAACACAGGCAAAAGAAGAGGCAGGTCTGGAACAGAAGATAAACTCTTCACTTAGTCGCAATTTTGATGCATTTTCCCCTCAACAATAAGCCAATGAAAAGAAATGGAGCAGATACTCACATAGCTACTGGACCACTGGCCATATAAGCCTAGGTCATCCATAATATCTCTTCTATATACATTTTCCTGAAGCAAAGGTTGAGAGCACAAAAGGTTATGATGGCATGTGCACCTAATTTAAGATTAATATTGTTCCTGAGGAAAAAAGTGGTACAACCTGGAACCTATAAGCTAGATTTCAAAACCTAGATTCCTTGGGTAATTTCCAGCATCGGTCACAGAAATTAATTTCACTGATAAAACTGGTATTCTGAAAATTTTCCTAAGAACAGGTTTGTTTCAATTACATGTTTAATAGGAAGAATATGAAAAAAAAAACCCAAACCCTCAACGTTCTCAAAGCACTCCAGAAATGGGAAATCATTTCATTTTCACAATGTTAAAAACATTTCGTGTTGATTTCATTGTTAATCTATATTAGGCTGTGTTGCATTCCATTGAAAATCATATATAAGACAAGGAAAAGTTTGAACTGAAATATTTTATCCATATTAAAATAATAAATTATACCTTCTTTAAATTAAAGCAAGTGATCAACAAAAATCAAACCCTTCAGTGTTCCCAAATCATAGTAATTTTTTTTTTTAATTTAGAATTTCACTGAAAGATACTAAACCACCAGATCCTCTCCCTCCCACAAACACAAATCCCATGTCTGACCCACTTTGCTATATTCATTGCTTGTAAAGAATATTTTATTACCTCCCTATGAGCTAAATTGTTCCTGTTTGGCACTGACTGCTGGAAAAATCAATGTAAACCCATACTACCGTGGAAGGAGTAACAGGAAACACTGGGGTTTCTCAGAACTCCCTGACTGTCCTGGGAGATGTGTCAAACAATTTAAGGCACCCTTTTAGTGAGGTACAGTATATTCACCACTATTAATCTCATTGTGCTGGTAACAATAAAGCTCAATGGCTACTTTTACGGCTGATTATTTTTAGAAGTTGCAATGGAGGAAGGAATGGGAATAAGCACTGTAATACCCTGCATGAAAAACAAAGGAATGCACAAAACGCACAAGACTTACTGAAAGGAAGATTCTGAAAGATCAACAAGATATCAGTAATAAGTTCACTCTACGGAAAAAAAAAAAAAAGACACAGTAGGAGTAGCTATGTAAGTATTTGTTTTAAGAAAGAGAAAAAATTAGTTTGATACAAACGGAGTCTGCATGTTATTTCCTGCGGTACATGAACCCAAAGGATGACATACAGTGTGAGCTGCCTTCACGAGTGAAGAGGACAGACCAGACACATAGAAGCAGAGAAAAGAAGGAGGAAGGAAAAAAAATATTCATGTAATTGGAGTACAGAAACTCTGTGTAAGCCTCACGCATCTCAGGTGTACAGAACTCTAGGTTCTCATGAATCATTGCTACTAAACAAATAGTATCCAATTTTACAATACGAATCAATGTGCAGTCTACAGTTTACTTACTCCTTCTCACACATTGCTCAAAAACTTAGCTCGTCATATTCATTTAACACTGCTGCCAGGTGGGTGTTAGTTTTCATTATTTCATAAGCGCCTGAAACTGCATCGCTTTAAAGTAAACAGATTGCTTTTTGTTCCTGCGATGGTTATTCATTCAGTCGTCAGGTGAGATACTGGAAAATAAATACTGATAGTTTGATTTTGAATGTTATATTGCACAAACCATGTAAGGTCCCTCTTGGGAGAAGGATGACGGTACACTGGTTTCTCTGTGATTAGTCATTCTGTATTATTGCACCATTTTCTTGAGGAGAATGGCATAAAACATATGGCTGCATAAAACCGTCCATACTTCTCAATTCAAAGCATGAAATTAGCCTCCCTACACTCATGCCCTAACTTGGCCTTTTGGAAGTATTTTAATCAATTCCATAGGAAAAATAAATTAATAAACAATGGAAAAAAATTGGTCTACAAAAGGTCTTAAAACTAATAAGTGTATCTCACTAATACTGTGAGATAATCTGTAGCACTTAGCAATAGACAGCACTGACTTTCGGACCAAGTGACTGCCAGACAACCCTGATTAACCTGGCAAGCTGCTGAAGCTAAACTGGTTTACGTGGTCCTGGAATGAACCCGAGGAAATAAATTTCAAAAAGATGATTTAGGAGGAAATGGACAGTTTTAATGGCAGAGACATTCTTCAGCTAGTGAATGAAAATGGTGGTTGTGTGATAGCTGTTCCTGTCCTACAGGCATGAAAATGCCATTCCCATGAGATGGGTATTCACAGTCCATCTGACTCCAGTATTGGTCTAAAGCCTATACGAATCTGGCCAGACTATTCATTGCCTTCCCTTTTGTCCGCTGCAAAGAATATAAAATGTTGTCAGCAAGGGTAATGATTGAAAAAACGCCAGGCTGAGCACAGAGCTCACCACTAACCCCTGAGCTGAAGGAACCTGAAGGGGCTACACTGGGACATCTTCTTTCTGTTCTCCATGCCCTCGCAATCTGTAAAAGACGCTGCTTTGCAGAGCTCACAGTGTGAGTGTCACAGAGTTTTGCCAATGCTATGTATTTAACTTCAAGAAAGCAAAAACTCGTTTAAAGTCAAAGGGAGAAAATCAATAGAAGTCAGTTTGGCAACTCTTCATGTTTTGTCCTCGCAAAAAATATTGGTTAAAATATAAACATTAATATGACTTTCCTTTTTGTATTCTAAATTTGCTCAAATCTGTAGACTTCAGTTTTTCCTGTAGTAAAAACTGGAAAAGTCCAGAAGTGCAATTAAGGAATGAAATCCTGTAGTTAGTGACATATTATAAAATTATCCCCAAGCAATCATAGTGAAATGCCAACGTTTTCTGCATACACTGGATACACATGCAAATCTCAGCTGCTTATCCCTGTAATGCTGTATTTTATTATCTGAGTGCATGGTTATAATGCAAGAAGACAAAGCAAGATATTGTGGCAATTCCATTAAAATTAACATTGGAAATAGTTCCAGGCTGCACTGAACAAGCCAAATTCATCCATAGTGTGAGTCTGACCATGTCAGTGGAACTAAATCAGAAATTAATTTGGGCACGGACATCTATATACAGATACACCACCAGGTTATTTTGTTGAGCAATTTTGCTTCATTATGCAAGAAACCCAGATTGAAATCTGGTGAAACTTTATAGGCTAATCTGACTCAATGCAAGCTGGAAGTTCGCTGTATAATAAACTCTCCTTAGCAATGTTGCATTATCTTTGCTTAAGGTGTACAAGAAATGATAAATGCCGGTGAATCCTGAAGTGCACTGTATCTGTAAATTTACATGAAAGGCAAGTTGAGCAAATCTCTTCCTGGGATGTGTGTGAACTACCAGTGAAAAGTTTGAAGTAATTGGAGATGTGAAGGTGAGGCCACAGAGGGTTTAATTCACTCATGTACCCTGAAGCAGCCACCTTATTTGTTAGATACTTGATTGTTGCATAATGTTGGCTGGGGAAAAAAAAAAAAAGGTGAAGAAATAGAGCAGGAATGAACAAGTTCTGATGTGGTAGCTGAGTAACAGCAGGTGTTTTATCACAGAGTGCTTGAAAAGGAAAAAATGTTACTTTTTAGGTATACTGATTTTATTTGTTTAAGAGTGTTAGACATGTACAAAAGTTTTACACAAAACAATAACGATAATTTCAAAATTGGGCAAGGAACACAATTAAGCCTTTGATTCAGTGATTTTGGGACTATGATTTAAATATATTCATGACACTGTATTCCATGAGGTCACATGTCTGTATAATGGTTTTCAGCATTTATGAATTATTCCCATCATGTTGCTAGCACACACTAATATTGGCCAGCAAGGTCATACACATGGAACCACAGACATTTTTATTTTTCTACAGCACTCAAAGTTACACTACTTAAACAGTTGCTTTAAAGATATAAACACAGGTGATTTGTTGATTGGCCCCAGATGTTCCAGCTATTCTGTTTCCTGCTCAGCCACTTAAAGAATTTAGCTGAAATGGACTAACCAACAAGCACACATGAACAATCACAAGTGATCTCCTTATACTTCAAGTCCCTCAGTTCCCAAGTATCCACAGCCTACAATCTTTCTCACAACTTCCCATCTTAAAAAAATAGATATTTTCCCCCTATTATTCCAAGCTTTTCATTCTCTAATGAAAGTTACTTTCTCTGAAACAAACTTTCTCTGAAGGTTATAAACTTTTGTACTTAACAGACTAAATTGTCATTCATGACCATTCAGAAACATTAGTTTTAACACCAAAATTTGCCCTTTAACTTAAGTGATTCACCTCCCTTCCTGCATTTAGTTCCTCTCCCAATCCTGAACTGTTTGCTGTCATGTCCCCTTCGACTCTTAATTTTGCTGTCAAACCAGGTAATCTCATTAGTTCTTTCTCATAAGATTATCGTCACAGACTGCCTCCCTACATGTTCTGGATTGCATTCTCTTCACTGTTCCACACATTACTCCATAGATGAGATGTGGACTGGCATAAACAATACCCGGACTGTTTCATAAAACATATATACAAAATAAATACATACTCATTTATGTATGAACCTATATGCCTTTTGATTGGAAATATTTTTAGTCAGCTTACAAGCCAAACATTAAACTGCAAAATCCAAATTCTCATACAATGCAAGCTCATTACTTTGTCCTACTCGTTTGATTATTTTGGGACAAACACTTTGCAAATCCAAAAGATTCCCTGGACACTTCTTAACCATGCATTTAATTAGCCAGCTGAGCTCTTCTTCAGAAGGTATTGCTAGAGCAAGGTATCTAGTCTTAACAAAATATTGAAGAATTGGACATTTGATTACATAATTAAACCACTCACAATTAAATCAGGTAGGGAGAAAACAACAAAAAGATGAAAATATTTGCACTGCAGGGAAAATCTTGACTGCCTGCTGTTAAGACATTTCTTTTAAAATGCATTACTTCCATAACATTCACTCCAGTATTCTTTTACATTCCAGTTCATCATCTGAAGAAGTGGCTGCAGAAGACCAGAAATTTCAAATAAGGGACCAATTCTGTAACAGACCATTGCCATGCATCAGAATTCTTCACAGACTGAGGCTGTAATATAAATTTTTATTGAAAATACAATATAAGCAACATGGTTGGGTTTTTTTGAGATATCTATAACTGACTCAAAGTTCACTCATGACAGAGGCACCATAGCTTTGGAACCTCTGAACTACCCATTCGATGTGATGTGTTGATAATTATTCTCCTAACTTACAATCTCCCACTCTCCCTTTCTCCTCACATGCTTTCTTGGTTATGCATTTGGTAATAATGAGCTTTTGAGCCAAACCCTGATCCTTCCTCAAATCTGACTCACGCAGGAATGCAAACATTTTCAAACACAGATTCACAACAGTGAAGTTTGAAGCAACTACTAGAAGATGAACTGGTACTTACCATGTCATGATTTTTATTCATACTTTTGCTATGTATACTGCCGTTAACATTATTTAGGTAATATTTTAACAATATGAATGATTGACTATACAGTGGGTAAATTATATTACCTACATTGTACAGGTATCTCGGAGCTCAAACAGGATGCCAAAGTACTCTTGGATCACACTGTAAGACATTGGCAGGATCACATTAGAGCTGGCAGGCTAGGCAAGGACACAACTACATGACCCAGGGTAGGGTCTTAGTGCTGCCCAAAACAGCAGTCCTATTTTAGATGGGCAAACATTGTCTCCTGCTAAGATCAACTTGTTAAAAGGAGGCAGTGACATGCAGCACAGTGACAAAGAGTTGTGCTCGGACGCCATCTCTGCAAGGAGTCATGTAAACTTATCTCCTGCTTGAAGGACTGTCTTTGCACTATGTGATGAGCCATGCAATCCTGCTTGATGATTTCTCAAGAAAAATGAAGCCTTCTTTCTGCCTAGGTCTCATCCTCATTAAAAATGCTATTACAACCTGCTTCAAATACTGATGTGGAAGGTGCCCTTTCACTTGCTTTTGCTTCTCAATGAATAAGTTAATAAGTTTCCTCAAGTAGTGCAAACTGCTTTACCCTTGCCCTTCACTTCTGTGTTGTTAGGTGAGAAAAGCTCAAGAGCATTCTGCTTTCTCATTTACTTCGATTATTTACAGTCCCACTCTTACCTTCACTGCTATAATTGCTTATGAGTTACACAAAATCAGTCACTTGCCTTTATTCATACTGAATAGCCCCATAGACTACAGTGAAGGCACGCTGAGTGCAGCATACTTCAGTTTATGACACCCATGAATCTCACAAGACTGAAGAACTTTAACAGGGGAAGTAATTCAGAGAGTAACTTCCACTGTCTATGCAAAACAGGACATGGCTTCTACCTCACCCTTCCTCGGAATCTCTGTCTCTAAAGTTAACCCATTTCATGACAGTTCCCAATGTGCCACATTACTGTGCTGATTCCCAATAAACTGAATAAGTATATGATTACCATAAATGTCAACAAACGTATGTACCTTTCCTTCTAACTATAATTTTAAGAAAACATGTACCTACAAAGAAAAAACTATTTGTAAATAGAGACCTTAGATCTGAGGTTATTCAGCCTTCAGGATTAACGGAAATTCAGCTGAAAGCCAAGATCCAAAGTCTATCCCCTAGTTCTGGCATAGCAGTGAAGCTTGGCCAAGTCTTATCACTGTACAAATAACATTTAACAAACAAACGAAATCAAAACCAAAACAATAAAAAACCCCACAAAAATGTACTGAGAACAATTCAAGAAAACCCATCAGAACCCAATCAAAGCCTTGAACTTCAACCTCAGTTCAGCCTTCCATTACAAGCCCTTACACATCTCATCTTAAAATTAACCTGAGGCCAAAGAATTTTGCATCCCAAAGACTTCATATTCTCAGTTTATCACAATTCTCTGTCCCTTCCCTTCTTCTTCTATTTTAAAAGTGACCAGAAAAGTGTATATTTGAAGAGGAATGCACTTATATTGAGAATGTAAACTACAGCGAAACACAGACAATAAAACCAGTGAAAATTATTGTATGAAACTGTAGCTACTTTTCAGCAATCAAAAAAATCCTCTCCAGGTTCTAAACCTTTCTTAGATGAGTCTGTAAAATTTCTGCCTACAAAAATTGTGATGTGAAATCTGTTAGATATCGAAGTAGCCAGATAACTATAATTCAGCATGGTCATGACAGAAAAAGAAGGCTCTTCGTGATCTTCTGATACCCTAATCTACTATCTCAAGCATCAAGTCAGAAGAAACAGCCACACCAAAGCGACAGCTGCACCAGTCATAGAAGCATAGCCTGCTAAAGCAGTATTTGACAACAGGCACTACCCAACCATTCCTCTATCCCTCCTACCTTGAATTGTGCCTTGATGCACAAGCTGATCTTTTTTCAGCTCTGCTGCACATCCAACAAAAGCCATATTGCTTGTGTTATTAACAAGAATGAAAATAAGCACTGAGTCTGCGAAAAATGCGTTCATTCTGGGGATAAATACCTATTCAGACCCTAATGTGTTGGCTCCCTCCTCTATTTCATGAGCTCTGAGGAACTTTATTATCAGGGATTTACCTCATTCTTTCAGAACAAAAGAAATTCAGGTGTGGGGTAAATTGTATATGTTCTTTAATGTACTGTAGGCAAACTATGCTTATCATGTCTTCTGGTTTTGCTGCCTGAGAGATTCTTCCCCAGAAACACAAGCAGTTGGATTTTTTTCCCTATTACTCATTTAATCTTTGCTCAGCTGCCACCATGGTATTTGGGACTGCTCAATACAGCTTTCGAAGCACTGCATCTGATATTTATGAACCTATAAACTGGTGCTGTTTGTTTGAAGCAGCTCAGGCTGTTGGCAGGGCTTGTTGTCAGTTTAGATTGCAAACAAGTTCTGACTGCATTTCAGGTTCATTCAGAGTGAAACCTTGAAAAATCCAGTAAGAGCTACTAAACAACTTCAGGCATGTCCATATTCTTATCAGCCTTGGGTGTCTTAAATACCTTCTGAGGAAGAGACAGATATGAACTTGTCCCCATTGTCTTTCTCCTTACACATAGCCCTTTCTTTCAGCATCATTAACAAATAGCCAACATGGTTTCAAAGTAAGTTTCCCAACAAAACCCTGTTTCCTAGTCTTAATTTTGGTGATATATACATTTACTGGGAAAGAATGAAGACTAAAAAGTGTACGTTCCCCATTGGCTCAAGATGGTGTGGTATGTGGACTAAATAATTTTAGTAATCGCTTGGCAGCTATGTATCCTTCCAGCACCATCACTGCAGCCACTCTATAAAGGCTGTAGTCCAGCTCTTCTTCACTCCAAGGATCTTCTAAGCTACAGAGGGGCATAAGTCTGGGAAAAACTACAATTTTCTACCTGCTTTCCTACTGTCTCCGCTTTCTCCATCATCAATGCATTGTCATCCTGGAGTGATGGAAACAGTAACACTGCGTATCTATCTGCTTTTTTTCCCCCGCTGTTTTAAAGACTCTTCACTTTGTACAGTGGAAAAGCTCCCAGACCACTCAGCACTACAAGCTATGCTTAATGAGTCCTGGTGCCACAATAAAGACTGAAGATGGAGTTTCATCAATATCTCATCATTTAGATGATGCTCCTCAGAGTTTTATTTTGTAAATAAGAGGTTCACACTGCTCTACTTGCCAAGGCAAGTACAAACAAGGTCCTTTTATTAAAGTACTTCTATGTCCTCCATCACCACAGACAACAACTGTATGAGCAAAACAAACTATACCAGGGAATGTTCCTGACATGAAAATGCCATTTTCCATATCATTCAAGTCATCTCTAGCACGGTTGGGCAGGGCCAACTAGCAGTCTCACAAGTAATTCTCAGCAAAGGTTGGTTATTAACACAAGCCAAGGACCTTTTCCAACAGACAGTTTGCCACTCTGTTTAAGAGGGAAAGAGCTTAACCTTAATATCATGGGCAGACCATATTCCTTGGCATCAAGGCCAAAAATATTCCCTGACATGGATTAATTTTCTAGTAAAAATGAAGTAACCATCTCTAAGTATCACTCAACACTTAAGATACTGAGCTTCAGGTTAAGTTGGAAGGAAGAGAATAAATTGTGTTTGGCAAAGGCAAAGGAGAAAAACACTAACTTTCCCAGTAGCATTTAGTTATGCAATTCTCATAACTTCAAAGATTAAGGTAGGTCTAACTTTATTCACCAAGGACAACCACGGGCAGAAAGGGTTTTGAACCCACTGTAGGTTAGAATCCAAGCAAATGGAAGAAATTTTCTTTTTGTGGACAAAGTCTGTGGCTAGGATTAATGTCAAAACTGACCCTATAGTTCTGCCACCACTAAGCCATAGTAAACGTGACAAGCAACTTCAGTTGACTCATTCCATGTTAAGACAGCTACACACAGGAGATAAAGTTTCCCTTTAGTATAGGTCTTCTCTAGTAATTATGAAGGCAGCCTTGATGACTATTTTGGTGTATATACCTTAATTTTAGAAGGTTAAAATTATGTGAGATAAATCTCATATTTAATCCACCTGTGAGACTAAAACCATACCTAAATAAAGAGTGTACAGGGAGCAATATGTCTTTGGAAGGTTAGATTTAGACCTTTGGCTTAATACTTTGCAAGAAGATCTTGAAGCAAGAACTTAGAGAATTCACAATATAAGATACAATAATTTTACTAACAATTTTGCACAATTTCTGGCCTTCTTCCCTCCTAATGGTAAATTTAGCAGCAATTTTTTTCATCATCATAGACTCAGTGACCTCCAGATAAATCACCCTTATTTTATAAAATTCTTATCAGTTCCTTTTATTTCTCACAACCAAAGGTAAATGTATAACTGTAGTTAGAGGTTAAGAAGTCAGAAGGATTTATCATTGAAATGACACAGATAAAAGTCTACTAAAGAACATCTGCTTTAAGAAATTTATTATTGTAATACTTCCTAAGCACTCTCTTGATTATCTTGCAAAGGTCTGCATAGTAACAAATCTGCTGAATATCAGTTTACAATGAATGTATACTTACTTCTAACACATCAGAAAAGCACAAATGCATGAAAATTTTAGGCACAGTCTATCATGGGACAACCTTGATTATAAAAGATTAGCTCCAGTGCCACAGGCTTTGTCACATTCTCCATCCCAGATCTGTATTTCCTGTTCTCAATCTTGAAGTAAACAGTGCAGGCAAATTGTTTGCTCAGATACATCTTGGATCCCCAAACAAATGAAAATGAATGTCTTAGTTTCTTTTGGTGAAAAACGTCATTCTTTGCAGTGGAGGGATATAAATAAATATACATCAAATTATATAACATGTCACAGAGTAGACAGTCACAAGATGAATTTGTCTTTTTTAAAGGCATAGCCTGAGCATAGATGCTGAGAAAATGAAAACAGTACTGCTGTTATAATGTACAGCATGACTCCTTTGACCTGGAGATAAAGGAAGACGAAGCAACAAAGGCATGTCACTCTGAAGGATATAAAACCAGAGAAACCTGAGTGTCCTGGGTTTGTGTACAAGTTTTCTCAAAAGACAAAAATATTTCCTTCAGATTTCCTTCTTTTATCAATATTGCTTTATTCCCAGAAAGCAGTTCTGTAGGTCACTTTCAGAGAAATCACTCATTGTTATTGGAAAAACAAATCAACAATAGATTTACTCAGCTAATGCACTTCCCCAGGTCACATTATCACTTTTAAAAATCATTTGTTTGACTGATCATATTATGATCTGAACTGTTAGCTACTCTGAGTAGGAGGTCTTGTTTTAATGCAAGAGCTTTAAAGGCACAGTTCAGATGTGTTCACATGTGGAAGGAAGGAACCACTCTCCCTACAAAGCGGCTGCATGTACGGCAGATAGAGGCTGTCTCAGGAAAATACACACTCTCAGGAACAGCTCCCAGAAACTCTGCTGCAGACAGTGCTCGTGACCCTGCTGTGAGAAGGGACAATCCCAGTCAGCAAGCGGAGCTCCTATTGGCTTTCTGGGCTGGTGTGCCAGAAAGCTGAGATTTTTCTTGGACATTTGGGTGAACTTGAAAGAACTGCCATGTAATGGGAGAGCGAAAGGGGAATTGCATGGTGTACAGTCTGTTCAAGCACAATTTACCACAGGGAATATGGCCACAGCAAACCCATTCCCCTTTGTTTCTTGCAGCACTCAAAACCAGATTTAAATAAAGACAGAAAGTTACTTCCATATGTTCACATGCATGCACACGTTACGTATGCAAATATGACATTACTAGTGATCTGTTAATCACTCCTAAAAAGAGAAGGTACAGAAATAGAGGTATATTCGTCCTCACAAAGAGAAACAGGCTTTCTCTGGTCAGGAAATGGAGATATCTTTCAATTGGATCCACTTCTCTATTAATTTTCTTATTCCCTTTTTTCTGCTCAGTTTTCCTCTTGTCTCTTTTCATTTCCCATTTTCTTCCCCTTTTACTCTTTGCTTTTCCTCTCCTTTTTCTTTCTCCAGTCATGGCAGTCTAAAAGATAATCTTGCATCTTTTACTTCTTAGGTATGCACGGATGGTAATACAGCCATGCCAAGACAACCAAAGCAATTCCTGCTACTTCTGTGCTTGTCATGTGAGACACAGAGAACTGCAAAAATTGTCACAGATACTGTAGCTACAAATGGTGGAATATCTTCCTCCCTTAGTGCTGCTGGGGACATTTCTGCAGGCTCTACTCAGTCACATTCTCGTTTCTTTATTTCATTCAGTTGATTTGCTAGTATTTGCAAACTACTGTTCATCCTCCATTGCTTCCATCTCTTGTCCACAAAAAAAATTTACTTCATAGTAGAATGTACATTAGGAGTGGTTACAATTATACAAAGACTTTCTTCTGTCTTTTTCCTGGCCTTCTGGACAGCCCACTCAGCCTCCTCTGTACTCACACAACACTGCTGAAATCACCAGTTCCATCACTAGTTCTGGCTGCTTCTTCTCAAGCAGCTGCTTTTTGGAGGATCATCCTGTAAAGCAACCCACACAGACCTATGGAGGTTACTGTATTTCCAATTACTACATTTTCATCCAAAACTGAGGTTCAGACATCTCAAGACACGGTCCCATGGCTGCTGGGAGACAGCTTGTGTGTGCAAAACTACTGCTTTCCCCCTGGTGTTACACCCCCCAGTGCTGCACTGTCTGCATCTCACAGGCAGCTGGGATCAGGCTTAGCACACACAACACCCATCTGTGGCCTGGTCTGTAACGGGTGTGAATTCCTCCACCCACGATCACTGCAAGGTGCTTGCTGCTCCCTGGGCAGCTCTAGTCCAATTTGATCAAAGTGATCAAAAAACCTCTTGCCCAAGGCTGAACTGGAAAGACCTAGACACGAAAAGGACAGAAGGCAGACAGCGTCAGAGGGAAGAGAGGAGCCTCCTGGTTTCTCCTGTCTTTCCCCATGACCAACTGCAGGGTAACCTGTGGTTCAATGACAGGGCAGAGCAGAAAGATTCCAGTGCTTCTGCAAGCGCTTACATCCTGGGGCAGGCTGGAGTCCAGCCATGGAACAGTTGCCGCACAGCAAGGGTGGCCCAGAGCCACAGGCCCCAGCGTGGCCTCCTCTGCTCCCTCGCTTGCCCTTGCAGGGGGCAAGTTGGCAGTCGGAGACAGGAGCCATAGGATCTTTTCCACTTGCACCCG